>JAQHUG010000104.1:1338710-1365787 GCA_028555095.1 Dicrostonyx torquatus | reverse complement strand
GGGAGCCTCCTAACCAAAAAGAATAACAAAGAGTGCAAGCAGGAAGTCTTTTCTGAAGTATTTACGATGAATGGCAGATAACATAAGAGACGGGTGAGAGAGCATAAAGACATGAGACAGAACAATGTCATCCTCAGAGTGATGAAGTAAACGAGACAACAGAAGCATCTGCAGTGTGTGCACTAAAAACACCCCAAGACTTTTGGGCCTTATTCCTCCCACTATGTAGAGCTTAAATTCCTGGAAAGAGCATTTAAAAAGCCTGTGTGACAGAAGAAAGAAGGCAGAGGAAACGGGCTTGCAGATCTGAGGCATGATGGGATTTCTTTTCGCCTCAGAGATCCCACAGTGGATTCTAGAGAAACCAAGGTAGCAGCAGTGCTTATCTCGGAGTGTGACATCATCGTAGGCCATCAGGAAGCACTGGGGCTGTGGCCACCACCTACAAAATCCGTTGGCCCGAGTCACGACTACAGAATAATCAGACCAACACAGAAAGGATATGATGGTTTGAACTGTGTTAGGCGGTGGGTGCAGTGCAGTGCAAATATTAAGCAGGCCCTGCAGACAAATACATCAGAAGACAGAAGCAGTTGAGAGAAATAACCACATGATATAAGTGTTTCTGCAAGGAAAAAATGTAGTGATATTTTATGTCTTAACAAATAAAGCTTGTCTGAGGATCAGAGCGCAGAGCTAAGCCACTAAAAGCCCAGGAGGGATGGCACACTCCTTTAATCCCAGGACTTGGGAGACAGAAGCTAAGGGATCTCTGTTAATTCAAGACTACCTTGGGCTAGCAAGACTGAATCTGTCTAAAAGAGAAGCAGAGCTCACACAATAGTGATCCCAACACTTGGGATCACACGTCTTTAATCCGAGCACTAGGGAGGTAGAGACGGGAGTGATATGGCTGGATGGAGAGAGGAATATAAGGCAGGAAGGGACAGGAGCTCAGTGCAGTCTGAGGCTAGGTGGAGACAGCTGCAGACTGAGGATGAAGGCTGAGGATGCAGTCTGAGGACAGGATTGTCCATTTGGTCTGAGCATTGGTAGAGTTAAAATGTCTCTCTAGTGGCTGGCCACTCTGCTTTTCTATCTTCAGCATTAAGACCTATATGTGTCTCTGGGTTTTTATTATTAAGACCAACTAAAATTCATGCTACAAAATGTCTTACATCTGTAGAGGGGTGCAGGCCAAGGGGTGTGTGCCCACACTGAAGCAAGAAGAAAGCACACCCGTGAGGCTCCTAACACAAAAGGGTCCTGTGCCTCGCTGTGCCTTGCTTTGGTCGGAGCTCAGCGTCCAGTCCTTATGAAACTGGCTAGAACAGAGCTGCACAGTTTCTAGGGAGAAATAAAACCAGAGCAGATATTTTGATCTCGAGAAGTGCTGACCCTGGGAGAATCTGAATTCCTGCCAAGGGGGCTTCTTTACAGTTTGTCTTAATGGAACTTGTCTCATTTAACCCTCAGAGAGGAAGGCCTGAGGTCTCTGTTTACAGTTCCCACAGCTTCCTCAGGCTGTCCAAATCCTTGTGGGGCTGGGGATTGTGTCTGAAGACACCCCCTCACTGGGCCACCCTTTGTCCTGGCTGCTTTTCCTTGAAGGCCCCTGTTTCCAGCTGTATCTGTTCCATCAACTCCTCTTTCACAATGGCCCTCCTTCTGCATTACAGAAAACGGACCGGGGACTGGTCCAAAGTGAAGATGTGAGTCCACTCCTTCCAAAATTCTGAGGAATTTCAAGCGAGCGTGGTAAGTGTGGTAAGCCACCTGTGGGGCCTTCCGAGCTGGGAGTGCAGGGAGGTCCTGTGCTTCCCTCCTCACATCTCATCCTAGTACATTTTCAGAAGGAGTGGTCTAAAATGTGGGGCAACAGACAAGAAAGAGCACCAGTACCCAGGTACTAAGACAGGAAACCACAAGCGGATTGACAATCAGAGGGCTCCGATGTTTTGCTCTCAGATAATCTGAAGGGATGCCACCCTGCTGTCAAGCGATAGCTAATTAAAAATAACTTGGATCATCCACCATCATGGAATTTGCTTTTGGTATCTAGGAGTTCAAAAATTTAAACCACATTTCCATCATAGTTTCTTTTAGTCCTTTCTGTTAACTTATAAATGGATTTTATTTGCCACTGTATGTACAAAATACTAGGATGAATTTTAGTACAAATACTAAATAGAAAAGAAAGTCAATATTGAGTACCTCATTTTAGCTAATAAATATACATGAGCATATGTGAACATTTATAAAGTAATTGTTTTGAATTTCCATCTCATTAAGAAATACGAACTTAATATATCTTTCTTTATTTAACAATTCCCTAACAAGATATATGTTTATGATACTTTGGCTAATTTACTGTAACAATTAAATTATTAAATTATTAAAGCTGAATCTAGAAAGAAATTCTCTTAAGCCTTATTAAAATCACAGAAGCTTTTCTGATTAAAATATAAACCGCTACTTACTTTATTATGATATAACAACTAGCGAAACCACTCTTTCAAGCAGAAAAACTCAGGACAAATGTCTGCAAGAGAAGGGTAATGAAAACATAAACTAAAAGAGAAAGGAATGATTGAAGAATTCTTGTGATTATAAACGCTGTTCCTGTATTCTTTCACGGCTAGTAATGGTATAAAGTCATGACAACATTTAGGTTTCACAGGCCACATTTACAAGACCAATGCAATGCGTTTATTTAAAATGTCAAATCTGCAAAAGTTCAAAATGCAAATCTTTACAAGATTTGGGGATTTTTGCCTGCCTGTTTTTTCTTTGTGTGTTTTGTTTTGTTTTGAGATAGGGTTTCTCTATGTAACCCTGGCTGTCCTGGAACTCGATTTATAGGCCAGACTGGCCTTGAACTCACAGAGATCTCCCTGCCTCTGCCATCCAAGTCCTGGGATTAAAGATGTGCACCATCATCACCACCACTGGACTTAAATTTCTAAATAAACTCAGACTATAACTTCAGAGCTACAACCTTTGACTCTGTTTTAATATAAATTTTATTTCTAGTATTTTCTCTCTTAACATACATCAAAATAAAAATATCAAAATGCATGTTTTTAAAATGTCATGTATTCCATAAATATTTGTTATGAATTACTATGTCCCAGGCATTGTTCTGGACTTTCCAAAAATATTCACAATCAAGACTGAAAAAGAAAATCCCTACCCTCCTGGGTCTTAAATTTTAGCTGGAGAAAATAAATACATATATAAAATATGTATTTAAGACAATGGTAATTCTATAGAGAAGAATGAAAGTAAGTAAGCAGGGGAGAGTTCACAGACGAGAGATGATTTTATATGGGTCTGGGAGAGAAGACTTTGGCACAGTCACTCTAAGCACTAACAAACCGGACGCTGGAGTGCACGCCTTGATTTCAAGCATTTTAGAAGAGGAGACAGAAAGATGGTGAGTTGGAGGCCAGCCTAGACTACAAAAGTACGTCCAATTCCAGCCTGGACCACAGGGTAAGAACTTATTTTTTTAACTAAATTAAATTAAACACGGTAAGGATGGGAGACAGGACAGTGTGGAATGACCTGGAAGCACTCAGCCTTTTGAGGACCCACACAAATCAGGAGAAAACGTGGGTGAGTTAGAGGTCTCAACAAAGTTCAGGTGGCGAACCTGTGATCTGGGACTGATTTAATATGAAGTCAGGGAAGGTGAGGTTTCAGGGACTCTAATTTGCATGGGCCCTTTCGAGGACCCAGTGAAGCTAGCAATGAGTATGTGTGGAACCTTGTGTCTTTACTTGGAGACGGTATGCCAAATACACCAACTTCAGGTCCCACAGAAGTCAGTATCACTGCCTTTCAATGCCATGCTCTCATGCTGGGAGCACACAGCTCCTATGATTCTTCTTCAGTCCTTCACCCATGCTCCCAAAACCAGTGATAGATTAGATTATTGTTTCCCCTTTTTTTGTCTACCACCGTAGCCCTAAAACTTGGAGTTCATTGCACAGGGAACATGGTGCATTTCCTTCCTTCACTGTTCCTGACTTCAGCTACCAGGTTTGTTTATTAGTTACTTTTGTGCTGTCATCATAAATCACAATTAACCAAAAGCAAATAGCCAAAGAGTTTATTGTGGCTTGCACTTTCTAAAGGATACAGTCCATCATGTCGGGGAAGGCATGGCATGGTGACAGAGTAAGATATTTCATCCACACACAGGGATAAAGAAAGAAAGAGAAGGAGAGAGAAAAACAAAAGGAAAAAAGGAAGAAAGGGAGAAAGAAAGAAAGAAAGAAAGAGAGAGAGAGGGAGGGAGGGAGGGAGGGAGGGAAGGAGGGAAGGAAGGAAGGAAGGAAGGAAGGAAGGAAGGAAGGAAGGAAGGAAGGAAGGAAGGGAATGTAAGAAAACTGGGAGTGAGGGGAGCTACAAAATCTCAAAGCCTATTCCCCCCACCCTCCTCCCCACCCCTGCCCTGATGACATACTTCCTCTAGCAAAGCTTCAAAGGCTTCCTCTAGCAAAGGTTCTACCAACTGGGAACCAAGTGTTCAAATTCCTGAGCCTACGGGAGCATTTCTTATTCAAACCACAGATTGCTTTGGCCAGTGGATGTTCTTCTTGACATGTGAGGACAATAGCGACCCTAAAGCTTCCTTTAGGCAAAGGATTTCTTTCCTTGGATCATGAGGAATATACATCCAGGGTAGTCTTGTCTCACTTGCTTGCTTACGTGGTAATCAAGCCCAAGATCTTGTAAATGCTAGCCAAGAACTCTATCATTGTGTCAAGTCCACAGTTCCAAGAAACAATTCATTTATTATATTAACTGAGATTTTTGTAGCGCATCTACAAAATTATGTTATGTAGTATAAAGGGTAGAGAAAGCTATATAATTTTGTCACTGTGGGTTAATTTTTGCTTCAGTAAAAAAAATTACATCTCCCCAATTTCTCACATTATATGCCATCATGGGTCAACTAAGGCTCTGCCCTATCATTTCACTCAAGACCTTGTCTGACATTATAAAAACTCCACCTGGACTTACAAGTCTATCAGAGAACAAAGAGATACAGAACTATTCACTAGCTTTCTTAAATTTTACTCAAAAATATCACTTTTGATCTCACTCACACTTTATTGGGCACAAACAAGTTGCAGAGTTGTGCCCAAGCAAGGCAGGGGTGCACAGTCCTCCTGCAGTAACCTTTCAACCACAAACGGCTCACCAGAAAGCTCCCACTTGTGGAAGGAAGAATAAACCTACCGTAACAGTATTTGAACATTCTGAGTATTTATTATGGAGTAGTTGAACTCTAACCCCTGACCTCATCTTCTATATTTTCCATGATTGTCATGAATTATATACCCCTTGAATCTTCAAAGCAGAGAGCATATCTGTGCATTCATGTGGATCTGCAAGCTGTCATGCCCTCCCTGAGTGGGGAGGGCACATCACTCTTCACAGGACTGACAGGCAGTAATATAGAGCTTGCCATTTTCTCCCCGGTACATCAACACTGCTCTGTGTTTCAAACATCAGTGTTTTCCATGGGAAATTAGATAGCATTCATTTTCCAAATCAAGCAGAATTGTTGTGTATGGCTATAGAGATCACATTTTCCCTCATTGCGCCGGAAAGGTGAGCTCCCAAGTACATGGATATCAAAAAGGGTTCCGATAAGTCCCACCCAACATCCACCAGGCTACAAGAAAAGCACATTTTATATTTTACCCTAGCATGGAAGGGAAATTTTATAATTCTTTTCTCATGTAATTAGGACCCAAAGAGCCAGTTTGTCAAAATATTAAATCATTTGTTGTTTTGGTTTATTATGGTTTTTTTATTTTCTGTTTGCCAGCTTTACTGTTGTGTGGTCCTTTTTGACATTACTGCATAGTACATAAACCAAGACGGGCCCCTGAGGCAACTACCTCCTTAGATCAGGGGTTCTCAACTTGTGGGTCCCCACCCCTTTGGACTTGCATATCAGATATCCTACATATCGTATCTTTTACATTCTGATTCACAACACTAGCAAAATTATAGCTATAAAATATCAACAAAATAATTTTCTACTTGGAGTCACCACAACACGAGGAACTGGGTTAAAGGGCCACAGAATTAGGAAGGTTGAGAACACTGATCTCTAAGTAAAATGTCTGAACATCTACAAAGACTGCCCATCTGCCGATCCTTTGCTCTTGCTGTCAAGGCCTTAGTTTAGTTATTAGTTATTCTGTGTGTTCAGTGCCTCCTCTCCTTCCGCTCAGCCTAGAACAGCCAGAAATGCTCTTCATCCTCTTCTGGTGGCTCGCTTTGGGAAGCGTGTCATTAGACAGAGGGTTAACATCCAGAGACAAACCATGTGCCCACTATGAAACTTTGGCTGACAACTTTGCATTTTTTCCCTTGACATCTTATGTCTTTTGAGGGGAAAAAAAAGTGGTTGGGGGGGGAGGAGTCAAAAGGTACCTACAATCTGGAAAGCTTCATTTCTGGAGATCAGGGCAAAAAAAAATCTACATTTTGTATGATCATAGAATTGACATAACTCAGGCTCCTAACTCCCACTTGTGAAGAGGAATACAGTACTTAGTGACTAGTATCTGAACCTATTTTTTAGTTAAAAAAAATGTTCATTTTAATTTTAGTGTTTGAGCATTTGCCTGAATGTAGATATGTGCAGCACATGCATTTACTGACCACAGAGGTCAGAAGAGGATATTGGATTCTCTGGAGCTGGAGTTAGTAACAGTTTTGAGCTGCTGGGACCAGAATCCAAGTGCTCTGTAAGAACAGCAAGTACTCTGAACCAGTGAGCCATCTCGCTAGCCCCTGGGATAGGAATCTTAAGTGGACGGGATGGTAACTGTTAGAGATCCATAACTGGGTTTTTTATTTACTTACTTATTTATTGTTGTTATCATTATCATTATTATTATTATTATTAAAAAAGGTGAAAAAGAGAAAGAGGGAAGGATCAGGTGTTGTCATACATGTGGAGGTCAAAGGTCAGCTCTGGTTAGTCAGTTCTGTCCTTCCACTTGGGAGCTGGGGATGAAACCCAGGTCATGAGGTTTATGTGGGAAGTGCTGTTACCCTGAGCTGTCTCACTGGCCCAACCTGTAACCACTAATAAAATGATTACAGGTAGAATGTGGTGTGAAGACCCAAAAATGTGAGCCTATTCCACCTTGTCTGAAGGTTTGAGCTTATTTTTGCTCTTTCAAAAGTGTCGACAACAGGTGGCTACAAAACAAGATATTCTGACCTAGGATGTGGTTACTTAGTGTTTTAGGACATTAAGATGGCCCATAGAGGTAGATCCACTCCACCCTGACCAAAGGTCAGAGGGTTCAAGCATACTTCTGCTTTTTCTTTTGAAATAGGAGGTTTGACTTAGGGAATGGCGACCTGCAGGATGTTCTAGGGTGGGTTCACTGCCCCAAACATCAAATACTTTTCTCAGAAATTAATGGCTTGATGTCTCAAGTATTGAAATAACTAACTATAAATGTTGTCCTTTGTATCATGTTAAAACAGTCTTGCTGCAGTGGTGGCACACACCTTTAATCCCAGCACTCGGTGGCAGAGGCAGGTGGATCTCTGTGAGTTCGAGACCAGCCTGGTCTACAAGAGCTAGTTCCAGGACAGGCTCCAAAGCTGCAGAGAAACCCCTTCTCAAAAAACCAAAAAAACAAAACAAAACAAAACAAAAAACACTCTTTTGCCTTCTTCCCCCTTTGTGTATCAGGGTATAAAATGCATGCAAAATAAACGCAGGCGAATTAAGAATTCGCTGAGTTGCCCTCCCGTTACTGTCTGTGTCCCTGTGTTTCTTTCTTATCTCTGTTTCTCCTACCTAACATTTCTAATCCTCACGTTCCTACCCTGGAATGTACAAAACTACTGTGGCTAGGATCATGGCAGAAGTCACCCCCAAAAAGTGATTCCATACAATGTGGGAAAGAAGAGCACTTAAAATTACTTAGTTAAACTTACCTTCTGTAGTTAATCATATTTTTGTTTAATTTTTAGACTTCCCATGTATAACTGTGCCAAACTATGTACATACATGTGCATGTTTGTATTTTTGTGAGCACGTGTGCATATTTACACATATGTATTATGTATGTATTATCTCTTCTTATTTCTTACAAAGTATAACATGATGTATTCATTTGTATCGTGCCTCTCTTAAGCAAGCATTTCAGAAATAACTGTATATCACCTCATCGAACATCTTAGCATCTTTATTAGTAGCCAAATACTCTGTCATACAGATGATGTGTCGTGGTTTGTAAACAATTCTCTTTGAACAAACTCTAGTTTTTCCCCAACATTTTAATATTTTATACAATATTGCAATGCAAACTTTGGTTCCTGCTGTGAATTTCTTTTTTCAAAATTCCCAGAAGGTTTGTTAGGTCAAAATATAAAATGCAGATATAGTATTATTGAATTCTCTTATACCACGGTTGTGATGAACAATTTTCTGTGTCTAAGCCATGGTGCCTGTATAGGTGGTCAAACATTATTCTTCCATGTCTCTTTGAGAATGTAACTACTGAGATTAAAATTCAAAAACCAATAGACTTTGAATAAAGCAGATGGTCACCCTTTTGCTTCTCAACCAATTGGTTGAAGACCTCAGCAAGAGGAAACGTTCCAGACTGACAGATTTTTTAATTTAAGCTTCAGCATCAGAACAGCATGGGCTGATTCCTTAGAAGAATTTTGTGTTGCCTCATGCGCATGTGTGCGCTCACACACACACACACACACACGCACATACACACACACAGAGACACACACACACCACTATTGGTTCCTTTTTTCCTGCAGAGCCCTGATTGATACAACAGTTATACCATTTTGCCTTCCTGTCAGTCGTATATGAGAACAACTCTTATCTCACAGTCCTGTAGACAGTGTGTTGTTAATTTTTTTTTTTGCCAAAGTGATAGATAAAACAAGTAATATCTTCATTTGCTTTAATTTGCATTTTTGCTATTGGGAGTCAAATAGAGCATCTTTTCACACGTTTATGGACCATTTTATGGCTTCCAAGAAACTGCTGCAGTGAGGATTTTATAATGCATAAAACATTTCTTTCTACAGTCTAGGCTAAATCCCCATTATAAAGAAAACCAGCCAAGGATTAGACATTCAAACATAGATTCCTTCGGTCAATTGTTCATGTGATCATTCAGGAAAAGCCCCCAGAGCCCACTCAAAGCTGATTTGGAACTGGCTGTTCAAGACTGGGCAGGCAAGAGAAGCCAGCTTGTCTGGCTAAAGACGTGGAATATCCCCTAAAAGGCTTTCAACCTGGACAGTAACACAGTGGCAGTTGCACCTGAGCAAAAGATGCCTGCTGCTCCCCCTGCCTGTGGCCCACTCAACAAGCAACTTTTCCCTTCCCTGAACTGGTGTCCCCTGCTGCCAGCCCTCAGGACAGATCTGGCCCTAGGGTTCCCAGTCCCCTTGCAGGTCACTCACCACCCCTGTCAAGAGTTCTCCTCTCCTTGCAAGAACCCAGTACTATTAGCACTGATGTCTCTGCAGGCTGGGTAGCAAGCTAGTCCTTGCTCAAGATCAGAAGCCAAGACTAGAGTCACATGGTTCATAACTCTGTTTCTAAGATGAATACCATATCTCCTTGCTATTGGCAATATCCACTCGGTGTAGATTTTGCTTCATTACTTTTTTTTTTTTTTAAAACCAAGTTGTGGTTAGCAGGATAATACGGACTGAGAGATTTTTGTTTGTTTTGTTTTTTGTTTGTATATCTTAAGAAAATGTGTCCTGATGAGATTTGAGGATTTTTCAAGACTTATGAGGAACTAGGGGAGAAAAGGAACTTTGTTAGGGCACCGGAATTCCTGGCCTGGCATCTTTCCTCTAGCTGGGTGTATTTCTTCCTTCCCCTCCTGAGTTTCCTGTCTCCCTCTCCTTCCTCCGCCACCCCACCCCACCCCAAGCTGCCCCTTCCATTCCTCTGATATTTTCTCTGTATTAATAAACTCAAGCCTGTACGTTTTTCTTTCAATAGCCAAATACCAGCCCCTGGTACCACTAGCAAGTGTCAGTAACTTGCTGCAAAGGGGCACAGTGACGTCATTTCGGTTTAAAGATGTTCCCAGGGTGGTAACGCCAAAGAAACAGAAACTTCCACATCAACATTAATTCACACATCCGTGTTCTCACTTCGGAGTGATGTTCCATTTTCCCTGCTAGCAGGAAACTCGTTTAATAGGAAGTTGTCATGGTTATAAGAAGTCTGCCATTGTACAACATCCGCAGACAAGGCGTGTGCTCGAGAGATGTGTGCACTTAAATACTCAGTCAATCTCTGAGCCAGATCCCTTTGAGGAGGCCTGTCAGACTCCAGCGCTGTCTACTAAACAAGCAGTAGTAGCTTCTTGTGGTGAATTCAAGTGTTCTGCAGGACTACCACTCCCCTTCATCATCAGTTCCCACAGGGAGAACTCAAGACAAAAAGCTTAACATTATTCTTGGGGTGGGGTGGAAAATAAAAACTGTCTGGTCCCACCCAAGAGGGAGATGGGATTCACGCTTCCTAATCTTCACAAGTGATGATGTATATGATTTCAGAGCCTGTATTGGATCCCACAGAAGTCGTTTTATCTACCTCAGAAATACCATGAGACTGTTTAAAAGTTGCAGCCTTCCTAGAAGGCCCACTTCAAGCGAAAGCATGAGAACTAGGGAACAGGGAAAGGTGGTTAGGGGCTCACGGGTCATACTTTTCAGTTCAGAGTAAGCCGTCCTGAAACCTGATTCCTGATCCCATCAGGCTCTGCGCTGAAGGAATCTTTCAGACCAGAAGGCTACACAGGAAGTAAACATGACAGAAATTGTCATTCTCCCTGTCGCTCGGAAGTGCCATCTGCTCTGGAGTTGAGGCCATTTTCTCTTAAATTCACCAGCATGCTAATTAAGGGACTGCCGGAGGATGGTGAAGTTGCCAGATGCCACGCAGATATATCACTGTCTTTTTAGATGGGTAGGCAAACGTTTAATTAAACCCACAGCTGCTGTCTGGTCGACCCCCAGCACAGCTAACTCTCGTTTACCTGGGGAAATGATCTTGTCTTAGTGTCTTTCAAGGGGTAAAACAACTTAAAACAAACTTTGGTCAAATATTTAATATCTTTGCACATGATTTAATTACATGCCTCGGTAATTATGTAAGGGTGACTTAAAGCTGCCATTGCTTGGCATCCTTGTCTCCTGATAACTAATCAAATGTCTCTTTGGTGATGACCTTGCTTAGGGGAATTGAATTACAAAGCACCTCAGTAGAGGCACGGGTGCTCAGCTGGCTTCTGTTACGTTTCACTTGCGTCCATGAGTTTTAATAGATTTGGAAGGCCACTTCTTGAAGAAATTACCGTAGAGAAGACAGAAATGGAATATGACATTAGGATCTGTTGTTACGAAATTCCTACAAATGACCATGGTGACCTCTAGCCAGCACTGGGGGCTTACACCAGCACCCTTTCCTCAAGAAAAGGTGCAGTCATTTTTCAATATAAAAATTTTGTTGGAATTTTGGATTTACAGAATTCTTTACCCTTGAATTGTGTAGCATATCTTGATCAGCAGATTTTTATCTGGAAAACATGCAACATACCATAAGACTCAAAAACAAATCACAACACTCACAAAAGGCAAATTCAGGTTAAAAGAGTTATCTTTTTTTATCTTGGCTGGGACTGGAGTTCAGTGGTAGAGTGCCTGCCTACAGTATGTAAGAACCTGAGTTTAAGTCTCAATGCTGAAAATAAAAATTTAAAATATATATACATATATATGTATATATATACATATATATGTATATATATTATCTGCCGCATGAATCATGAAGACTGGATATAAACACTTACATTGGTGAACTCCTGGCTAATAGCCTAAAAACCAAATATAGTGTCAACGGGCAAGTAGTATAGAAAATTGTGGGTCTGGTTAGACACTCAGGAAAGTGGGCTACGTGGAGGCAGCCAAGGTCATCTCCAGCTTGTCTGGTCCCCACAGGGTTGTAACTGTGAAGCTTCCTGGGTAATCTGCCAGAAAGGAGCAGGCGGAGGGAAGGGTAGTAAACAGAGTGGACCCATCAACACTCACCTGGATCGCCTACAAATCCAGAGCAAAGAGTATGACCTTCTGTGCTAGGGGGTGGCTAAGTGGGTGAACGAATTCACCCTTGAGTCCGACTGAGAAGAGAACAGGTTTTGTTGATGCCCTGGGAAGAAAGACAGCAACAGGCATGCTGGGAGAGAAAAGCCGCCTTGTGCTTAGAGGCTCAAAGGTCTGAGCTGCTCAGGGTGAGCAACTTGGGTACAATTTCCCAGCATGCAATGCCCTGCAAGAGACAAAGGGCAGTCCTGATAGGGCAGTGTGTGGTCCTGAGTGCTTATAGTGAACAACTCGGCCTGTAATTTCCCATCATGCCTTTCCTGCCCTGCAAGGAATGGCAGCCCTCTGGTGGCTCCCAGATGGTGCCTGGTTTTGACTGGTTGTGCCCTTCTTTCATCCCCATGTTTGTCTTTTCCAGTAGAATGAAGGAACAAGTTCTTATGTTCGGGCAGTGTTTTCTGGACCAGATTTGTGCTGCTCTTTCGAACGCAGGCTCCGCTCCACTGGACCTCCAGGTCCCCTCCCCCATTTCTTAGCATCCTAGTAACCACTAACAATCCATCTAGAAGAAGAGACTAAACCATCTCCTCTATCTCCGCCTCCTAGTTGCAAGGCTGTTCCTGCCTCTGGCCTGTCTTCCCCCCACCCCATCCCCACAAGGCGCTGGTAGAAACTTCACACAGAAGTCTGAAGAAAGCTTACTTGAAGAATTGGGATATTTTCAGTTCTATTCAGTAAATTTTTTTTTTACCACTCTGGGAAACAGCAGTTTGCAAATTTACTAATTAACCAAAAATAACAACTCTTCCCCCATAAGAAGGGAGGGGGAGTCTCTGAAGACAGTAGCTGTGCTCTTCCTGAGAAGCAGTGGAGGAGGCACTCAGAAAGGAAGCGAGGCCCAGGGCTTGAGCGTGGCACACTGCCCTGTGAGTCTATGTCCTGTGCAGTGACCATTGATCCGCTTCATTGTAAGAGTTCGATTACATGATCCGATTGCTATGTAAAACCAACCCTTCAGGGATCATCTGTGTGCACCAAATTTACTTTCCCAGCTAAATCAACTGGACAAACCAATCAGGAGGCGCCAAGCCAACATAGGCCTTTCTGGTTCCAAAGTAGATTCCGCAAGCTAGAAAGGATCTTCCTTCAACACGAACTTAAAGATTTTTATAATACCCTTTTGCCAGCGTCTCTACCAAACTAACCCGAGGGAGTGACGGGGGATCCAGTTTCCCGAAGGTGGGAGCCTGCACCCTTGGCTATAGTCCAAGAGAATGTAGCTGTCCATGCAGCTGCCCCGCACGGTCTTCCTCGGACATGTGCTGGGCTCAAAGATATAGAAGCTGAACCTCGAAATTGAATAGCTTGCCTCCAGTTGTTTTCTGCCAGTGACAGCTGGCAGATCCAGCTGAATCCTCTCTCGTGAGAAACTGAAAGTGGAAAAGGTACATGTTTTTAGACTGTGTTTTCTAAAAGCATACCAAGTTAATGGGCTTGGATTTTATGTTATTTGAGACAGGATCTTATGTGTCTCAATCTGGCCTCTGACTTGCAGTGTGGCAGAAGATGATCTTGAACTCCAAATCATTTGCCTCTATCTCCCAGGTGCTTGTGATTTCCCCATGTGCCACCCCCTATGATTGGGCCATTCTGGGGGCTGAACCCAGAGCTTAGTGCTTGCTAGGTGAACGCCCTACCAACTGAGCTGCATGGCTAGCGCTACTTCTGGATTCTTAAAACTGTGACTCGATATGTCCTAAGTATATATGGAGGTTGGGAGTGTGACTTTAGTGGAAGAACACGTGCTTAGTATGCAAGGGGCCCTGGGCTTGATCCCTAGCTCCAAATTTAATTATACATGATAATATAAATGAATCGATAAAGAGGGAAAAAAACACTGGTCACCATGTTAGCAGCCAATTAGAAGGAAGTAATTAAAAGTAAGACATAAGGATATTACCTTCTCAGTATATAGGCATAGCAGACTCTGCTTGAGAGGCAATAGGCTTTGGGCTCATTTTACAGTGGTGAGATCATTCAGATCCCTTGCAGGTGAGAAGTTCATTTGTGTTTGTATATGACCACAGACTAACCATGACCTGATTAGTGGCTTCTGCTGACTAGTTCAAATGTATAATCAAGACAAAACAATAACCTGTAGAGAAATAGTACTTACGTGTTCAGAGAGGTTCCCAACGATTGACAGTAATAGCTAATTCTGATGAGTCCCATGAGTCAATCCCCCTTCCAGAATCATCCCCCTTACCTGCCTCTCAAAGATCCCACCTTGAATCCCTTTCCACTGGAGGTTACGAATTCATCATTGGTGGGAGGGCATGGCTCAGTCCAGAGTACATGGCAGGATACATTCATGATTGCTACACCAATGCGTTCGTACTCTTCCTTATATGGCTTTAAAAGATCGCTATTGGTATGCCAATGATGCAAAATAATTATGACACACACTTCCTACAGACGGAAGGTGCCGCTGTGCGCACTGTGGAATATGCCTGTTGGTCAGTAGGTGTGAGTGGACTCATGGGAACACAGGAGGATGGTCAGCACCACCTTCACAAAGGGGCAGTGCCTGTTTACACCCAGACAGCGCTGTGCAGGGTCTAGCAGGATGTTAATTTTCAAAGTGAAAGTCCTGGAGCATCAGTCAGAAGAAAATGCCTAGATCCCCAACTTGCTTAATGTATCTTTCATTTTTCATGGGATAAAGGACAATCACTGATAGAGATGGTGGCTACTCGTGTGGCATACTGAAGGTTTGTTATATTCTTAGTAAGCGATAGTCCCTGGTCCTGCAGCTTTAAGATGACCTTCACAAAATCCAACTCCAATCCCCTGCCTATGAGGTGTCCTTTACCCTCCCAGTGAGCAGGGATGTCACTCATCTAGGCTTTCTCTTTATGCAGTTCATGTCCCCATGTGTATTTGGTCAATTGTGTGTCTTATCTCTTCTGCGTCGGTGCTGGTTTGAAGGCAGGCACTGTATACAGTAAAATCGCCAGTCCTACCTTTAGCAATGAATTTACTCTTTTATTTCGAAAATCGCCACGTGTCCAGATCTCTTAGCGTTGGAGAACAAATGACTGAAGACTCGATTTTATAAAATGGAAGCTTGCCACTCATCTAAGGCGCCCTGGGGAGCGGGGTGTGGGGAGGAACGTGTAAGGGAAGCAGAATGACAAGCAATTTTTACCGCTGAAAGGAAGGCAGTGCAATGTGCCGTCTCGAAGCTCTGGGGATTTGAGTATCAGAGGGACGGCTGGCAGCTTGGGTTTGCATATGCAGTCCTGTTTTGGAATGCTCATATGGTGTGTGATTGTCCTGGCCTGGAACTGACAGCACCATCTGTTCCCTGCTTACTGAGCAATGGGATTCAGCAATGTATGTCTGCCTTCTCCAAGTGAGCACAAATGCACTCCAATACACACACACACACACACACACACACACACACGCAAGCACACACACACACATGCACGCACACAGCCCCCCCCCGAGAAAAAACAACCCCACCCCAACCTATACAGAAAACACTTGATTGACTTTCCACCTCAAGCTTTAATCTCAGCAGGAAACCCAGATGAGTCAGGTATCAAAGTGCAGTCACGGGGAGGGCCTCCTGTTCAGTGGCGAACCATGAGGTCCGCGAGAGTCAGAAACCAGAACTCATCATATCCAAAGACAGGCAGCATAGAAGATGAATTATGATGCAGATGGCTGCTGTGAGAAAAAGAAAATATATTCCATGGAAAGAAATAATCTGGAACGGTGTCAGTATGTAAGTCAAGCTCAAGTCATGGAATAAAACCACAGATGACAGAACTGACCTCATCTTTAAAAATTATTTATTTATGTGTAGGTATATAGGGGCTTTAATCACTGTATCTGTGTATACATGCCATGCCCACAAAGGCCAGAAGAGAGCATACGATTCCCTGGCACTGGCATTATAGATAAGTGTGAGCCACCAAGTGTGTGCTGGGAACGGAATGTGGGTCTTCCACCAAAGTAGCCAATGTTTGAACTGCTGACCCGTCTCTCCAGCCCCTAGAAGCAAAGTCTAAGGACTACTAAGCACTTAAGCACTGATTTGTACGCTGTGACTCGGTAGCTGTCATTTGCAAACAATTATTTCTCTTTTAAACAGGCTGTCCCTCATCTTCAGTGGCACAGAGCGAGCCACAGATGCAGCTGTGCCCTGATCGGAGATGGAGAAGTTGAACAATGACTAATGAGCCATGGGAACAGACAACATATGCTCAGCATTTTCTGCGATTATCTCAATTTATATCATTTTATGCTTTGAAAAAGGATTGTTGAATGGTTGACTAAAGATGGGATAAAATAATTTAATTATTTTGGGTTTTTTTTGAAGGCATGGTTTCTCTGTGTAATAATTTAAATTTTTATGCCTGTCTTTTCACAAAGAAAGTCCACAAATCTGGGAAGGTCCTTTACATATGTTGGCATTAGTGTGTATAGGGTGGAAACCAAGGTCGTTTTCAGCAGGATGTTTGTACAGTTCCTCTGAATAATAAATCTCCCATTACACAACAGAAAGCTCTGGGTGAAACACAGCAAGCATCCGTGTGCCAACTGATCTTGTAAATCAGCATAAAATAATTCCTATGTGGCTGAAATGAAGTGGGAAACCTTTGGGGTAAGCTTGTAAAACTGAGTCTACATTTTGGGGAGCAAGGAAGATGCTTGTTAGTTTAAATAGTCCAAAAGCTTCTGTTTTCTACCCAGAGAAGACTCGACATTGGGTAGCCTGGCATAACAGGGTCTCCTTCTGGATACACAGTACTTACGGAGGATGAACAATGAGCATTGAGTGCAGCATCCTGGCGGGCTTCACGTTAGCTAACGGATTGTGACTAACGCGGAGACAGAGGCAGCCCTCTGCATTCACTTTCAAACTGTGAGCCCAACCCACCGCACGCCTAAAATGTGTGAAGGAAACAAACCATGCCTATACTTAACATCTGCAGCCATTTTCTTTCTTGTCACCTATCTCTAAACAGTACAGATGACAACGGTCACAAAAGCATGTGTGTGGCATTAGATATTGGGGATATTACAGAAACCACTCACAGATCAACTGCGGCCACTGTGACATTTTATCTAAGGAACCAGAAGCTTGGTCTCTACAGTGAGTCCTGAAACCAGTTCCACTCAGATACCAAGGACATCATTTGCCCAGAGAGGCCACCTGGAGAGCTTATCACGTCCGCCCTGTTCTTCCCGCCCACATAACCCTGAATCACACGCACATGCGCACCATTAGACAAAGCACAACTGGAGAGACCTTCCATTAAATTACTGAGCACACTCTAAGAAAGTAGTAAAGTCAAAAGTCAAAGAATGCGAGGAAACACTGAGGAAGCAAACCAACCAGATTGTGGAAACCAAGGAGTCAAGGCAATTAATGAAGCGTGAGGTTCCAGATTGAGTCCCAGAGCAGAAAAAATATGGTAACCAAAAGTTCATGAACTAGGAGAAAAGTTTCTCTTATTGCATTAATTTTAGATGATAGCATTGTAGTAAGGCTGCAACTGCTGTTTGGAAAATAGATTGTGGTTAAAATGTTAGCATCAAAGAAAGCCGCCTGTATATAGCTAGGGCAGATGTTAACACAGGCCGAAAGGCTTGACTCTGTCCTGTTTCCTGATTCTTTAAGACAAACATTATCATTAAAAATTAACTGTTTAGGAACTGAAGTGAGGGCTCAGTGGGAAAGAGCACTGCCTGCTTTTGGGGACAACCCAGTCTCAGTCTCCAGAACCCACATAGCAGTTCATAGCCACCTGTAACCCCAGTTCCAGGGGATCTAATGCCCTCTTCTGGCTTTCTAGGGTGCCAGGTACACATGTTGTGCACATACATACATGCAGGCAGAACACTCATACACATACAATTAAAAAAAAACCCTAAAAGAATCAGACAGCACCAATGACCTCACTGTGATTACAAAGTGCACCAAGAGGAACAATGGAACGTGGAAGATGAAATGGAAAGCCCGAAATGTCACCAAATCTAGCTGCAATAGCTTATTTAATTCAGTTCTAAGGAGCGGGCAGGAGTTCCTTTTCTTTTTTTTAATTCCTAGACTATGAAGGAGGTGTATGGGCACTGTGTCCCCATGCTCCTTCTCACTTACCGAAGCATTCAGTAAATGAGAAGCCACTGTTAGTGGCACAGTCAACTCCCACAGGAAGCTATCAGGGAAGCAGGCACCATCACTGTTCCCAAGGACTTCCTGTTTCCTGGAAGCAGCTCCTTCCTGTTTTAATGCAACTGTGACTCTTAATTGTACCATAAAAGTCACAAGGATTACTGAACAAGCCTCAGGACTCAATTACTTCCGGCACTTTAATACCCCTGACTTTTTTATATATTCTAAAAAGAAAAGTGGATAAAGGTGAATAGGTGAATAAAAGCAACATTGTCTGCTCTAGAAAGTGATGCTGCTTTCTTTGTATTTTGGGAGAGCAAAAATGGGGATCAGAGGCCACGTACAGGAACATGTTAACCTCCTATTGCAACTGCAGATGAGCACCTGCTTTCTGCAATCATGTGTAGCGTACTTAGCATAGTTGATGCCGACGCTCAGACTTCAAGGTACAAAATGCAGCAAAGGCATCGCCGAGCACGGCGCCAGGAGCTGGAAGGATGTTTAGAGATAACCTGGTTCAGCTTTTCACTCCACATGTGAGGAAACCGAGGCCCAGAAAGACAAATGGACTTGCTTGAGGAAACCCTGTGGTGTAACAGGTCACAGGGCACATTTCTTTTCACTTACTGTGTTTCTTAAAAACAGAGATGTAAGTTAACAGATGTGTGATATGTGGACATCAATTTCTCCCAATACGTAGTAGCCATCCAGAAATGAAATAACGTAAAAACCAAGCAATGCCTTCACTTTGGTTCTTGCTTATAAAGAAGGCAGACAGCTCTCCTCCATAGGGACAGGTCTTCCAGTGTACCCTGTATGGCCTAGTGTATATCATGTAGCCTAGGTTGGCCTCAAATTCATAGCACTCTTTCTGCCTCAGCCTCCCAAGTGCTAAACTACCAGGTATGTGCCATCAGGACCAGCTACCTATTTTCTCTCTAAAGACGTTGACGTAAACTTCAAAGATACAGAAAATGATGCACTTCATAATGAAGCAAACAGGACATGCTAGGAAAGAAAACATGACTTTGGGGTGAAGGCATGGGAATTCTACACGAGGCAAAGAAGACATGTGTGATGTGTAGAAACTAATAAAATTGTAATAGAATATGTGATTATGAGGTTAGTGAGAAGGCTTAGGCAGTAGGGGAGCTTGCTACTAAGCCTGACGACCCAAATTTAATTCCTGGGTCTCAGCTGGTAGGAGAGAATTTGCTGCTACAATATAGCGTGCATATGTGTGAGATGCTCTCGTTAGTGCATCCGTGTGAACATGTGTGTGTATGTGTGTGTTACCTATGGAGACCCAAGCTCAACATAGGTTGTCTTTCTTCAATCGCTTTTTACCTTCGTTTGAGACAGGATCTCTCCTTGGCTATGCTGGCTGCTGGCCAATGAGCTTCCAGGATTGGCCTGTCTCTGTTTCCCACTCCATCCTTGAGTGGGGTTACAGCACAGGTCACTGAGCCTGTTTTACACGGGTTCTGGGGATGTCAGCTCAGATCCACATGCTGGGGATGCAGAAATTCATCTCCCTGGTCCCTAATTGATATCTTGGTCACTGAAGTGGGTTATTTCATCTCGTGATTTAAACTCACTTTCTAGGCCATAAAAGCTTGTACTTGTGAAACTAGTATAAAATCTATAAAATAGAGACAAGGGCTCTGTGTTCTTATCCAACATGACAGTCCCCTACCCCTTGTGTAGGAAGGTGTGCAGAGGTAAAAGCGTTAGCCCAGGGATGCGGTGAATGTCACAGTTGCAGCCTCCCTCGAGATGAGTCAAAATGCTGCTTTTTTGTTCCTGTGTTACTTCCCCTGAAGTTAAATCTTGATACAATGTCACACACCATTTCTATCCTGTGTTTTCCACGTTATGTGTGTCTGGCATCACGACTTCCAAAGTGACAGGAACAGAGGTGTCTCTGAATAACTGTGTACTATGGAAGCTGCGTTCTTCTCATACAAAACCCAAGGGCAGAGCACCTGAGTTGGGCTCTACTGACACAAAATGAAACTCCAGCGTACAAGCTCAGTTTCTCCAGAGCAATCATTTTTCACTTGAAAGATGAGAAAGGTGGAGAAGCAGGCAGAATGTTAACCCTTTCTCTCCTTGCCCAGTGGACTGGACAAGAGTTTCCCTTCTGATGTAGCTAAATCAGTGCTCACAGGGATGACAGTAAGCAATGTCATGTTTGGGAACAGTGGCTGCCAATTTCTACAAGGTAACCAATGCCCAGACCGCAGATTGAAATAATTAAAGTGGTGTTCACTTCTATTGCACTGTGGGGTCAAGTCATTGTTGCTGTGTGCAGTTGGAGTGAAAGATTGAACTCAAGACAACTATTATGTTATGATATTTTCCTATTGTAAAACTCCTGTGCCTTGTGTCCTCATCTTCAAATCTTGAGATAGTACAAAATGAACCAGAATTCACCAGTGTCTACTCAGCTTTAGTTGTCAATTTGATGCAACCTAGAGTTATCTGGGAAGAGAATCTGAATTGAGGAAGTGCCTGGCTAAGCATGTCTGTAGGGGAGCATCTCGAGTGTTAATTGATGGAGGATAGCCCAACCCACTGTGGAGGCACCACTCCCTAAGCAAATGGTCATAAACTGTATAAGAAAGCTAGCCAAGCCTAACTGCCTGCCAGTCAACAAAGAGCATCCTCCATGGTTCCTGCTCCACGGCTTTGGCTGTGACGTGAGTTCCCTTGCCAGAGATAACACTGTGTGGAACAATAAGAAGGCTTTCCCCTTGACTTCCCTGGATGATGGACTCTGACCTGGAATTGCAGGCTAAATAAATTCTTTCCTCCCTGGTGTTGCTGTTGGCCCAACCAAGTGTTTTATCACAACAAAAGTGAACCTAGAACAATGGCTCATTTGCTAAAGGGTATGTACATTTGATGGCACTCTGAAGAACCTAGGATCCACAGAATTTGGCTTTACAGAGATAAAAACCAAACAAACCGCCTAGAGAGCTCCATCCAGAATCATATTGATTCATTGATTATATGCCATATACATCATGCTTAAATATACAAGGATAAAATAAATATAATGGAACATGCTACAAATTGAAGAACCATTTGATTCATTGTATCTGAATGATAATGGCTAAGCCTTGACTGTAAATTATTTACAGGAAGCAAGTTTCTGGAAGCCAAAAAGTAATTTCTTAGATAATAAATGACTGTTGTTACAAGATGGTATGAACAAGCAAAATTACAGTAATGTGTCTTTAGTAGTCCTCTATGTATGGAGAGGAGCCCAAGCTGTGACCCATGCCAAGAGTCTATAACCGAAGAGAATAAACAGATAACCTGTGGACCCAGGATTACGTGCAGTCATTTACTGATCCACTTAATCATCCATTAGACCAAGAATCTTATCCCTTAATTATAGTTGAGAATAGGACTATCAACAGGACTGGATTCCTGATGTGAACATAGAAATCACAATGAATATTCTTCATTTGTGGGCCATAGTGACTCCAAAGAAGGAAAATGTTACAGTTTTATTTCTTTTCTGAAAAATAAGCATATTTTGTGCTGGAGAGATGGGTCCAATACTTAAGAGGACTTAGTACTCTTGCAGAGGACCTGGGTTCAGTTCCCAGCACCCACATAGCAGTTCACAACCATCTATAAGCCCAGTTTCAGGGGATACGCTGTCCTTTTCTGACCTCCCTGGGGACAAGGCATGTGTGTGGTTCACATGCAATATATGCATACATGCACTCTTGATGTGGGATTCCCCTCTGTATGCTGTGAATATGTCTTATTATTATTGGTTAATAAAGAAGCTGCTTTGGCCTCTGACAGAGCAAAATAGAGCTAGGCAGGAAAACTAAACTGAATGCTGGAAGAAAGAAGGCAGAGTCAGAGAGACACCATGTAAGCTGCCAAAGGAGACAGGTGCCAAAACTTTACCTGGTAAGCCACAGCCTTGTGGTGATACATAGAATAATAGAAATGGGTTAATTTAAGATGTAAGAGTTAGTTAATAAGAAGCCTAAGCCAATAGGAAAAGCAGTGTTTTAAGTAATATAGTGTCTGTGTAATTATTTTGGATCTGGGATGTGTACATTCTCACATATACACAGAATAATGAAAAATAAATCTTTAATCAATGTATTTATTTTAAGAAATGAAATAAACAAGATAAGTTGAATGATTAAAATCCCATAGAGCAATTAGTTGCGTTTAAAATTCAGAAAGAAGCTACCTTCCTTCCACTGCACACAGGATGGCATTCCCAGGAGCAGCTGACTGGATTTGTGGCACAGGTGTAAAGCATGGCTGAGTCCACTCGATGACCGATCACCTCTTCCACGTGTGCTGGGCACAGCCAACACTACACCAGTCAAGCACAGTAGCACATGTTACATATACAAAGGGTGCATCCCATCAGTCCTCCTACTGTCTGAGCTCCATGATGGACACCAGGCCTGAGTGACACAGGATGTAACAAATCCAGGAACATCACTAAAGAACAGCTGTGGTTGAAATTTTCAGGCAGCGGTGATAATCAGTTGATCAAATTTCTCATTTCGTTTCCTCTTTTCATGAGCAGAGTCTGTGGCCTGAGATGATGTTAGCTCTGCTCACAAGCTGTGAGGCACATGTGGCCTGGGAAGGGACAGCAAGGCTCTAGAGAAGGGAGACCTTGGCTGAAGCTCAGTTTGGTCACCCTCCACCCTTGCAATGAGTGTTGGCACTCAGTTATCTTATAATAACGATAGCGATAATAGCTGCCTTGGGGGAGGTTGTCAGGAGTAAATGAAATAATGTATGAGAGGAAACCCGGCATACTGTTTTAGTGTAGCTTCTGCCCCAGGATTATTTCTCTCTTTCCTTGGCCTTCTTCCCAAGGCTAATGTTTGGATGAAGAGAGAGACACAAAATTTAATAGCATGTTGAGAGTGTGGTAATTAAAATAAACAATATGCATTATTATTCATTTTTAAGATTTTTTATTTTTATGTGTGTACGCATGAATTTATGTGCACCATGAGTATGCAGATACCTGTGGAAGTAAGAAGAGAGTGTTGAATCCCAGGGAACTGGTTGTAAATTGCCATGTGGGTGCCGAGTACAAAGTCTGGGTCCTCTACAAGAGCAATCAGCACTCTTCATCCCCAACCCATCTCTCCAGCCACGTAGGTATTAAATTTTTAAATATCAAAATCTCCATAAAAGAAACTCATAATGAAGAAGGTATCAAGTTATTTGTTTAGGATTTCCCATGTATATTATTTAGAAGAGCTTCTAAGTAAGAAAAGCAACATTCATTTTGCTGTTGATTCTAAGCTGCTGCCTCTATCGTTATAAATCTGAGATGTCTGGATAGGAAAGGCAAGAATCTTCCTGTGCATTGTTTTAGATTAATTTAAAGTCAACTTTAAATGTGAACTCAAGCCACTTTATTGAGGAACTAAGAGGTCACTTTGTCCCCTTCTTCTCATGTAGAATTACCCATCACCAGCTCCAATAAGGACATTCTAGTCCACTATTTTTGTCTAAAGAAAACATACCTCCTTCTTGGAGTTATAGCACAGACTATAAGGTCTAGCACAAACTGGAAGGCTGGGCATAAAGTAGTAATTTTTAAAAATTGTCCATAGGAAATTATAGGTAAGTACAATACTAAAGATTTGAGCACCAAAGTTACAAATGATAGGGATGCTATTCCCCCACAGAAAAGAGAGGGACTTTTCCTAAATCCATGCCAAATAAGAACGCCTTGTATTTTCTGCCTTCGCTGTCTGTCATTACTATTCTAACTAGCTAATATATCAATTGACATAGGTACTAATTTTTCTTATTTCAACTCATTCTCCTATGGCTTTCACCACCTTCCATGTATGCTTAGCCTCTCCCAAGGTTTGGCACCTCTGCTCCATCTCTACCCACGAATTACCCTGTACTTAGCCACATCCGCATTGCTCTCCCGTACATCAGGCAGTTGCCTACCAGCCACATGCATGCTACAGCCCCTCGTTTCTGCCTTCTCTGACCTGAAAGCCATGGCTGAAGAAGAGAAAGGAGAAGGCCTGGCATGGGGACTCCTCCTGCTAACTCACTGAGTCTCCTCTACACTGGCCCTTATAGGTCAAGGTCAGCAAGCATTCTCTTGCCATCTGTCCATCTTAAAGTCTATTTCTTGTTTGTTCTTCGTTCTCCAATCCTCTATTTTGTTGCTCCCATTCTCCAACATTGTTTCTTTTTTAACCAAAAATGTTGACATTTAATTTTTAATAAAATATGCATTTCAAATGTAGTTTGATAAATTTTGACAAGTATATATATGCACATAATACATATGTGTGTTTATGAGTCTATCACTAAAATGAAGACTTGTTTAAATTATATGAAAATTTATTATCTAGTCAATATCCAGCAGTAATTTTAGCTTCATAAAAACACTGATCTCTTTCTTATTATAGTTTTTCCCCTTCCTAGAATTACTTATTTTCATCTTCCTGTGCTCAGTATAATATGTGTAATGAGATCAAGCTATGATTAGATTAGGGACAGAAAGGAAACCACACGAAAGTTTATCAGAGGGAACTGAGGCTTTGGGGCACACGGGCATATTAAAATTTCATCAGAGAATCCAGACCTCAACTTACCAGGACAAAGAAAGGATGAAACTCCCTCTCCTGGATCCCATGAAATGATGGCGTTTCAGCTTCGCTCAGTCCCCTGCTGTTGATGTGGCCTTTTCCATTGTCTGTTTGTCCACCCATTGACTTGACCTGACCCACTGTTTCCCACTCCTGACCAGATTCTGGACTGGACTGTCATGTCTTTCACCTAGCAGCTCACCTCTGCAGCTTTGACCCTCTGACCCCGATGTCAGCAGCTCCAGCAGTAACTGCCCCTGCACAGCAGTCTGGTCCCTTACCTTAGCAACACAGACACTCTCTCGGCCTCTTCTGAAACCATTCCAACTCAGCCGCAGCCTCCTTAACTAGGATTCATTCTGTGAGCTATAGTGTGCAGATAGGTTTAGAGACGTATTTGCCATGTTCTGTGTGATAAGAGTTAATATTAGTAATTAAGATTGGAATAAAAGTCCCTGCACTCACTTCAGCTAGGTTAGTAAGGTAGGCAGGATTATATGACAAACTGCTGTCATCGAGTCCTCTAAACCCCACAGATTCACTGTTATTCAATACATTCTGACATGGTGGAAAGGCACAGAAGTGTTCATCTATGTTTCTGGCATATTGTACACTATGATCTAGTGACACACCTCTTGCAGAGATTTCAGCCGCAGGCCCCACTGCTTTGGGCCCGTGGCAGCACAATGCATAGTGATTGTGGATGATAACGGGGTCTGCTCACCTTAGGTCAGGGAGCAGACGAGGAAGTGGTACTGTCTTTTCATAATGTCTTCAAGACATGCTCCTGGTGTCCTAACTCACACTAAGCCTCACTTCTTAAATGTGCCACCACTGACCAGGAGTGCTGCCAGACATTTAACACCTGAGCTTTCAAAGACAGTCACAACTCCAACCACAACATTAAATGAAGCTAGTTTATTAAAGAGGTCGTATTGGAGTAGACTCTGAGCAAAAGTCTGGTACAAGGATATTCCAGAGAGACAGAGAATCAACTAAAATGTCTGGGGGGGGGGGGGAAACACAAGGTTTCTAATCTCTTTGAGATGGGGAGAAAGAAATCTATCCTGGACATGTTACACTTGAAATAGCCATTAAGTGACCTAGTAGAAATGTCACGGAGGTAATTGTCTATTCACGTCCAGAGCACAAAAGAGCAATCTGAACCACAGATGTTAATGAGTTTATTAGCATTGGGATGACAACCGATTTCATTAGACAGTAGGGTAGATGAACCCTGGCAGAAAGCAGGAACTAGACCGGAGCCTGAAGCAATCCAGCCTGAGAACTCAAAAAGGCAGAGGCAGAAAAAAGTGCTCAGAATGGTGCAGAGTTAACAGAATATGTTGTACATGCTCTGTGTCTCTAATATAACTACAATGAATATCGCAACCCCGTATTCCTACACATCTTTCCCACTTCTTGTTTTTCTCTTAGTCATCTTCATTCTGGCTTCTGAATAAGCACAAAATGATCGATAGAGAACAAACCGTTATTTTTAAAGATTTACTGATTTTTACTTTGTGTGCACAGGTAGCTTGAATGTGTGCATGTCTATAACACCACATGTGTGTAGTGTCCATGGAGTCCAGGACACTAAATCCTCTGGAACTGAAGTGACAGACTGTTGTGGGTCACCATGTGACTGGGAATTGAACTAAGGTTCTCTGGAAGAGCAGCCAGTGCTCTTAACTCCTGAATCAGCTCTCCAGCCCCCAACCATCCATTCTACGTTGCTGTCTTTAACTGTAAATTCTAGATCTTTCCTTCTAACAGACACCACAGGTTTCACTCTTCCTCAGCATGTTTGTAAGCTGTGCACATGTGTATCCCTCTGAGAGAGAGGC
Organism: Dicrostonyx torquatus; assembly: GCA_028555095.1. Lineage (NCBI taxonomy): Eukaryota > Metazoa > Chordata > Mammalia > Rodentia > Cricetidae > Dicrostonyx > Dicrostonyx torquatus. Next base: position 1,338,971 of record JAQHUG010000104.1, on the reverse strand, counting down.
AGATTAGCTCAGGCCCTGGGGTTGAATTCCACCTCTGTAGTTCTGCGGCTGCTTACAGTAACTGTGACAGCTCTGTCATCTAGAGATTCCTATTCACCTCAAAGGCCCTGGTCAGGGCTTCCAGAGCTGATGTTGCTTGCTTAGGGGAACAGCTTGCCTGTAGTTGTGTCCAGCAAATGTCAGTTGGTACTTCTCAGAGCATCTCACATGTAGAAGTACAGTTCGTGCTAGCTCAAACGTGATGTGGGATATCTTTCTGTA
>JAQHUG010000104.1:1313497-1326442 GCA_028555095.1 Dicrostonyx torquatus | reverse complement strand
GTTTGTTCTGGTTTATTCTAGGTGTCCATGCAACCTTTCCCTCTCAGGGTCTTTGATCACTCGTCCCCTTTGCTCCATCAGCGCCCCTTGCTGTCCCAGTGTTACATGGTGATTGTGCAGCACACAGGATGCCTAAGCTGACTTTACTCCCCACCCACTACAAATGAAGGGGCTTGGGCCTGTTTTGGTGCAGCGTGGTGGGGAAAGCGAGCCTCCAATAGAAATGTGCCAGATCCCAAGGCTCTTAAAAATGTCCCTGCTGCAGTAGTCACCAGAGTCTTCTCTTTAGTAACAAGGGAACATTGTTTTTTCCTTGCCCACCATTGCTTGTGTATTGGACACACAGCAGGCAGGGATGTCTAGAGCTCACATTTTTGGGTCTCCACAGGTCATGGAGAATAGCCAAGGCTTCACAATGTGTGGCAGTGCTGGAGTGTCCCTGAAGAGAGAGCCCAGGAGAGGCTACCAGTTGCAGAAGATTCCAGCGTGTCGGAGATGCCAGTACCATGGCTACCAAGACCACCAGCAGCAGTGGAGTGGAGGTGACTTGAGCTTAGGAGATCAGCTATGTGTGCCGAGGACGGTGCAGTGGGAGAAGCAACCTGGGCCTTTGACGGAATCAGAAGGTTGTGAGTGAATCCAAATAGGAGATAGTCATTACACGGTTGGATTTTGGTTCCACTTTGATTTGATTGTGACCCTGTCCTAGTTCTTCCCTCTTAGAATAAGAAAGAATTGTGCTTATTTCTGATTTCATAAGAGACCATGGTTGAGAGATTTTAATCTTTTAGAAACTTCGGATTTTTTTAAGGGACAACTTTTATGGTGTTTAAAAAGACTGCGAGACTTTTACGTTTGTATTTTGTTTTGTATTGTGATACTTATTAATGTACAGCCTTATGGGTGAACGAGAAAGGAAAGGTTCTGGCTTAACAATGAAGTATTTGTGTGTCAAGTTGACAGGGGTCAATTTTGCCGGCTAGTATTAATGTCAACTTCACATAAGATAGTCATCTGAGAGGAGGGAATCTCAATTGAGAAACTGCCTCCATACGATTGTGCTGTAGGTAAGCCTGTACATAGGGCATTTTCTTAGTTACTGATTGTTGGGGAGNGATGCCTTTTTGTCTTACTGACTGTGTCCTTTGCTTTACAGAAGCTTCTCAGTTTCAGGAGGTCCCATTTATTAATTGTTGTTCTTATTGTCTGTGCCACTGGAGTCTCTACCAAATCCCTCCCCTCAGGCCTCAGGAGTACCACAGAGGAAGGGGCAGACGGGCTGTGCTTTGCCTACGTATTTTGGCCAGTTTAGTGTTTGTATGGATTCCTGTGTGCGGGAAGGAGTGGGTCTCTGCATCTCTATCTGCTTCGGGTGCCTTTTCTTGGGCTCTTTTCCTTATGGTTATTTGTTTTGTCCTATTCCAATATATGAGTTTTATTTTATTATTATTATTAGAAACATATTTGTTTTCTAATGAGACAGAAAGGAGGTGGATCTGAATGGGAGTGGAACTGGAGAGGGACTGGGAGTAGAGGGAGGGGGAACTGTAATCAGGATATATTATATGGGGAGGGGAAAGCTGCTTTCAATAAAAGGGGATGGGTAATGCTGATGCCAGAAATGAGGAAAAGCTTGAAAGTAGAACTAAAAACATGTGGTTGGCCCAGACACGGCTCCAACGTGGCAAAATGCTAGTGGTACTTCAGCCATCATGGCAGTGCCCGAAAAATATCCACACTTTCAGCACCAATGGTCACCTTCACACAGCAGCAAGTGTGTTATACCTTCAAGAGGAAGTCATGGTCAAGATTTATATACTAAAATACCTACTGTATATTAGATAGAGAATTGCACGTCTAAAGCATGCATGTACTTAAAGTTATGCCAGTCAAACGTGGGCTGCACGTGCAACAGCAGTCCCATAGAATCAGCAGAGCAGAAAACATCCTGTCACCCAGTGATGTGGCAGTTCAGCTTATGACACGTCTGTCTGCATCATGGCTGGGTGAAAACAACCTGCCATATGCCAGTCACGCATACAGTTGTGGGTAGTGTATAATAATTGATGACACATGACTTTATTTTGGCTTTATGTTTATGCTATAAAATAGTTTAGCATTGTTTTCTTCTTCTTACAAAACATAAAGTTATCAGTGAATCATCATGCCTTGCGACGCTGAGAGAAAGAGGAAAGGTTAGAAGGCAAGGATGTGGAGAAAATAAAACCATAGGTCACACGCACATGGTGGGAATATAAGTTAATTAATTTAATTGCAGCCATTATGTGAAATAGTATATACGGTGTTCCCCCAGAAACTAAAACTAGAATTACCATATTATTCAGAAATCCCACTTCTGGCTACATACCCAAAGGAATTGAAACCAGTATGGTGTAAGGGACAGTTACACTCTTACGCATGTGGCTCCAATTTCAACAACTCTAAGATATGGAAGCAACTCCTCGTGAAATGAGTGAATCACACAGTCTACGTAGTGGTTTGGATGAGAATGGCACCCGTAGGCTTATATGTTTGAATACTAGGTCCCCAGTTGGTGGAACTGTTTGAGAAGGATTAGGAGGTTTGGCTTTGTTAGAGGGTGTTTACCACTGGGGCAGGCTTTGAGGTTTTTGAGGGTTTCGTGCCATTCTCAGTGTGCCCTCTCTGCCCCCTTGCTTTCAGCCAAAGATGTGAGCTCTCGGATGTTCCTGGATCTGTGCCTTCATTCTACCGTAATGGATTCTAACCCCTTTAACTGTAAGCCCAATTAAATGCTTCCAGAGAGAGAGAGAGAGAGAGAGAGAGAGAGAGAGAGAGAGAGAGAGCAGCATTGAGGCATTTGCCCAAGGAGAACATATAAAATCTGTGTTCCAGAGGTACCTTTTGCTGACAGCCAATCTTGGTGGTCTAAGGGTCACTCAGATGATGCTGACTTTAAAGGCATGAAAAAAAGTCATTTTAGGGAGGCATCATTTTGGGGGTGACTTCTGCCATGATCCCTAGGTCAAACCTATTTCGAAAGAATTCTCTGATTCGGGCACAGGGCCCTGCCCGGGTACTGGATTTTTTCCCAGCCCAGCCCAGCTCCCCCTTCCAGCTGAGGGGTCCTAGGACCTCACAAAGCAGCAGGCTCCAGNTGGTGCCATGCCTGGGTTGGTGGCCCTGGGCTTTGTAAGAAAGCAGGTTGAGCAAGCCATGAGGATAAAGCCAGTAAGTGACTTCCCTCCATGGCCTCTGCATCAGCTCCTGACCCCACATCCTTGCCCTGCTTGAGTTCCTGTCCGGACTTCCTTCAATGATAAGTGTAAGCCAGATAAACCCTCTCCTTCGCAAGCTGCTTCCGGACATGGTGTCCCAGCACAGCAACAGTGACCCTAACTAAACACTGCTCAGCTTCATTCAACTCTTACACGTGGAAAATAGACGTTATAAGGTAACTGAGTAATTAATGCCATAAACTCATATAAGGGCTAAGGGCCAGGTAGAGAAATGCATTTGGCCTTTTAAATACATAATTTACTTTTCTCATTTGTAAACTAACCAGCAATGACAAGCAATACACTTCAAAGATCCAGTCAGCAAAAAGAACTCACCTCGTGAGTCCCTTATGCACCACACTCACCGTCCAGCTATAGCTTGGCCTGGATAATTCACTTCTGTCTGCTAGTCTAAATTACAATTTTATTTACTACTTTTATTTTTTAGTGAATTACATTTTCCCTTTTAATTGTAGGACAAATTAAGCCATAAAAATATTCATCTCCAAGAAGTGTGTCAGGTAACCATCAGCCTCCTCAGGAGATAAGTGTGCTGTAGGGCAAGAGGAAAACCACAGGTGTGTTCAATACTGCAGCTTCAATTTTAAAAACTCAGGCCCACATGGAAGCCTGGCATCTTACTTCCCCAGCCATTTCAAGCCATGCCTACCATACGCGGAACTCTGCTGCCCTCTTCTGGGTGAAGGCTGTAACAAGTACCAACCGCATCTTCCTTCAGGAAGCCGAGTGGCTCGTCTGAAAAACTTCACGTTTGTATGTAATAGGTTTTGTAAAACGAATACATCTGATAAATTCTGACTTCAAAATCTTTGATCATTGCTGAGAGTACGCAGTTGAAAATAAGACAATCCACACATGTAAGTTCGGGGATTTTATTTTCATGAGTCTGATTTAGTGAGTCTAAGAATGACAATTTTAGAGTTCCCAGTTTCATTAATTATAAAATCACCAGCCCCTCGTGGAGTCCCTCACATTGAAGTTACATTTGACATTGATGCCAATGGCATTGTACATGTTCTGCCAAAGATAAAGGAACGGGTCATGAACAGATTGTGATCCAGTCTTCTGATGGATTAAGCAAAGATGACATTGAAAATATAGTTAAAATTGCAGAGACATATGCTGAGCAAAACTGGAAAAAGGAACGCGTTGAAGCAGTTAATATGGCTGAAGGAATTATTCATGACACAGAAAAGATGGAAGAATAAGGACCTGCTGATGAGTGCAACAAGCTAAAGATTTCCAAAATGAGAGAACCCCTTGCTCAGAAGGACAGTTAGAGGCGAGAAAACATTAGACAGGCAGCATCTACATTCAGCAGGCATCATTGAAACCCTTATAAATGGCATATAAAAAGATGGCATCTGCATGGGAAGGTTCTGGAAGTTCTGGTACTGGGGAACAGAAGGAAGATCAGAAGGAGGAGAAACAGTAACAGTGGAAACGCATTGTGAGAGGCCAGGACCTTTGACTTGGGAGTCAAAGGACATTCTGAGCAGAAAAAAGGCAAACTTCAGTCTTTTTAGTGTGTTTTTGCAATAACCCATGTAATTTCCTTAATATCTGTAGTGACAAAAAAGAATCAAACTCAACCTCTAAGAACCAGAAGAGGCAAAACCAGTTACTTGTCACCTTAGCCTTCCAGCAATGGTACACGATGCAGTTACAGAGGTTTGTCGCTACCAGAGAGTAACCAAGTTTTCTCCGATCAACAAACACTGCAGTCTTAAAGAGCCATTCATTCTTATCAGAACGGAAGGAAAGACAATCCTAGCCTTTGGCTTTCTCGTAAAGGACACTTCCTCCTCCACCAAGAATAGCCCAAGGAAGCAAAGGCTTTGAGAAGTTTCATATCTACAACAAAATGCAGGCTCCTGGGGCTGAGAAGGCTCAGAAGTTACAAGCATTTTCTGCTCTTGCAGAGGATTGAGTTTGGCTTCACAACTGCCTCTGATTCCAGCTCCAGGAGGATCAAATGCCTTTGGCATCTAGAGACACACATCTACACCGGAGTGCACATACCCACACAGTAACAGACACATACACGAACATAACTGAAAATAAAAGTATGTCTTTAACGATGTAGCAACTGTGTAACGCTGAAGAGATAGCTCCATGGGTAAGCATGAGGACCTGGGTTCAAACTCCCACCCACACAGAAGCACGGCAAGAATACACATCTCTGTAAGCCTAGGTCAGCCCAGCTAAACACCTCAGCAGAGCATGCTTTATGAGGCAGAGACAGAATTCTCTTAGCTCTGAAAAGCCTTTCATCCTGGGTTTATGCAGCCAACTTTAGTCAATAGATGGGTTGGTCTGAGACCTGAGATCCAGGGTACCAAGTTACAGATGTATTCCACCATGCCCACACTCACCAGCCTGGGATCTTATGGTCACTGAAATTTAAAAAAACCAACCAGCCAACAAAACCAAAATTCAATCTTAAATAGGTAGCCAAGTTCTATAAATTTTTCTTTGTAAAACTTTTTAATGTTCCCATAGAAAATACAATCCTTATTTAACTGATCCAAAGGCAGGAGTAAAATACTGATTACAAGCACATGCGTTTTAGGATAAACAGAAACAATGTTCTCAGCAAGCTAAATAAGAACCCGTAAAAAAGTCGTGATGGCACTGGTCTGTTTCTGCCACTGAACGAGAAAAATATTCAATAATTATAAATGGCTGTGGGGCCTGAGAATGCCAATAGAGCTCTGTCGAGACATGCCCACATGTGCAGGAGAAAAGCTGCACAAACGTTATGAGAGCCACCAACCACTTTCTGATTGGACGTAAAGCTTGCTCTAGAAGATGGAAGCCTTGCCTGGTAGTGTTCGCTGGCCAGGTCCTAGACCCCAGAGGACAATCAATCCTACTATTCTCTAGAAGGCTGTGGTAATAGACTCTCCTGTGACGTTCTCATCTGCACACCCGTACATTACTGTGTCTCAGTGCTCATCAGGGAAGCTTCCTTGTGAATATGTGGACATTAATCCAGAGATCCACAACTGCTCCAAACACAGAGAATAAGAGACTGAACTTGTCAGCTCTAAATGGGACATCTACATCACCTCCAACACCCGAAAAGCTTGGGGGTCACTGCAGAAGAGGGCAAAGGTGGGTGTCCGCAGCAAACAACTGTTGGACATGAAAGCTGCTGCGTACAGAACTCACAGCAGCCACGACTGCACACACAGGACCACAACAGCCGAAACCCCAGCTCAGAGCAGCGGGGTGCATGAAGCCTACTGCTGAGAAGCTAGCTACTGGGAATTGCTCGCTGCTGGAGAGAGAACCTCTCTTCTGGGGACATGTTTCCTTAAAGGCTACCCCTGCTTCAGTACATGGTCCTCTACCCATGCACAACCAGGCAGCACCAAGTTCATTCAGAACAAACACATACACATGAAGTTGGCAGGAAAAGTGATGGGGGTTGGGAGGAACTAAAGGGGAAAGAATAAAGGATGGATTTGATCAAAACATAAATTATCTACGTATAAAATCCCAATGAAAATAATTATGAAAACAGGCTAAGGAAAACACTGTAAAAATAACAAAGGCAGTTCAGCTGGCCTACTCTCGAGAAACCTGCATTTCTTTTCTGGCTCACCTACAAAACATTAGCTTACATTGCTTTTTGGTCATATTAGCAAATGCATAAACCTTATGAAGACTTGCTTTGTAGAGGCCTTGAACAGTCAGGCAAACTTGGTATGTGATATAATGACAGGACAGTTGGAAGCCTGTCTCAGGACACCCTGTAATGCACCCCAGGCTCCAGACACCTGTGCCTGCTGTGCATCCAAAACACACAGCAATGGTGGGCAAGGAAAAAACAACGTTCCCTTGTTACTAAAGAGAAGACTATGGAGACTACTGAATCACAGTCTGGTGAGCAGCAGGGACACTTTTAAGAGCCTTGGGATCTGGCACATTTCTATTGGAGGCTCACTTTCCTCCCACGCTGCATGTGACCCAAGCACCAAAACAGGCCCAAGCCCCTTCAGCTGTAGTGGGTGGGGAGTAAAGTCAGCTTAGGCATCCTGTGTGCTGCACAATCACCATGTAACACTGGGACAGCAAGGAGCGCTGATGGAGCAAAGGGGACGAGTGATCAAAAGACCCTGAGAGGGGAAGGTTGCATGGACACCTAGAATAAACCAGAACAAACTGAAAACACAGAGCCTGCGTCTGAAGGCCAGCATTCAGATAGGGAAGAGCAGGCTGGAGAGGCAGGGAGATGCAGCGTAATGCCTCAAAGTGCTTGGCACACTTCCGTGTGAAGGGTTCTGACCCCAAAAATATCTTGGAGGTAGATAAGTGCTAGTAGCGAAGTGAGTTCATTCTAAACAATGGGATGGGCAATAGTGAAGAGGGGACTCATTGTTGGCACCAACTCTTAAAATACTATTGCTAAGTCTTCATTTTAGTAAAGTGCTTAGGTGCTGGCTATTGTCATCTTATTTGTAAAGGGTGACATTAAGCATTTTGAAGGAAAAAAACAAAGACCAAAACCTTTGCTTTGTGTTTTCTTCAGAATTCATGGGAAGTCTGTAAGTCTTAGGTCTTCGCTACCTGGATGGTATTGTTGACTCTTTCTTGCTCATCTCTTGACTAAGATAAGGCTAAGCTGTCGCTGCCTGCAGTTTCCACGTATCCATACCCTGCACGGCTCGTCCTGTCTGTCACGGTCCTCTTGCTCCTGCGTCACCATGCCCACTCTGTCTCTGCTGGACTGCAAGGCAGATCATGATGCTCCTCCCTCCAGCATGATCTGGACCTGGTGTGGCACTCTGCATGCACCATACTGCTCCACAGCCCGCCCATCTGCAATCTCATAGGCCATTTTACAGACGTTAAACCAGGAGTGTCCAGTTCTTCACATGAAATCAAAAGGTTATCCTAGGAGCCCAGAGAGTAAAATCAGCCTGAACAAGTAACTTGGTTGCAATCACAGTTCCCCTTCACAACCCCATTTCAGAATTGCATTTTTCTTTAAAAGCTGCTTACATGAAGACACAGTTCAGTGCTAGGGCGGTAGCCTAGCATGCATGAGGCCATGAGTTCAAATCCATGACCCTCAAAAAGGAAAAAAAAAAAAGTAAAAGTAAAAAGTCCCAAGAACCTCAAGAAGATATGATTCTCAATGCCATCCCAACACTTCTCTGGTAGAAGAGGTACCAACAACTCTGTGCCTCAGTGACTTGAGACGCAATGACTCTGGGGCTCTGTGCTCCTCCAGCATGGAAGCCCTAAGGCCCAACGGCGGGAGCATGGCTGTGCCACGGGACATATTTCTGCACTTGTTTTGCACCAATTTCTGCTACATAGACGGCTCCAGTCTTTTTGTCAACTTCTACAAGATGGGGCAGAACCTGATCTGCCAGCTGGATACTGCTGATCACAGAACAGTCGCCGATGCCTCCAGATGGTGGGGCCATCAAAACTGACAGCCTACTGAGGTTCAGCTGGGCCACAATCAAGTACTTCCCATCTGGGGTGAACCTGGGAGGAAGGAGAATTACGATCATTCTTTCAATGCTTGTGTCCTCCGCAAGTGGGCATGCTGACAGCAGCAGCAGAGGCCATCACTGCCTGAAGAATTCTACAAATTCAAAACTGCATGGAAGTCTGTGACAGCAGATGAAGCTAAAGGTATGCCTGCATTAGAACAAGCACAGTGAATGGAGAATGAGAAGTTCGGGAGGTCAACAGGGTAGACCCAAGCTTTGAGCCTCCTTCTGTGAGCGGAAATCTCCCAAAAGGACCAGAAAGCCTCAGACTATTCTTTGGAAGCTTATTTCCTTCCATTTCCCCTCTTAAAGTTGAAAAACGCCCAAAACTTTCAGTTGCTCTTTAGAAGGAGGTCACACATCCAATCAGAACAAGCATTTCAAACAAACAGCAACGATTACCTCACAGCCGAAGGCCCCTCCTCTGTGAAACAGTTGTCCCATGCTCCTAACCACTCTCCGGTGTCTTTATCAAATACTTGGAGTCTTTTATTTCCTCGGTCCGCAACCCACACCTGCGAAACCAAAATCATGTCAGCTGGAAGAGTCCCACAACACAAGAAACATGACCGTTTTCATTAGCGCCACACCATTGCCTCAGTTGGTGTAAAGATGGCATCACTGGCCTCCATTATCAGGAGGGTGAAACACCTTGTCTGAAACACTAACAAATGTGAATGCTACAGTCCACCGTGTGTCTCTCTCCACCCACAGCACACAGGGCTATCAATTAAACATGCAAGTATCTAAAATCCCGAGTCCTCCGCCACTGTGCAGAAGATCAGAGACGCTGGCCGGGGCAGACTCACCCACCCCTCTGACACCATCACCACCACTGCACAACTGAGCCAGTTCCTAAGCCAGGTCACAAGACACAGAAAAGCAGTCTTGTTACTCTGCCATTGTCATCTCTAAACCTCTACCTGGGACTCCTGGGATGGGGCCAAAGTACAGTCACCGAAGAGGAGGAAGCTTGGGTGTGCTAGTAACACAAGCAGGATGGGTTTGATATCGGTTTTTATAGACTGTAATGAGTTACTAAGACACTCCTGTAGTAAAACAGGAGGCCCAGGTTTGTTCTCAAGCATTTATGAAACTCCACGAGTTCTACAATTCTAAGTTCACCTTACAGCACAGACCACACCCCTGGCAGATCCTTTGCATTTCTTGGGTCTGTGTAGTCCAGGGAGAACCTGACTATCTCCATTGGTATGTATTAATTTTGGTAGCCACTGACTGCTTCTCCAAACAGGCACAGACATGGGACAGTGAGAGGCTGGTGCCCAAGCAGTGGACAGCTCTAGCTTCCTCCTGATCCGAGAGGGGTTTGCTCAGGGATCGGGCATTACAGATGACCAAGGTAGGAACAGTCACATCTCAGGACTGAAAGACATTCTAGATTATTTTTTCTTTCTTTCTCAGGACTCAGCACATTTGATCCAAAGAAAGCCTAAGAAACAGGAAGCCCTTAACTGTGGAGTTAATTCACTCCACAGTGAGAGGCTATGGTGGAGATGAAATGAGTCATAGCCACTGTTATAAAACACCAGGTGCAGGGTGAGGGCGTAGGGCCCTAGTAGGGTGCTCTCCTGGCATGTAGAAGGCCCTGGGTTCTAGCCTGACAGCTGGAGCAATGATCCACAAGGATGTCATTTGTCACCCCTCAGCAATCTCAGGCTGTTCCTCCAAAATATCTTGCTAGCCCCTAAGAACTTTCCTCATCATGGTGAATTTGAATGTCAGATCTCTCATGCTTGGCAAAGTGGAATTTAATAATAACGCTAATAATAATAATAAATAGGACTTGCATCAAGAAAGGTAGGCTGACACAGCACTGCACTGTTGTGCACAAATGCCTGTCTACAGTCTATGCGCTACCATACAGTTCGCAAGCTTCGGGCAAGGGGCTGGAGGTTGAAACACACAAAGACAGAGACAGACAGAGACACGGACCTCTAGTCACTGGTAAGAAGCCCTTTATTCAATAGCACCATGGAGGCTTAAATACCCAACAGTCAGGGGGGCCAACAGGTGAAAACCTTATCCTCTGATCCTCAAGACAACACGTGCCCGTGAAGCACAGCTTTCAGTAACTCAAATCAGAAGGAAAGGAAAGATCTCTAGCAGGGAAGAGCAACTGCAGGCCAGGACTCCAAATGGTCCCAACATCTCCCCACTAAATTAGAAGACCCTCCTATCTTAGGTCATCTCAGAAGAGTAAACCCTTACCCATCTTTGGAAGGCCCCTTCCCTGTCTTAGGTGGGCACTCTTCTGTAGAAGTTGCCCGTCTACGGAGGAGTCTTCATTGTTTATGTAGTATTGGCAACCAGGAACACCTGGTCATTTTCGAAAGGAATGCCCACAGCTGATGGGAAGGAGGAAACCTGCCATGTGCCCTAGATGCAGAAAGGGAGCGCATTGGGCTACTGATGGCCTCCAAATGGAATAAAGTCCTAAACTGGAAGGGACTGCCAGCCACTGTCCCTGTCTCGCTCTTCTCCTGGCTGGCTCACCATCCCATAGCTTTCATCACCGAGGTGGCTTTCCCAGGGGACACATTTGTAGGTTGTGTTGTTAAGACTTCCCCCATCTCTAAGATCACGTCCCCATAAATTGACAGGCAAGCACGGAAGAACATATGGCTGGAAAAAACCCTCATGTCCTTCATCATGCCATCTCAATATTTTTGAACTTTTGAGGAGTTACTTGACCTATTTCCTGCAGCCGTGCAGTACCTTCTTCCAAGGGCCATGCCTTTGGCCAATATTTTAAGGACAAAACTGATACATCTGCCCCAGAATCTAATATACCATCAAAGCCCTTTCCCTCTATAGTTATCCTAAGTTAGGGCCGTTCATTCAACTGTGCCACCCAAAAAGCAGCCGTTCCAGAGGATTCAAACCCTTGATTACCACGGGCTCGTTTATTATTGGTAACCTTGTAGGGAATCAACACTAATTGTGCTATCTGCTCGCCTTGAGGAATTACCACCCCCCACCCCCACCCCCGTTGGACAGACATCACAACCTCAATCTCCTCTTGATAGTCTGCATCTACTATCCCAGAGTGTATCTGGATCCCCTTTAAAAGGGTACTGCTTCTGCCTAATATTAATCCCATGGTACCCGATGGTAAGGGCCCATATACTCCTGTAGGGAGTCCTTGCACTCCCATTTGTGCCTGATCCTCAAGGCAACATGTGCCCATGAAGCACAGCTTTCAGTAACTCAAATCAGAAGGAAAGGAAAAATCTCTAGCAGGGAAGAGCAGCTGCAGGCCAGGACTCCAAATGGTCCCAACACTGCACATCAAAATATCTACTACTCAATTAACACAGGTATGACCCCTTAGGACTAGCCGTGCCCACCGGAAGCCGCAATCTATAGAGGAGCAGCTATGCAGGAAACAGTAGACAACTGAAACACAGCTCATGGAGACTTGTTTGGTGGAAGGTAACCCCAGGATGCCAAGAAGCAGCATTTCTGCTTAAAGGGTGAGGAAAAGCTGAAGGTGGGGGGAGGGGAGACAGTAGCTGAGGCGGGGAAGCAGGGAGACAGCTCCATTCCTGGGTGCAGGTGTGCCGCCCCCACTGCCATCAGTGCAGCTTTCTCCCCTTGTGAACTAGAGACAGTGCAAACATTTATAGTTCGGTTTTCCTAGCAGAAGGCAAAGGTCTTTTCCGGATTTGGATTCATTACCTGTCCCTTTTGTCACTGAAGGACTACAGACTTGTCTAGTTTGCTAATTTCTAAGTATTTGGAGAACTTCCACAGAATGGAGCCCACACATTTTGAGAGCAACTGTGCACAGGCAGCTCTGGAGAAATTGCCTAGACACTTACCGTGGTTCGCTTTAACCGTCACTTGATATAACCGAGGACGGCCGAGGAACACAGCACTCACCAAGCAAAGTCTACCGCAGGTTGGCCTGTGGTAACGTCTGAAGGGGGACTATCTTGGCTGCTTTAGTAGACATGGGAACCATCAGCTTATGTGGATGGCATCATTCCATAGGCAGGGGTGCTGAGCTGTGTAATTATGTATGAGTGTGAGCAAGGCAGCACGTGCTTATGTAAGCGTCTGTGTGTCTGTGTGAGTGTCTGTGTGAGTGTGCCTGTACACTCATTCCTCTCGATGCTGACTGTGTGAGTGTC
>JAQHUG010000104.1:1298587-1312922 GCA_028555095.1 Dicrostonyx torquatus | reverse complement strand
CTGTTCCAAACACAAGGAGGCTGGGTTTACCCGACCGACTGAGTCAAGTGTGACACTGTGAGGTATGTTGAACTGGGCAGGTCCTGCTCCACTCTCTCCACGCAGCCAGAGGATCATGAAATCTATAAATGGTAAATACATACGAGCAGTGAACACATAGAATGCTTTACGCATTTACAAGTTAATTTTGTCTTGCAAACTACAAAGAAAGTACTGCACACGGAGGACTTGAGTATTGTCCCCTCGTCCTGTCCAGCTCACGTGCTCCTTCAAACAATCCACTGCTCCGTTAGCTCTGACTGAGCTGTTTCGCCTTCTTCTAAAGCACTGCTCAGAACTCCTGCATTGGTTGCTTCAACCTAGCTCCCTATGTACAAAAAGTTCACTTTTGTTCAAATTTCTTTTTCTTGTCTCGAGACAATTACATTATGTAGTCCTGGTTGGCCTTGTACTATGTAGTTCAGGCTGGCCTCACACTCTTAGCAATCCCCCTGCTTCAGTCTCTAGAGTGCAGGAATTATAGATGTGTGCCATCACACCTGTTAGATTTCTATAGTCTCCCTCTCATCTCTGGAAGGAGTCACAGTCTATATACTGAACTCTTTCTCTGGAAAGATTGGTCCACTCCTGACACACCACACCTGGGAGTGTGGCCTTTGGCTGCAGGGTTTTAAGGCTGTAATGAAGCTGGAGATCTCGAGATCACCCTGAATCCTTGTAAGAGGCAGATATAAGAGTTGGGCACACAAAGAGGACACACAGTGAAGAGGGCAAAGTCACCATGTCACAGCTGCAGGAAGCCTGGCAGGGATCCAGCTTCCTGGCTTCCCCAATGTATGCAGGACAAGAAATCCTCAGAAGTTCTTTAAATTTTCACACCACCTCCAGTCCCTGGGAGGCGTCTCCTGGTCCCGGTGAAGATGCAAGCCCATGAGAGACTCATTTGTTGTTGGCAATCCCACCCGTCTGTTTTCCTCATATTGAGCCTTTTACACAGCTTCATGTGCAATATGGCTACATTATGCCAAGCAGCAAACAAATCAGATTCTGTTATAAAATAATATCCTTATGATTATAGCAAGTTAAAGATTTACCTTGGGACAGTTTGACTAGTCTGTTATTCAATCCTCCGTCTCCATCCACAATGTAAATCTCTCCCGTGTCATCTACATATAACTCCGCAGGGTTGTCAAACTGCAGCGGGTTCAAGCCAGTGCCTTTCTTGCCTGGGGTACCCAAGACTTGAACAAGATCACCCAGGGAATTATATTTTTTAACCGTGTGACCATAGGATCCTGTAGAGACAGACAAACATGTGTTAGAAGCATCGCACAGCGTGCACATCTGTCACTAGGCTGGAATGGCTAAAGAAGCCAACGGACTTGCACACGTGAACGCGACAGGTGACAGCAAGCAGCCCTTCCTAAGGTCTGAGCAAACCTGCTGATGACTTAGTATCTAATCACTCTAAATTCAGGAGACTGCAAACACAAAGGACTACAGCAAAAACACTGGCTCGTTACACAGAAAGCTTAGAATAATCTGTGTATGTTTCCCCTTTAAAACACACTGCTTGCAAAAATAAATCCAGAAGGAACTAAAAAACAAGCAACTTACAGTCAAAGCTGTTATTTCAATCATCCATATACAGGTTTTAAATGTTCAGAAGTCAACAAAAATATTCTCTATAAAACAACACAGATTTTTTTAAAAAATACATTCTTTTCCTAGCAGAAACAAACTCAAAATTGATCACTTCTGGAGAGAAAAATCATCTTGGCGCCAAAATGACCACACAAGTTAAAGAATAAAGTAAATAAGAGCAGGTAAGGGAGGCATGGGGCGGTTTGGCAGAGGCCAGGGTGAAGGCACAGGAGGCGGAAGTAGCCAACAGGCACCGCGACTACTGATCTGACGCACCAAGCTTCCAGAAGGCAAGTGAGTGAACCCTCACAAGTACTACCAAGGCTACCCGAGAGCCACCTAACCACTGCACTGGATCTGAGCGCTTGGGCTGAAGGTTTTAGCCACAAAGAGCACGACATATTAGAGAAAGCACTTGCAACCAAATCTTCATTTGAAGAAATCAATTCATTTAAAAAACGGGAAGCGCATAAAAAGTGTCTCGGTGATGAGGGTGGAAAACAAGACACAATGGAAAGAATGAGATCATCTGTGCCGCATTTATTTCTGGGAACCAGGGGAGGTTTTCTTTAGAGGATGACATGAACAGGATAAATTAAAACTAAGGGTCTTTCAAGTGACTTCTGGGGACAGAGAAGAAAACAGTCAAATCTCAATACAGCATTGCATAAACTCGGATATACTTCCAAGAGTTTTTTATATAAGTAGTTTATTTTACTTTATTTTCTGTAGATGAGTGTTTGCCTGTATGTATGTATACAGTGCCTAGAGAGGCCAGATGAGGGCATCAGCTCCCTGGTAACTGGAGTTACAGATGGCTGTGAGCTGCTATGTGGGTGCTGGGAACTGCACCCAGGTCCCCTGGAAGAACAAGTGTTCTAAGCCACTGCGCATCTATCTCTCCTGCTCCTAGGTCTACTTACAAGTTCAGGCCAGTTTTACTAGGACTTAAATGAAGAACTCCAGGGAAGCCAAGCTGTAAATCTCAGCTGCAGCCTGGGAGAGGAAGGTGAAGAAGAGGAACTGAGGAAACCATGCAGCTTTTAAGCAGCCGCATGGCAGAACGGATGTGAGTGTTCAGAGACGCACGCCCCGGCTTTGGCAAGCATCCGAAGGGAGGAAAAAGGAGATGAGAGGAAGAGAGAAGAAAAGCGGTGCTTTCCGAAGACTCAGAAAAGGGGCAGAAAGAACAGGCTGCGGCTGCCAGTCTTGAGCTGCTGGGCCAACGTTTACCTTCCCAAACAAAGACTAAACGAACAGAGCGCCGGCTCACTAATGGACCTGCTCACTACCTGAAGCCCAGAGAGCTTCTGCACCCTGTGAACGAGAGTGACAACAGTTGTCCTCACAGAAACCCAGACCTTACTGGTTTTCAAAAGTAGCATGTGAATTCTCAAACGCTAGAGAAGCAGGATGCCCTTCAAGCCAGGGACATAAGCAGACCAACAGACACTAGCAACACCCTTCCTGATGACCCCACGCCTGCTGGCCTGTCCAGGCAGTAGACACTGGCTCTGGTGTTGCTAGGACACACCAGCAGCACAGCTGGAGCACAGCCTCTGAGAAGTTCCCCTGCAGCTGTGAAGTTAGAATCTTTGTTTTTCAGCACTGCCTACTAAAGACATGGGATGATAGGACGGTCTCAGACATGCTTAAGTCAATGGAATTGCCGAACCGTTAACACCAGTTTCAGTGAATCTTTTCTCTCTGGGCAGCAAATTGCAGGTTCTTGTTCCTTCATCCTCTCAAAAGACAACTGGTAAAAATGGGAGTTAAGAGGCCATGGATCTCCTTTAAAATACTGACATCTGATTTGACTTTACAGAGGAGGTTAGGGTTAGTCTGAGAAGAGCAACTGAAGGGTCAAAGGAGAAAGATCCTGAACAGGGAGGGGGGCCGAGGGTAGGGAGGGATAGTTCAGTTTACCAGGAAAATGCCTGTCACTCAAGCACAAGGACCTGGGTTCTAGACCTAGAACCCACATATGGAAAAAAAAAAAAGAAAAAACTAAAACCCCACTAGTATGGGTGTGTGCACTGTTATCAGCATTGAGACAGGGGAGAAAAGAAGCTGCCAGGGGCTCACTGGCCAGGGTACCCCAGACTGCTTGTGAGTTCCAGGCCAGTGAGCAATCTTGTTTCAAAAGACA
This sequence comes from Dicrostonyx torquatus, assembly GCA_028555095.1. Classification (NCBI taxonomy): domain Eukaryota; kingdom Metazoa; phylum Chordata; class Mammalia; order Rodentia; family Cricetidae; genus Dicrostonyx; species Dicrostonyx torquatus. The sequence goes on along the minus strand of JAQHUG010000104.1, from coordinate 1,309,129 downwards.
AGGTTGATGGCCCTGAGGAACGACACTCTGGCCCACACCCCCCAACCCCACCCCCACATTCTCTTGACAAGCTTAAAAGATCATGATTACAGCATTATTGAATTCCTTGATTCAACACAAGTATGGTATAACAAATGATTTTGTGAAGTATTAAATAAAGTATGATTAGATTCAGCAATGCTGGCCTTAAAATGTACAAGCAAGAACGAACACGGGCAAAGATCTGAATTCCACCTAGGAAGGCAATTTAATAGACAATGCTACACATACCACTTCCTACGTCCGTGATCCAGACGGACTGTTCATATGGTGTGCTGGAGACAAATATACCATGGGGTGTGTCAACTGTATAATTCCAGGCTCGAAGGAAATATCCATCCTCTGTGAACACTAATACCTTGGGGATGTTATCCCCTCTCTGAAGGCATACAAAAATAACGGCTTAGAATCACTTAAGAGGAATGCTAATCTTTATTTTTGTCAGAGAGAAATCAAAATTAAAGAATAACTGGGAAACTTAGTAATGTGTAAAAAGCTAACTTCAAAACTTAACAATAACATGCATCACATACAAATCAAAAATGTGTGCTTGAAGCCAACTCAAGACTGCTGCACAATTAGCATAATATAAATATAATAAATATAAAAATAAATGCAATTGGCCATCAAGGGTGGTAAATCATTTCTTCCCTTACAGTTTTTTTTTTTTAATGTTCAGGTTGAATGTTCTTCTTTTCTGTTATGATCAAACTGAGTATGCGTAATTTTTTTAAAAAAATCTCTAGCTGGGGAGATGGCTAAGAAGATAGAAGTGTTCGCTGAGCAAGCCTGGCAACCCGAGTTCCATCCCCGAACCCCTTCCCAAAAGTTGTCCTCAGATCTCCACATTCACACTCTGATCTCACGGGCTTGCACATAATAAATATTCATTCCACCGCACGTATAATAAATATTCATTCCACTTACTTGAGCTACATACACTAACCCGTTGAGGGAGTCAACCGCAACAGAAAATGTCGAACCAGTGAAGTACTCCGAATACTTGGGCCAACCCAAATCCAGCCGGAAAAGAGAATCCTCCGTTCTCCAGGGTATGTAAAAAGCAATTGTCCTTGAAACCTCAAATAAAATAAAATAAACCTCAGATTCAGTTTGCCTTCCAGGTTAAAACAAAACAAAACAAAAAACAGTATATGTGTCTGTTTCTTTTATTTATTTTTACAGCTTGTCCTGACAACCAGAAGACAGCCAGAATAACTCCAAATAAACAGATTTTGATATCTAAAGATCATAATAAACGCAATAAAAAGTCTGCAAATTACTTTAGAGTGTGGTAAGAGCTAGGGAAGAAAATCCAGTATGTATATGTATTTTTAAAAAGATACGTTTATTTTTATTTAGACGTATTGTGTGAGCCCGAGATGGTTTATGTGCACCACGCGCTCACAAAGGCCAGAGAGGGCATCCATCAGGTCCCCTGGAACTGGAGTTACAGTGCGGGAGTAAGCAGTCAGGTTGGTGGTGGGAATCGATCCGTAGTCCTGTGCAAGAGCTCTCAACCTCCGCGCCGCCTCCCTAGCCCCGACACACATACTTTTTAGCACTAAAAGAGAAGGCGAATGGCCAGAAGCTGAGCCCCAGGTACAGGTTTGGCGCCTCTGGGGCTGCACCCCACGGCGTCACCCACAACGGATAGCCTCAGCCCTGCTATTCACCAGAGGGTCACTGAAGCGCCAGTGCAAAACCAGACAGGAGAGAAAGAAGACGGCGCCTCCCACGCAGACCCAGGCTCTCGCCATCCTGCGGGTCCTGGAGGCGAAGGTCGGAGGGGACTGAAGCCGCGTCTGGGGCGGTCGTCAGCCTAAAGCACCCGAAAACTAGAGCAGAGAAACTTCTAAATTCCGGGTTTTCGGCTCCTCCTTTCTCCGCCTCCGCCCCCAAGTCAGGTGCCCACCGTGTGACCCAGTGACCACGCTTCCCCGCTCGGCGGCGCTCCTGGCCCTGGGCTTCTTCCAGCCGCTGGAATGGTGGCGCCCGCAGATCTTCCTGACCCGTTTACAGTCCACTCTTCTAAATTCACATTCAAGAATCAAAACGTAACGCCACAAAACTCAAGACTAAGGCTACTATGACGCTAAAACAATGTCTACGAACCTCTGGAAAGGACTTCAGGCACATCCGTTTCAAAAGCATTCAGGCGTCTCTCATGGATACCTATATTCCCACACTAGGACCCCTCTACCCATTCACCCCCAACTACTGTCTTTTGGGTTATTGCGACCTGTGCTGGCGGTGCACGACTGCGTCTTATCGGCGCGACGCCCTCTCTCGAAGGTCCCCCGGAGTTGGTGGGGGCGATTAGGGGTGCTCCTGCGGGGCGTCTGGCCGTGTGCGAGCTGCGGTGTTCGAGGGTCTCCCTACCCGAGGCGGTGTCCCCCGTTCGCGCGTTTCCTAGGGCTCCCCGACCGCCAGCCCGCTCCCGGAAGCTACGAAAACGAGTAACAAAGAACCTGCAGGGCCGCCGGCTGCCGGAGCTGCGGGACCCCGGGGTCTGGCGGAGTGGCGGGACCGAGCACCTTCGCGGCCATGTGTCCCGGATCGCGGCGGTGAGCGGCGCGTGGCGCGGCGGCCTTCCCTCGGAGCGCCCGGCCCTCTGCTTCCTCTGGAGCGCCGGTCTCTGCAGACACCCCAGCCCGTTCTGCTCTGAGCTGCTCAGGCTTTGTGCGAAGAACCTACTGAAGTCTGGTTTTAAATAAAAACTTTTTCTAAGTTTCTGTTTGGGGATTTTTGCTTTGTTTCGGTGCAGTTTGCCATACTCTCTACCTCCTCGCCTCCTTTTTCCTCCCGGTGTTATTATCCGCCGGGCGGACCTGGGATGAGTGTTTCGTAATTGCAAGCAGAACTGTGAGAAGCCACGTCGGAATAGTACTCAAGATGGACAAAAAGTCCTTTGAAACGGTGCTGGATGAAATTCGAAAGGTAACTACTTTGATCCTTAAAAATCTTCTGAGATAATTGTCGTGGGTTACCTTCTCTGAGGTGTTATGTATAGATAGTGCAATATAAAAGAGTCATCACATCGCCAAAGGCCCTTGACCTTGCCATTCTGGTAGGTTGCACGGTTCAAAGAGAAGATAAGCCACCTGACTGCTCAACTTGAGAAATCATTGTGTTGGGGTTGGTACGGGATTACGTTTGAACTGCCCACAGTTCTGGAGCCAACTGTAAATCCTTACTAGCTCAGACCTTTTGGTTAAATAACATTTGATTCAATGTTTCCATGGCCCATTAAGAGGAAAGACTCGACACTGGAAGCAATAAGTGATACCTAGAAAGTTGCTTTTCAGATCTCAAGCTAAGCAGAATCTATTCTCTGCCTTGGCTTTTTTTTTTTCCTTCTTCTCTTTGAGATTGTTTTATATTTCCTTTCTCCTAACATGAACCACACAGCAAATATGGAATGTAGTGTTGAGTCTAAAAGCATCTCCTGTGCAAAACTAAAAGATTACCTCCTAGACGGAAAGCGCAGTGCTGTGACCGTGAGCCGCCACAGTAGAGCTGGCAATTACCTCCTAGACGGAAAGCGTAGTGCTGTGACCGTGAGCCACCACAGTAGAGCTGGCATCACAAACCGGTCCCCCTGACTGGCACTGGAAGAGTCGTTTCCATACACTGCTGGCCTTGCTTACTTCAGCTTATAAGGTTCACTGCGAAGGTTGCTGCCAGACCTCTAGTTCTCCTTTGCTCTTTGTGAGACCTTTTGCTCCTTTTCAGATTAAAAGGGTTCATCTTTCATATTTGATGGTGCTGGGTCTTTTTTTTTTCTTTTCAAGTAGACTTCTGCTCTTGGAGATTCCCCTTGTCTAATTAAAATTTGGAACAAAATGCCATTTTACCATGTGCTTAGTTAGAATTGCCACACTTGGCTCCTGAATTGATTTTTTTTCTTTTTTTCTGTTTTGATATTTATTGAGTTCTACATTTTTCTCTGCTCCCCTCCCTGCCTCTCCCCTACCCCCTTCAGCCCTCCCCCAACGTCCCTATGCTCCCAATTTACTCGGGAGATCTTGTCTTTTGATATTTTCCCATGTATATTAGGTCTATGTAAGTGTCTCTTAGTGTCCGTATTGTTGTCTAAGTTCTCTGTGATTATGGTTTGTAGGCTGGCTTTCTTTGCTTGATGTTTAAAAACCACCTATGAGTGAATACATGTGATAATTGTTTCTCTGTGTCTGGGTTACCTCACTCAAAATAATGTTTTCTAGTTCCATCCATTTTCCTGCGAAATTCAAGCTGTTATTTTTTTTTCTGCTGTGTAGTACTCCATTGTGTAAATGTACTACATTTTCTTTATCCATTCTTCGGTCGAGGGACATTTAGGTTGTTTCCAGGTTCTGGCTATGACAAACAAAGCTGCTATGAACATAGTTGAGCACATGTCCTTGTGGCACGATTGAGAATTCCTTGGATATACACCTAAGAGTGGTATTATTGGGTCTTGAGGAAGGTTGTTTCCTAATTTTCTGAGAAATCTCCACACTGACATTTAAAGGGGTTGTGCCAGCTTGCATTCCCACCAACAATGCAGAAGTGTTCCCTTTTCCCCACACCCTCTCCAGCATAAGTTATCATCCGTGTTTTTTATCTTGGCCATTCTTACAGGTGTAAGATGGAATCTCAGAGTTGTTTTTATTTGCATTTCTCTGAATTGATTTTTAATCACTTTTGTGAGATGATAAATTTCAAGTTAAAGTAGATGAGAATGCAGACTTTTGCTTTAGAGGAATGCAGACAGTCCGAGTGTATATCCTGTCCCTTCTCAGCCTTGTGAAAATGTCTGGTAATAAACACTGAGGGACTCCAGAAGATTCCGGAGATGGAAGTCTGCTCATCTGACGCAGCCTGTAACTCCACTGTTCTGGTCTTAAATCAAAACGTGCTGGAGAGGCACTTCTTTTTCAAAATGTGTTTAGTAAGAGCTGTGAATTGGAGCCCTTCCTGTTTGACTTCAGCTTCCCCATCTGTGGAGTTTGATGGTGGACCAGTGTACTCCCAAGTTCAGTCTCCTGCAGTACCTAGTGCTCACCTGGGAGTCTGGCGTGAAGGCCCTGTAACCCTGAGCTCCATGCCCTGTGCATGGACCCACAGCTAGACCTCTCCATCATTGGGGGAGGATTTGAGACGTGATGGCCGTCATCACCTCCAGCCAGGATTTGATCCTGAACCTTGCTTTTGACTGTCTCTGTAATGGTGATGATCACACAGCGTGTATTGCCCAGAATGCACTGTAAAGATTAAACTTTTGAGCACCCTGAATGTTTTGACTGGTCATTGCATTTGCTCCTAGTAGAATTATATGCATATATATAAGTATATATACATATGAAAATACAAATATTGTAGCTGTTTTGCGGTGAGGAGGAAATGGCTGGTTCGTATTTTATAATGAGCGGCTTGCAAGCTAGGGTGGTTTGCTTGGTCTACCGTCTCTGAGAGGAGACTATGTGACATCTGTTAGCCCTAAATAGTATGCCAGGTCAGAGGCTCCAGAGAGGAAAGAAGCCATTAATGGAAGTCCTGTGTGTGTCAGATCTCTGATTACTAGGACTTCACTACAGCTCGCTGAGGTTTGTAATTGGGATTCCCCATTACGAATGAGGAAGCAAGCTGTGAGGTGCCTCTTGAGGCCACAGTGGTAGTTCCAGGTCATCTTGGTCGATTTAATGAGACCTCTCTTGGAAGAAGGAAGAAAAAGGAAAAGGAATGACAATTTGTATCAAGTAGAGATGTTTTGAAACTAAGTAGACATTCAGGAATTTGATACATCATGTCTACTCATGCTGACTGTATTACAATGTTATTTCTTTTGTGTAAGTGTTCATGGAGACCCAGCAGGTCTAAAGGGTAGGATTTCTTGTTGCCCGAGTTGCTGCTGCTCCCAGCCAGAACTGAATGAGACTAGTCCCTATCAGGTTGCGTGGGGGGTTATGTAATTTGGGTAACTGCTTATTACCATGCTGCTGATGTAAATGAATTCTTTTTTCCCTTTTCTAGGCTGTTTTGACAGAATATAAATTAAAGGCAATTGAATATGTCCATGGGTACTTCTCCAGCGAACAGGTATTTGTCATTTTTCAAAGCCCCTTTATACTAGTGTTGTGGTTGACCTCTGTTTGCCTATTGGATACATTCAGAATTGCATTGACTTTGTTGCCTTCTTTGCTCTGGAGCTTTAGAAGCTCTTAGATCTCGCAGAAGGCTTTACAGGGTGTGAACTCCAGGGGCAGCTTATGTGCTGTGCACTTATGTGCTGTGCACTCACGCCACAGTCCCTGCTCTATATATGTTCATCTGGAAACACAGTCTTTTTAAGAAGCAACTTAAACTGTCGGTTGTTCTTGGAACAATATCAAAAGTTCATGAACTCAGGGCTTGGGATGACTGGGTGGTTAAGAGCACGTTCTGCTCTGGCAGAGGACCCAGGTTTGTCTCAGCACCCACATGGTGGCTCACAACCATCCAAAGCTTCCGTTCCAAGGCATCTGATGCCTTCTGAACTGGAACACCAAGCTCATGTGTGATGCACATACATACGTGTAGGCAAAACACTCATACACATGAATCATAATCTTTAGTAAAAGCTTTTGACATTATGAATTTGTAACTTTTACTAAATTTGTATGGTATTTATAGCAGTTTGAAATTCACTGTATGGCCAAAGAAGACATGAATAAACGCTGAACTGTGTGCTACATGGCGGACAGACTGACACCTTCGTGCTCTTCTTTGAGGTTTTCTCTCAGGACCGTGGCCCAGGGTGGGGGACTGTAGGTTTCCTGCTCACTCCTGACTAGCATCACGGAGTATTCACCTTTGCATTGAGGCCTCTGTGGGTGGTGGAAGGAGCCCCTAAGATCCTGTCTCTCACAGTACAGTACTGAGCTAGATCCATGACTGACCGCTGTCATGTGCTCTGCAGATTCAAACCCAAGGGCAGAAGTAGACCTGGAGGCCTTCATTCGGCCACCACACAACCCAGTGAATGATCTGAGCTGCCACCGGTGCTGTGTGGTTTCCTCTTTGTGGTGTTTTCACATCACCAGACTGGCGGTCCATCTCCACCTAACTTTTAAACCCCCTCTTCTCTCAGTATACACCATTTTCTGGATTTCTTCATTATGTTTTAATGATTTCTTTCTTTTGTGATACTGAAGATTAAGTCCTAGGGCCTTGCACATGCCGAGAAAGTGCCCATCCTCTGAGCTACATCCCAGCTCTCTCTTTTTTTTTTCTTGAGACTCCTGGTGTTAACAAACTAGCTGGTGTTAACAGCCATGCACTACCAGGCCAACTCTAAATTGTATATCAACTTTCTTAGAAAAGAGAGAGAGAAAGAGGAGAAACATTTATTGTGGGGAGTAGACAGGGCAAGCCATTGCATTCATGTGGTGATATGAGAATAGGTTGTGGGCGTCCTTTCTCTCCCACATATGGGTCCCAGGCATCCCAGCCAGGTCACCAGTCTTTATGGTAATCCCTTTAGCCACGGAGCCATCTTGCCAGTTCTGTATATTTTCCTTTCTTCCTAGACCAGTGCTGTCCACTAGGTTCTGTGATGGTAGAAACATTTTTATCCACATCATCCCTTGTGGAGGCTGTTGGCGTCATGTGACTCTGGAGCACTTGACATGCGGCCTGGGCTGCTATGGGACTGAGGTTTAGGTTTCTTAAAGTGGCTGAACTTCACCACACCGTTAGACTCATCGTCTACACATGGCAATGGGAATTCCAAGTGCTGAGATCTGTCTTAAAGGAGCGTGTGCAGACGCTGTCATCGGAGCTCAAGTGTCTCTCTGTTTGCAGGTGGTTGACCTCCTAAGGTACTTCTCCTGGGCAGAACCACAGCTGAAGGCCATGAAAGCACTACAGCACGTGAGTGCCTCCCTTCTCTCTGTGTGCAGGGTAACACTGTGTCATCCCCCGCCTCTGCATGATCCACATCAAGCTGTGGTTTGTATCAGAAAAGCTAGCTTAAATCCCGTTATACTTTGGTACTCCAAATAAGTGTTAAAAAGAGAAAACCGTCTAGGGTGTAAAATTGTACTGTGCCACTGTTAAATTCAGTCCTAATTGGCAAACTGAAGGAATATGCTCATTGCAAAACTGAGTCCTGGGATTTAGATTCTTAGGATTCAGTTTCTACAGCATCTGCCGCTGTACATCACTCAGGCTAAAGGAGGCCCTGCCATCGGGGAAGATGAAGCTCAGCCCTTCCCCTGACTGTGACTCGTGTGCCTTGCATGATGAGTTGAGTCCCCTGTGTAAATGCCAGCTGGGTCGGTGGCCATTCAGAGGAACTTAGGCTTGTTGCAGGCAAGCACATTGGAAAACAAAGATCTAAGACACACGTAGAATGTTGACCTGCTTCTGAAATGGTTATATTTTAAAAGGCCCAAGTTTAACTGAGTATTTCTAGGATTTCCTTGAGTTGCTGGGGCTTACCTCTTGTTGTGTTCCTCTCAGCTGAGAGGAAGGCTGTGTCCTGAAATGCTTATACCAACGATTTAATTATAGTTCCCCAAAGCAGGTAGGGTCTGGCACCGAAGTCTGATGTTGAAACACTATTTTTATGATAGAAAATGGTGGCCGTCCACCCAGCGGAAGTGGTCAGCATCCTCAGCTGCTTCACCTTTAGTAAAGACAAGCTGGCTGCTCTGGAGCTCCTGGCCTCGTGAGTACCTCTTTTACCACCCTCTCAGATCCCAACAAGTCCCTGCTCTGTGTCGGTGTGACAGTTACGCGAGGCAGCAAAGTGCTGATGAGATAGCGTGAAAAATGACCTGTGTTCATGTGTCAATCATGGAGGAAGCCGAACTCTAGTGACATAATTCATGGAAACAGCTGGTGTGACAGCACACATCTATCACCTCAGAGCCTCAGAGACTGAGGCAGGGGACCCTGAGTAAGACAGTAAGAACCCGTCTCCAAACAACAAAAACAAAAATGCCCACGTCGGGCTGGAGACGTGGCTCAGAGGTTAAGAGCACTGACAGCTCTTCTAGAGGTCCTGAGTTCAATCCCCAGCAACCACATGGTGGCTCACAACCATCTGTAATGAGACCTGGTGCCCTCTTCTGGCCAGCAAGCATACAGACAGAACACTGTATACATAATAAATAAATAAATGTACATTTAAAAAAAAAATGCCCACGTCCTGGGAAAGCACAGTACTAGATTCTGGTATCTTTACATAGTCGATAGCCCTGTGCTTCCTACAGATGTGGACATGGCTCCCAGAGTGACGGGTCCTTCCTACATCTGTGCTTGTGGTTCATAGTCAAAAGGCTGCCTCCCACCCCTGCATGTCAGCATGTGCTTCACCTCCCTCCCATCCTGAGTAGCTCGAAAGGCAAGCTGATGAAAATGTAGGATGTCTATTGAGAAGGGCACTTGTAACCTCAGAACCTGCAATTGCCCAAGTGGTGGAGTGATGTGGGCTATGCAGTGCTCTGCACTTGACATTTGAGAACCTTATGTGAGCATGAGGCTGAGGAGAAGGAACCCTCTGCAAAGTTTAGAGGGGCCAGTTGCTTATTCATAGGCAATGTAGTCCGTAGTTCGAGATGTGTTGCTATGTCCACAATCACAGAGCATGTTATAAAGACATTTCTGACCTCTGTGTCTGTCTGCCTGGGTCCTCAGACAGAAGCTAAGTCATGTTTCCTTGGCAGAAACATTGTGGATGCACAGAACTCGCGCCCCATTGAAGATTTGTTCAGGATCAACATGTCAGAGAAGAAACGGTGCAAGAGAGTCCTGGAGCAGGTACTCCTCCCAACCACTGTGCCTGGCTGGAGCTGGGTGTCGGTGGACAGTGAAGCACCTGCCTCACGGTGGCAGTGCTGGGGAGAAACATAGACATAGACATTCTGGCCAGCGAGGGAGCTGTTGGGGGCAGAGGTCATTGGGAGTGGAAACCCAGTGGCGGTTCACCCTGCAGACACTCACGTCTTCCCCTGTGGAGATTTTATCCTCCTGTGTGGTAACAATGACTTCACATTTGTGTTGTCAGCCGTCTCACAATAATCAAATTCATGGCAGCGAACACTAAATCCGTGCTCCGTGTCTGTAAAGGGGGCAGGGTATCTACCCGAGCACTCGAACCTGGACTTGCCATTTGCTGTTGCAGATTCCTGAGGTCATGCTGCCTCCCCTGAAGGGGCCTGCTGTTCACCTGTGTGATCTTTAAAGCCTCCCAAGTTCAGGAAGGGCAGCTCTGCCTCCCTCGTTTCCGCTGCTGAGATGAGCCTTACCCACATCTCTTTAACAGCCTTCTCCCCGGTTTTCTTGACAAAATCTTAGGGCTGTGATAAATATAGTTGTAGTTTTCTTCCCTCTGGTGCATTCTCTGCGTAACTCTGGGTCAGAACTGTTCTGGGACCATGTGCTCTGTAGAATAGAACACTGTTAATGTAAATGAACTAGTCCAAAAATTCTACTGTTAATTTGTCCTATGGAAATATACAAATTTATATGTAAGGG
>JAQHUG010000104.1:1274449-1298077 GCA_028555095.1 Dicrostonyx torquatus | reverse complement strand
GGCTAGCCCTCACCTCATAAACTAACCCATTATAAAAGTCTGTATGTCACCACGAGGTGGGTGACTTACCGGACGGATCTATGGTCCTTCCATCTGTGGTGGGAGCTTCCTGGCGACTGACTCTCTCACTTCCTTTCTTCCCAGAACTTCCGTTCTGTCTACTCCGCCCACCTAAGGGCTGACCTATCTTACAAGCCAGGCAGAATCTTTATTTAACCAATCAAGCACAGAAATAAAGACGGACCCTCCTACAGGGAATTTATAAAAATAATTACAAATACAAACAGCATCCTGTAAGTACTTTGATATGAGTATGACTGTTTTATGAATACTGCACACGTTACCTTTTATTCCTATAATGCAGTATGCATCCGCTGGAGTGTACTAGCCTTACAAAGCCCCACTCCAGCTCAGTGTCTAAGGTGCCATTTCAGAAGTTGAGGATACAGTGTAAACACCATAGACCTAACCCCATTCCCTGTGTCTCACAACTGAACACGGTAATAAGTCATTCTTGCTTTTCCAGTAGTCTGGCTCTTTGGGGTTGTTTTTTTTTAAGCTTTTAAAAAAGCTTAGTTTTATTCTTATTTTTGTGTGGGGGTATGTGCACGTGCGTGTGGATGCCTGTGAAGGCCAGAAGAAGGTTCCAGATCACCTGGAGCTGCCCAGCGTGGGTGTTGGGACCAGGTCCTCTACAAGAGCTTTTTAACACCTGAAACGCCCCTCACACACATACACCCCTGTTATTTGTGTGTGTTTTTCAACTAAACTCTAACGTTTTCAGAGCAGTCTCATCCCATGAGCCGGACTTGTGTAGTTTTGGACTTTTTTTTTTTTTCTTGAAGATTGATTAAAGAAATGGAGCCGGAACTCACTATATAGACCAGTCTAGCCTCACATTCACAGATACCTGCCTGCCTCTGCCTTCTGGATACTGGGATTAAAGGTGTGAGTACCACACCTTGCTGCTAGATATAGATTTTCTTGAACCTGTTGCTTATAACACTGGTGATGGTGGTTTGGGAATGTAACTATGGTGATATGGTAATGACTCTACTTCTTTGGACACCATGGTAACTGATGTGTGAATGTGTGAATGCCATGCTGTTCCTTATTCATGACTTTAGCCAGACTTTCTGGTATCTGGAGTACCTGATGTGATGAGTTTTAGTTTTGTTAATCACTATCTTCTTTTTTGCATTACAGGCTTTCAAAGCAGGTTGCAAAGCCCCTCACGCCATGATATCTTCATGTGGAACCATCCCAGGAAACCCCTATCCCAAAGGAAAACCCAGCCGCATAAATGGCATTTTTCCTGTAAGCATGCTTCTACATACATGGAATTTCCCATGTCTAAGTGTGACTGCAGCACAGATCTGTACACGTATGTGCTACATATGAGGACATGCCAGTTCATGATGCTTCTGTAAAGGATAGAATCTCATGTCTTCTACTTAACTGATAGTCAAAAGTTCACATGTAAATGCCATTAACTGATTGTGTTACCTGCCTTCAGAACATGCCAGACAAAGGGTGATTGTGGTTTTTCTTTTCCAAGCATTCATAGGATTTTTGACAGTTGCATATCTAAGAACCCATTTTAGGAAACTCCTTGATAAAGCCCTGTGAGAATATTGTTTGGACACCAGTGGGTGGTCCTCAAAACCCTTGGAAAATAATCTTTCTAAAGTTTTTACATTTCTATTAACTGTGTTACAACCCCAGAGCTTCATGGATTAGATAGCAAACATTTTTATTTCCAATAGTTTTGTTGTTGTTGTTGGGTTTGGTCTTTAGAGACAGGGTCTCACTCAGTAGCCTTGGCTGACCTGGAACTCACTGGGTAGACCAGGCTGCCCTGGAATTCATAAAGATCCCACCCACCACTGCCTCTCAGTTGCTAGGATTAAAGGCGTGAACCACCACATTGTACTCTTGCTTTTCATAATTCAGAAAACTGGGAGTGGCTTAGCTCTGTAGCTCTGGCTTTGGTTTCATCCAAAAGTTTGGCACACATAGATATTCTTTTCTTTTCAGGCTCACTTAAACGCCGGGCAAATAAATGTTGCTTGTTGTCAGGAGTACCTTCATGACATAGTAGCCGGTTTCCACAGTGCATTGAAACAAGGGGAGGCAGGGACAACTGTGGCAAGGCCATTTAGGCTCTGGGTGTCAGTGCCAGTCTTTAATGTCATGTTAGTGAAGAAGTCAACCCTAGTTATTCTGAGATGAATGGTGGGAGGAGGCAAGGACCATCTTGGATGCTGATCTCCATCCCAGTGTGTCCTACCTAAGGACACAGCCTGACCTGATATAGAAAAGATCAGAATAAGCTTATTCTGATCTGTTCTGTATAGCAGTCTTTAATGGGGTCTCAGTTGCCAGGTTTCTTTTTCAGCTTCTAAGTCATGGACACTGGCATTAAAGTCATGTGTGTTTGTAGAAAGTGTTAGGGTACACGTCATCCTTCTCTCTGTCATCCTTCTGCCTCTAGCCCAGGAAGGTTAAGAGGAGATTAGGCAGCAAGCTGGGGCTGGATTGGGTCTAGAATCCATGACTTATTCCTGACAAGTTAAGTCCCTTTCTTCAGAATAATACAACATAGTTGTTTGTTGTTATCTAAAGTCTCCGCTATCTTTTTTTTTTTTTTAAATAGGGAACTCCTCTGAAAAAGGATGGTGAAGAAAGTACCAATGAAGGCAAAGGAATAGCAGCACGGATTCTTGGACCATCCAAACCAGTATGTGTTGAAATAAAAGAAGAAACAAGTGTTAATTTCTATTTGTGTAGCTTTCTGTATAAAATAAGTTTTATGTGTGTTGCAAAGTTTAAATGTAGTAGAAATGCAAAATCAGAGAGAATGACCTAGAATTTGTAGTGTAAGGACATGTTGGTATTCATGGCTCTATGGAGCATAAGTGTTTCCTCCAGGTAAGTGTTTCAATCTGGCCACATTCATCTGTTCAGATGAAGATTGGAGTGTGGTGTTTATTTTAGACAGAGCTCTGTTGGCTAATTGGTGTTAATATTAGTGAAACAGCTGGGCTTGTCCTTTCAAGGGAGTGATTGCAATGATTGGAAATGTGAACTGAACAGGAGATCAGGACCTCCAGAGTGGAGAAAGTGCAGAAATACTCGTGGCCCACACAGAGACCTTGTCTTCTCCACCCATTCACGATAGGAGAGTCAGTGGTCACTGTTCTTGAGGCCAGGAGGAAACGGTGCCTTCCTGTAGGTGGAGTTTTCCTTCCCAACCTCTAGTTCCCAAAAGCAGACATGGAGACTTAATTATAAATGCTTGGGTGATAATTTAGACTTGTTATAGACTAACTCTTACAACTTAACCCATATTTCTTATCTACCCTCTGCCACATAGTGGTACCTTCTTTCAACACAGGACATTTATCTTCTTTCTCCATCTCTCCTGACTCCCCTGGCTTCACCCTAGTATTCTTTCTGCCCTGAAACATACTGCCTAGCTATGGGCCAATCAGCTTTTTATTAACACTGAGAGCAATAAATATTTACAGTGTATAAAGGTTGTTCCACAGCATGTCCCCCATTTTGTCTAATTAAAAAAGGTTAACTCTGAGATAGTAAAATTATATAGAACAAAAACAGTTAAAAAGAATTACAGTTACAATATCCAGTTCATTTGTATTTGGCAAAATCAGAGAAAATACTCTATTATCCATCTTATCTTTGTGAACCTAAGGTTTTATTCCTAATTTACATTTTAATCATAACTAAGGAAAACTTTAAGTCTAACTATAGTTAGTCTTTAGCTTCATTAAAGACCCCCAGAAGAGTGAAATGTTTTCAAATGACAGGAATATCTGGCTGCTTGGACAGTCACCAGTGTTCTTCTGTAATGTTGGGGCATCCAACTTTGGCCTACAGGGCCTAATATATCTGACAGACATTTTTGAGAAGCAGAAAATTTTCAAGGACTGTCCTACCTTATCCATTATCTGGAAAAGTTTGATAGTTGCTTTTGTGTGTGTATGTATGTGTGTGTGTGTGTGTGTCCTTGAGGCAAGGGCAGTTTCTTTGTTCAAATGGCTAGCTTTTGCCATAAAGAACTCCATACAGAGTTTCTTCATTGCCCATCATTTTCTCTGAAGTAGATTGGTGCTGCTAGTACTAGACATGTCTCAGTGTCAGGAAAAACCTTAGAGTATTAAACATATTAAATGCTACATTCTGTAGGTCTTTGAAGTGTTTGAAGAGCATCTATCTGTCTAAATATATCTGTATGACCTTGATGACATCTAATGTGACTACAAATTTGATTATTATAGATGACTACCTACTAACCTGTATTTCTTAGTTATGCATTAGATTTTTAAATGAGTTGCATAATCAATAAACCAAAATTCATAACAGCATAAAATATTTTGAGATTAATAGATGTTTGTGGGATTGAAATAGATTCACTAATCTACCATTTTTTATTATTTCTGTATTATATCCCTCTTTTTTCCTTTAGAAAGAGATCTTTGAATATAACTCTTTGTTTAGCTATTTTTCTATGTCCAATAACTTATAACCAACCTCTCTAAACAGTGACAAACATTCATAATCCATTGAATAACCAAAACTCACCCATATCTCATCTTTTTGGAATATGGGTGTCGTTTTCTAGACGACTTCTTGTTGTCCATGGTCACTGGCATCTTTGGGAGAACCTTGAGAAAATCAGGATAATTGTTAGTTTGATTGAAGTAGTTTAATGAGGTTAGACCATCTCAGCTAGGAGCCTTGAAGCTGTTCTGGAGACTGAGAATTAGTTATAAGTGCTTAGCTAAAAGCTTAGACTTGTTACTAACTCTTTGAACTTAAATTAACCCATATTTCTTGTCTACCCCCTGCCACATGGTTATACCTTCTTTCAACAGGGACATTCATCTTCTTTCTGTGTCTCTCACAACTCCTCTGACTCTGCCGTTCTTCCCAGCATCTCTCTGCTTCAACAATCCTGCCTAGCTATGGGCCAATCAGCTTTTTATTAACAATGAAAGCCCTACACATTTACAGTGTACAAGGCTTGTTCCATAGCACCTTCCTACCAGTGTATCCCTTTGCCCAGTGATGCCTACTCGCTCACTTGATCTGGGTAAAATAGAGCGTTTAGTGTAGCTTTGGATACCTGAGATTCTGTAAATGCTGTCAACTGTAAAATAGAGTGCTTGTGAATCTACAGGTTTCCAAAGAACAAAAACACTGAATTCCTAATTCATTGTGTAATTGTTGGATTGCCAGGTGCTAATGATCCTCCTGGTTCTTAGATTTTAATAAAGTAAAAGGACATTGCTCTCGAGGTCATTATGTGATGTAGAGACCAAACCCTGAAGATTCTGTATGTTTTCATAGTGAAGTTAGGAATTCCTGGGATTCACCTAGGCTGGACCAGAAGGGTGCCTGCTGTTCAGAGTCAGGTCTGACCTTTATTGGAGATGATTAAGGGTGATTGATTGCTAAAAGAAAAAGAAATATAACATGTTTAGCAAGCTATACCTTTGGAATTGAGTAAGAACCACCTTTCTCCAGTCAGAAGCTTTGATAACTGGGTCATCTTCAGCCTCTTACGACAAGGTCCTTAGAAAGACAACCTGTACTGTGTTATCAAGAGATGAGTTCTTGATGTTGTCTAACCACTGTGCTTCCCTTCCCAGCCTCCCTCAACGTATAATCCACACAAACCTGTTCCCTACCCAATACCTCCATGCCGGCCACATGCAACTATTGCACCAAGTAAGCGTTTTCTGGGTTTCACTTTTTCTTTTTGCTGTTCATTAAATTGAAAGGACAGGCTGGTTTATGTGTTTGGGAAATCTACAGCACAATCCTGAGAGTTTAATTTGCTGATGGCCGGCTGATGCCTTGCTGCCGAAGTCATAGTTTATTTTTAGGATGTTTTCCTAATTTGATGGTTTAACTGCAGATTATTTTAATCACACTTTATTATTAGGACTTTTCACTTTGATAAATGGCCTTAAATGCCCTTTCTTAGGTGGCTGGTATCCATGCATTTCAAAAAGATCGAGTATGTATTGGGACTTAAGTGGGGCTGGTCCAGCCCACCTCATCTTTCAGAAGCTGTCTGGACTGGGCGTGCAACAGGGTTGGCTTCCCCTCACTCAGTTCTCATGTAAACTCTCCATGTGAGGTGCATCTCTGTGACGTGACAGTTTAGAGTGAAACGCGTCCCTGTATCCACACAGCTGTGACTCCCAGGTGCATCTCTGTGACGTGACAGTTTAGAGTAAAACGCGTACCTGTATCCACACAGCTGTGACTCCCAGCACTGATGCTAAGTTCTCTGTCTTTATCTGTGTTTTCATTGTAGGTGCTTACAACAATGCGGGTCTAGTGCCGTTAGCCAATGTGATAGCTCCAGGTGTCCCTCCTCCACCTCCGTACACTCCAAATCCAGCAGGAACAGGTAAAGGCTGCTGCTGTATATTTAGTGCCCATAATTCATCTATAAACGTGTCTCTACGGTAACAACCTGTTTTATCCATGCAAATATGATTCTTTCTTGTGTCATCTTCAGTGTTTTCAATGTTGTCTATTTATGTCTTGACTTTTCTTTTTTGATATCTGCCTGTGATTATGATGGGGAATAATCCAACTAAAGCTTGAAATCACTTATTTTTACATAGACAATGAAGACCTCTCCAGTCAGTCAAAACCCTCACAGAGTCAAAGTAAGTATCAAACAGACCCAAAGACAACTGCTGCCTGTCATGATCATTGTCCATCCATTCCCCACTGGAGACTTGAGTTTAGCATCTGTGGAGTGTCTTAGGAGGCTCCAAGGGGTAGAGTAACGCATACCTGCTGAGAATGACTTGATAGGAGAGATTTCACATTCATGAAGTGACCATATTATCTGGATTTCAATTAATTTTATGACACTGTGTCCTGTTTGCATGCGTGAAATCTGAAGGTCACGAGGCATATACATCCTATCCACTTAGCATTCTGATGTGGGAAAGGTGATTTTTATCTGTATGCGAAGATACAGATAATAAGTCTAGTAAGTCCTAATGTGGAAAGTGATAAGGGCCACTGGAGCTGCAAGGGGCACTGAGCACAGGTGGCCTTGGTGGTGCCTTCCTGGTGGCAGCACCTGACTTCATTCCCCAGTCATGAATGGGCTATAGGAAGGGAAGCTCTCTGTGGAGGGAGAAAAAGGGGTTCTCAGGGAGAAAAGCAGCTCTTAAACCTGAGCACTGTGCCAAGGTAGGGAGTCTTGGTGGGAAAACTCCCTCCCTGTGAAGGTACCAGGAAGGTGTATCAGCTCCTGTGTGAAGGAGGGGATGCAGAGGGAACAGGACAGACATCACCATGGAGCTACCTAGCCTTGTAAACAAGTCATTTAAGTTTATGGAGATAATTTTAAAGTCTTTACATTTAGTTGTATAATTAAAAAAAATCCCCGTCTTTAAAACTTGCTGAACAGTAATAAAGACTGCCTCTGTAGGGTAAGACCATGGTCCTCAGGACTTGCTAGTGCTGTGATATTATTTGTTGTGTTGTGCTTTTTGCTGTGCTGGGGGATTGAGCCCAGGGCCCTGTGCGTGCTCTCTATAAACAGCTGGCTGATCTCGGGGTTGATGTGAGGACAGATGGACTGGTGGCCATAAGTGACCTAACATGGGCTGTGACAGATAGTGTGTGATGGTTAGTGTCCACAGCAGGTGACAGGAAGGTAGATTACTGCAGGGACTGCTAGTGGCAGAGAGTCTGTGGATTAAGAGATTTCAGTGGGAATGGCTCTGAGAGCTCTAGGGGGCCTGCTTGCCTTTTCTTCTAGCTGTGTGATTAAGTACACAGTCCTCAGCATATCAGTGGATAAGGCTTAATTCTCATGTTTCCCGGCCACTGTGGACAATGTATTTGTTGATACGACTTCGGCCCGTTTCATTGCTGATGATCCTGGTTCCTACTAAACACGTGCAGAATACAGCACAGACCCATTTTCATGGTGACTGTAAGTCACTGCTCACAACATGGGTTTGGTAGTGTATGTGCTTAGCATGTGCAAGGCTTTGAATTTAATCTCCTTACACCAGGAAAAAAATAGACCTAAATGAGAAACATGGTTATGGTGTAGCCCTGAATTTGAAGTATTCATACTGTTGATTTTTAGTTTTCTTATCATGCTTCTTTTCTGAAAAAATGTCAAGGGTTGCACAGCCCCACTGTGCAGCCTCTTTGCACTTCTAATTGTTTATAGTGGCTCAGTTGTGGTGTTTGCTTTGAGTGCCTCCTCCCACCAGGCCATGACTGCTTTGACCATGTGAGCGTCCGAAGGTCAAGAATCTGCCTTCCACATGGATCACTCCCTGTAGTTATGGCTGTGGATCAAGGCGCAGTCTATGTTGCCTCGGGCACAACATTGAACTTATCCTTGGAGGAGGAACCCAAATTACCCCCAAATCCTTATTTTAATTATCCATAGGGCTTATCAGAATAAAGATGGCGTAGCAAACAAAAAATAATATTGAGAACAAGTTCTTTGGTGGTTTGGGAGCTGTCCTCTAAGATGATCCTGTGTGGATCCCTGACACAAACTGACTAAAACTGCAAGGCCTGAAGTAGAGGATGAATTAGACACAGTATTACACTTAAATGAGTCCCCAGGATGGGCTAAGTGAGGCTTAGGAGCTGGTGTAGATTGTCAGTGCGCAAACTCAGGCTGTGGGCCCCACAGGACCTGGACCTGAGGTGGGAGGTCACGCATGCGTTCAGATCTCTCCCCAAGTGAGGGGTGCAGGGTGAAGCCAGCGCCTGAGCACTGCCTCCTCACAAGTGCTTCCGGTGTTTATGAAGCAGAAAAGTAGAGAAGGAAGATTTCCAGCTCCTCCGGCTTCCTCACCGATGCTGGCATGGCAGGGCATGACTGTCTTGACCACAGACTCTCCAGAGTGAGGTAGGGTGATGGCACCCAGCAGTCCAGACATGTAAAGAGCCACTAATGTCTGCCATCGGTTTTCCTTGGTATTTGTGAAATATAACAAAAAAAATGGTTATGTTTCTTCTAAATTGAACATTCCAGCACAGCATAAACCCTGCCTCTTCTCTCCCCCCCAGCATTTTCCACTCCAGCAAGTCAGCTCTTCTCTCCTCATGGTTCTAATCCGTCGACTCCTGCTGTGACTCCTGTCCCTGCTGTGTCCCCCATCAAGGCAGTAAATCATCCCTCCGTGTCAGTAGCTGTCACTGGGGCCGGAATGAGTGCTCCCAACGCTGCCCTGTCAGTGTTCCCAGCACCCCAGCCAGCCACGCCAAACCCGACTGTAATCCGGACTCCCTCGATGCCCGCAGCACCTGTTACTTCTGCCCACAGCACCACACCTGCTCCTGTCCCTTCCATTTTTTCTGGCCTAGTGCCCCTGCCAGGTCCCTCTGCCACCCCTTCCCCATCTCCTCAGGCCAGCTCAACACCAAGGGTCACGCTGGCTTCCAGTGAGACCTTTGCTTCCACTTGTGCCCCGTTCACCAGCCACTCCTCGGCCAGCTCTACCGCTGGCTCAGCCAGTAACCCAAGCACAGCTTCCCTGTCATCGGTCTTCGCAGGCCTGCCTTTGCCCTTCCCGCCGGCATCCCACAGCAGCGTAGCCACCCCAACTCCCTCGCTGATTGCCAGTGCTTCAAATCCACATGCTGTCAAAAGCCCTCTCCTGTCTGCCTTAAAAGGCTTCCTCACGTCAAATGACACGCACTTAATCAATTCCTCTGCCTTGTCGTCTGTGGGCACAAGTGGCCTGGCTTCATTATCCTCTTTTCCCAATCAAAACTCAGATTCTCCTGCCTCAGCCACTAACAAGTGCTATACCCCGGCAGCTGTTGCTGCCACGCAGAGGTCTTCCACCCCAGGGATGGCCATGTTCCCAGGCTTGCAGTCTCCTGTAGCCAGCGCCACTTCTGCAACCCCAGCACTGCCCACGCAGTCTCCGTTAGCTACCCCCTCCTCCATGGCAGTGCCAGTCAGCTGTGGCTCCTCAGGCTCGCTTTTGCATGGTCCCCATGCAGGTGGCATCTCATCCACCCCTGCTGCAGTAACTGTGCCCGTTATGATCAAAAGTGAGCCTACGAGTCCCCCTCCCTCGGCCTTCAAAGGCCCTGCACATCCCGGGACTCCTGCTCGAGGTACCTTGGGCCTGTCAGGTGCTCTGGGCCGCGGATACCCCACGACCTCAGTGCCCATTAGTGTGCCTACTTGCCTTAACCCTACACTGTCCGGGCTCTCCAGCCTGAGCAACCCCCTGGCTGGGTCTATGTCCCTGCCCCCACACGCATCCTCCACGCCCATTGCTCCCGTGTTCACTGCCCTGCCCCCTTTCACTTCGTTGACCAACAGTTTCCCTCTACCGGGCAGTCCGTCTCTCAATTCGGCTGTGTCCCTCACGGGGCCGTCAACCACCACAGCTGCAGCTGCACACCCCAGCTCTGCGACCGTGCGCCCGGTGCTGCCCACCTCCAACGCCTCGCCTGCAGCCTTCCCACTCAACCTGTCCACTGCGGTGCCCTCACTCTTCGCGGTCACCCAGGGCCCTCTTCCCGCATCTAACCCTTCCTACCCCGGCTTCCCTGTCTCCAGTGCCCCAAGTGGTGCCCCCGCACTGCACTCGTTCCCGGGGCTGCAGGCGCCCTCCACAGTAGCGGTCACCCCACTGCCGGTGGCTGCTTCGGCCCCATCACCTGCA
Source organism: Dicrostonyx torquatus (assembly GCA_028555095.1). NCBI lineage: Eukaryota > Metazoa > Chordata > Mammalia > Rodentia > Cricetidae > Dicrostonyx > Dicrostonyx torquatus. Next base: position 1,287,359 of record JAQHUG010000104.1, on the reverse strand, counting down.
CCTGTCCTCCCTGGATTTGCCTCGGCCTTCAGTTCCAACTTCAACTCCGCCCTGGTGGCACAAGCAGGGTATGTGGCCAGGCTGCAGACAGATGCAAGTCACTTCTCACCAAGTTTATATAGCCGAGTCTTGATTTGTATTGGCTGTGGAGGGGTGGGAGGATAGAAGACTAGTGCCCAGAATGTTCCATGACTCTTCACCTATGTTCGGTAGAGTGATTACTTGGTTTGCTGAAATTTTTATCCACTCTGAGTAAGTTTTACGACAGTGAGTGGCTCACTTCCGTGGTTCCGTCCCACAGAGACGTGAGCCCATTTGTTGTCTTGCTTTTACCATCTTTAAGCGGCCTCTTGCCAAATATGGCAGCAGCCTTTCCCTCTTCCGCCCTGTCTGCCGTTTGACTTGTTTTTCTACTGATTGTTTTCAGTTTGTCATCTGGACTCCAAACTGCTGGTAGCTCTGTTTTTCCAGGCCTTCTGTCCCTCCCAGGTATACCTGGGTTTTCCCAGACTCCTTCACAGTCGTCCCTGCAAGACTTGCAGCACAGCGCGGCTGCGCAGTCGGCTTTGTTACAGCAGGTACGTAGTGTCTGGAGTAAGACTGGAGAGGTGAACCGTTCTACAACCCAATGTGGACCGGAACGGGACTTACCAGAATTTCAGGACTGTGGTTTGGTTAACAGTTAGCTCTGCCCAAATTCACAAGTTCTAGTTTTCTCCTTTCAGAAGTAACAACGATGGTAGGAGTCAAATACATGAATTGTTCTCCCCGTTTATAGAATTTTTTTTTAAATCTCAGTTTGGAGACGTAATAACATGAAAACTAAAGTCAAGACAATTACAATTTAATTTTAAGCTATAATGAACAGTAAGGCTACTACTTCTCTCTACAAAACAGCATCAAAACCCCACCTCCTGACATACTTTTTAAAACAGTATTTGCCCTCTCGTGTCTGTGTTGTCTGGTTGTATGTGGGTAGGATCTGGTCCACACCTAATGAACTGGGGCTCTGCTAACTGTATCCCTCTTTCTACAGGTCCATTCTGCCTCCGCTCTGGAGAGCTACCCCGCCCAGCCCGACGGGTTCCCTAGCTATCCCTCCACACCTGGAACGCCATTTTCTTTGCAACCAGGTCTATCCCAAAGTGGATGGCAATGAATTTGAAACACGGTTATTCTTAGGAGCAACATGACTGCAGTGAACAATCTGACAGATATGAAATTGTCCAGTAGTCTGAAAGGGCGTTCTCTTAGGGACACTGGGACAGAGGTTAAGACGTTCAGGTTGCATTCTTAAAGTGACTGTACCCCCATTCCTATACATGTAAATATACTGACAATAAATTGTATGGAGAATAGTGGTTTAAAGTATGTGGGGACTTTTCGCCTCCCATCCTACAGAGGTTTGAATTACATATGTGATCTATTGACTTGCGTATGTGATCTAGACTATTAAAGAGGAGACGGAACTCTTCGTAGCCAAATACAGCCTTAAATCTGCTTGTATTGCCTCCGTGGACAGAAGTGATCGTTGTGCCTCAGACTGGGTCGCATGTGGCCATGGGGGGAGTTGCTATTCTACAAATGCATGCATGGCTCCAGTTAGCATATGCTGGAATGCAGTACTCCATGTGTATTCACAAAGGGGGACTCGAGACCCACTGTTTTTAATGTTATTAGTAATCATGCATACTGCTGAATTTAACTCAGTGTATTCCAGGTAAAAATGGTGTTTACTGTAGTCTTTAGAATGACTTTCAGGTCTTTTCAACTAAAAAATGTATACCCAGAACATATGTATAAGGAAGGGAGCCTTAGGATAATTTTGCAAAGCAGTTTTAACAATCTCAGCAGTATGCCCACGAGTGATTCCCCGGCCACCACCATTACTCCTTGTACCCTGGAAGCTCTTGGTGAATGTTTACAGTCACGGATGTATTTCTACTCAAACGCTCATCTGGAATAAGCGTGCGGCGGCTGTAGAGGAGGCTCGCTCTGTCAGGAAGTGCAGCGTGTGCTACAGGCCCGTGGTGGCAGAATGTGACCCACCGTCGTCCTGAGCAGTGTCTGCCACATTAGGGGGAGGGGATGTAGGACGAATGTAAACTGTAGACTCTGCTGTAGTACATCTCAACATCTAGAGGTTCTACTTTTATAAAGATGGTGTCCGGAAGATGTTGCAAATGTATTTTCCTTTGACATGGGGAACAAACTTTTTAAGTATATTGAATAATCCCGTATGGTTAGTTTTTAACATTTTTTAAAATAAACTTTATGAATATGACAAACATTGTTGAAGTTTTATTATATGCTAGGTACGCAGGCTGCTTAGTTTTTCTAATTTCTAGGACTAATATATTGAATATTTTTGTCTGAATTCAGTCGAGACTCTATTTAGAGTACTGATTGCCCAGTCCCTTAAAACCCTTATGGGAAAGTCACACAGTGACCAGCACTTGGAACAGAAAGGCTCTTCAAGCACAGACCAATACCAGTTGCTGGAAGTTGTCTTTTTCGACTGGTACATTGAAGATTGTATCAGTCTTATGTGTGTTGGCCCTTCAGAAAATGGTCACTGATTGAGTAGTCTTCAGTATGAGTCTACTGTGAAATACAGGCTATCCTCTGGGCCCCTTAAGCAGAAAGTGTGTCTACTTTACCTTTTAGTGTGCCCTAGCATGCCGAGTGCACTGGGCATGCAAAGGCTTATGTAAAAGTTTAGATAACGTATTTTTGAATACAGGTAGTAGTCACTGGGGCCTGGCTTTATGTTTGTGGTTCACAAACTTCTGAAGTAACAGCTAGTCAGTCAGTCATCTGAGGGAGGATCCAAGAGGAGAGGCACAGGCTGGGCGGAAGAAACCCCATGTTTACTTACCGGCTGCAAAGGGAACCTTTGAGCAAGTTGCAGGGAGGTAACCTTACATTTGTGGGTCCAGGAAGACTTAAAAGTTGTTAAAAGTCTTAAGAGATAAGAACATTCTAGAAAAGGTGAGAAAATTGCCTGCTAATGGTATAGTTGAGTGGAGTATAGTGAGTCGTTTGAACAAAACTAAGAAGCAAGAGAGACTTGAGTAGGAAAATGACTAAACTTTATTAATCCTCAACACTTTGACGGCCTCTTGAGTTCCTAAAGTCCCGTTGGTGCCAGTGTAAGCGTTAGAGCTCAAATGGAAAGATACAGGGGGGCACAGCGCACGACCAACCCCACACAGGACATCAGGAGGCAAGGAGCTGAACAGAAGGCAGGGTTTATATAGAGTTTCTTGGGAAGGGCGATGGAACTTTCCAGAGTGGCGCTCTCCTGGGTGGGGATTGGTAGGATTTCAAGTCCAAAGCTCAGGCTTTTTACACTGTATGGTGTGGGGCAGAGTTCAGCCATTAGGGCAGTTAGAGAGCTTCTGTGGGTGGAGCCTGGCATTTGGAGGTCCTCAGGGGAGGGGCAGCTGTCCTCTGGGTAGAACTTCAGCTAGTGCAGGAACGGCTAGAGTAAAAGTATCCAAACTGCCAAGTCCACTCCACCCCACCCCTCCAGGATGAAGAGAGAAAAGAGAGAGAGTTCTTTGCCTGAAGCTGACCTGGGGTTACTCTACCCACAGAAAAAAATGGCCTCGGATCCTGTTTCCCAGACCCCTCTGTAGGGACTCTGGGTGTTTATTACTTGAAGCCACCATTGCTTTCGAGGTGGAGACGTTCGGAACATTTTGCAAGAAGAAGAAAAACAGCTGTTTAGTCATCTTCCAAAGGGACGCTCGGTGAGTTCTCCCGAGACGCTTTCTAGCGGCCCCTGGGAACAATTACTGTTTTTGTTGTGAATCTTGCACGTCCTTGAGTGGCAGCTACAACATAAATGGCATTTGGCCAACATTGGGGAAAATATGCTTAGAATAATAAGCTAAACCTCTGCCAGGTGACCAGAAAGGGGCATCTGAGTCAAAGGAGAACGTTTGTCCCATTCTGGATACAAACTGAATATCACTTAGGCATGAGAAATGACGCTGACAGGAAGCTCTCCTATTACTATTTACAGCACGCGTTTGTCCTGAAGGATGACGGCAAGATGGTAGAGCAAAGGCTAAGAAGAAACAGAATCTATGCATCAGCAACACAGAGCCAGGGTGGGCCTGGAACTTCAGGGTTTTTCTTTCCCGCTTTTGTTTTGTTTTGTTTCTCATGGGATTTTCTACAGGTATCCTCAGCTGATCTAGAACCTTCTATGTAGCGCAAGCTGACCCCCAACTTTGTGGCAGCCCATTTGCCCCTGCCTTCTGAATGCTGGGATTACATGTTTGCACCATCATGCCCAGCTCCTAAGTTTTTAAACTTATAGAAAATAAGAGTCATGCTAGATGAGGGAAAGAGGAGGCCCGATCACAGTTCTTGCAATGAATGGAGCTTGGGCTCACTGGAAAAGAAAAGGGAGACATTGAATTAACTCAGTATTCCCCACTTGGAAGATAACTGAGTCACAATTATATTGGCTCCCATTCCTGGTAATGATAACTATCCCTTAACAGCTCCAAATAGCACTCCATTTAAATGGAACATTGGAATGAGTTCCACATGAATAACTTGTTGGTAAATTTTATTATTTCCATTCTGCATATAAAAGTCTCACTCAGGAGGCAGAGGCAGGTGGAGCTCTCTGAGTTCGAGGCCAGCCTGGTCTACAGAGCGAGTTCCAGGTTAGGCTCCAAAGCCACACAGAGAAACGTTGTCTTTAAAAACCAAAAAGGAAAAAAAAAAAATCTGATGCACGGTCGCATGGCTAATAACATGACAAAGCAGGAGTTTCTGGCCACTCTGGCAGTGTGGGTTCCAAGCTGCTTTCTCAGCCCATCCCTCCCACCCCACACCCCACACATCATTCTACACAGAGCCACGAGGGTGAAGGTGTAGACTGGATGGATCCCACCTCATGTGGGCTTGTTCGCGTTTCTGCTGGAATCTGGTTTTCTGGACCAAGCTACCTTGTCTAAAATTCTAAAATTCCACATGTATCCATAATTCCACATGCATCCATAATTCCACATGCATCCATAATTCCACCTGTATCCATAATTCCACATGTATCCGTATAAGAGTCATGATTAAGCTTACAGAGAAGACAATTAAGCCCTTGGTAAATCTAACCACGTCATGAGAAATGTTTAAAGATGCTCCTGGTAGGAGGAAAACAACTCGATAGGTGGAAAAAGAAAGCTTAGAAGATGCGAGATGGCAAAGAGCTGTCGCTTTTGTCCTGTTTTGTACTTTTACACAGATGGAAGTAAATATTTAGGATACTGATGCAGGAGAGGGATTCTCAGTATTAGAATAAATTTACCATGCCAGTTGGTTCTAGGAGTGTGGTAATGGAGGAAATCCTGGGCCATGTCCTTAGGTTTCTGTTACCTAGATACACAGCATGACTAAGGGACTGGGGAGGGACGGGTTGATTTCATCTCAGAGCTCACAGACCACCTGGGGGAAGCCAGGGCAGAAACTCACAGCAGAACTGAAGCAGGCACCACAGAGGAACACTGCTTCTCTCTCTGCCTAGCTCGCTCAGCCTGCTCTCCTACACAACTCAGACCCACCCGCCTTGGAGTAACACAGCTCACAGTGGGCTGGACCCTCCCACACCAATCACTAATCAAGGAAACACTGACAAAGACAAACAAACGAACGAATGAATCTCTGACCAGCACAGCCAGGAAGCTGAAGCTCTGCATCTGAGAAAGAGCTTTGCCTCCTGGGAACTTTTATCACCATCCCTTACTTATTTATTCACTGGACAAACATCTGGTGAGCATCAGCTCTTGTCCGGGATGCTCCAGACACTCGGGGTGTGATAAGGAATAACCTGTTTACTCTCCACATAGAAATGTGGTATCAGGCATGGGCCAGCGTGCCTTTCCTTTAAAGGGGCGTAGAATACTGAAAGTTCTACAGCCCATGTAGGTTCTGTCACAGCCACTCACTACTGAGGTGGCACAAAAGTACCCAAAGATGAGACAGGAAGCAAGGGACATGGCTGTGCGAAATAGCGGTTTACTTAAAGCAAACAGGTAGCAGGCTAAGCCCGGCTGGTCTAGAAGAAAAATGAAACAAAGTCGAGCATTGTCTGTGGAGCTCTCAGTGCGAAGGCTGCCATCTGGGCACTCAGGGCGGGGAGGGGGGTGAGGTGCTGAGGCAGGAGGATTCCTAGGAGTTCAAAGCCAGCCTGGGTTAGAACGAGATCCTATCTGAAAACAAGGACCTAAAAGCCTTAAAGTGATCGATGCATAGGGAGAGGGGAATATCAGGGAAGGGAAGGACTGGGCAGTAGTTTCACACTTTGCCTGGGACATCTGTGACTTTATGACTTTAGCCTCTTGGGTTAGCACTTGGGTTATCTTAAGGATGTGACCGGATTAGGTATGCATTTGAAAGTGTTCTCACTGCAATGTGTTAGATGAATTAGGTTGCATTATTGCATGAGCACAGACATCCTTATATATCAGACAATGAGTTCCACAAAGGGGCCCAGCAATGTTTTAGAGTAAGTAAATGATACAGGGTCACATGACATATCTTTTAGAAAGCTCTGTTTTTTACCTTTGCTTTTTGAAGGAAGACAGTGTGAAGTCAGGGAAGGTGTTTTGTTTATGTTTCTAGGCTTCTCGCACCAGGGTTACTACTCCTCAGGGTGTGTGTGCCAAGGGGAGGGAGCCTCCCTTGCTCTGGCTCTCACTCCACACAGAGCTCAGCTTATGCCTGCAGCCTCGCTTGGATCCAGACCCAGGACCATCTGCCAGATTTGAAAGCGTCTCAAGAATGAGATGGATTCACCCGAGAAACTGGAAAAGAACAGCTTAGTGGGTAGGTTCCTTCCTCCTCTCTGAATGTCACACATGTGTGATTCAGAGCAGGAGTGGAACACTGGAGGGGTGTGATGTGTCACGGGTACACCTACCGAGACTGACTTCAGCTGGGCATGCCTGCAATCTCAGCGCTCTGGAGACTGAGGCAGGAGAATTGCGATGAGTTCAAGACTAGACCCTGTCTCAAAGAGGGGTGGGGCTTTCGATTCCACTTTAAACCGCTTGTTTCGTATTTGCTTTGGTTTTGTTTGGTTTTTAAATGGTGGTCTGTAACTCTCCTTGGCTCCCTTTATGATCAAATAGTCGTTTGTTTATCTTTATAGTGCTCTCTTCACTTTACAGAGCCAAGGTATGAGAGAGGCTGACTTTCCTCCATCTTCAAATGTATAAGATGATGCTATGACTAAGGAAGAGTTAGCTGAAGGTGCATAACTTCAGATAAATGGAAAGAAGTTGAAAGAGTAAGGCTCAGCCCATAGGTACCAAATGCTGTGCTTCGTGCTAGTGACTGCGACGAATTGGGAACTGGTTGATTCTTGTTCCCTTCTCAGGCCTGACAGTTGACGAGGAAGTCTTTACTATTATTTCACATACAAAGGACTGGGTCTTAGAGAATTTCGGAGCTGGTTAAAAAGTGATGGTGGTGATGTGGAGTCAGGGAGTTTGTCTGTGCGTGGGATTCAAACTATGCTCCGTAACCTTCAGCTGCCAAAACTGTATTTCAAGGTGAAAGCATTTAGTATTCCTAATTCAGAAAAGAAAAATAGACATTTAACCAAATTGGAAAATGGTTTTTTTTTTCTTGATGTAGGCATTAGCAGTACTGATAGCCTAAAGCACTAAACATCATTTGAAAATTCGAGACTAGTTCTTCTCTCGTCATCCAGGTCATTGATCTCAAACTTGCCTGGTAGCTGAGGGTACCACTGGACTTCCTGCCTACCACTCCGTAGTGTCGGGATTGCAGGGATGCAGCCTCCATGTTCTTTTCTTTCTTTTATTTTAAGAGACAAGGTCTCATATTGTCAATAAAAAATACAACTCTCATCTCAAAAAGAATAAGAGGTAGTTTATTTTTTGAGCCAAATATGAGTGGCCAAGGAACATGGAATGTAGCTGTCCCAAACAATACGTTCCACTGCGGAAATGGCTTATGGAACTTTTATGGAGAGAAAAAGAAATCCCTGAATCAAGATGTTCCCTAAGTATGTTACTGGGGACATCAGAAAGGGTACAGTGGGGTGGAGGTGGAACGTGCCACTCTCTTAAGTGGACTCCTTCCAAAAGGACTGGCCTGATGTTCACATTGATGTTGGGACAGAGAGGCGGGCTGTGAAGGGGTGATAAGGAGATGAAGGGACTCCATGTTAACTTTGCTTCTGCTCTTACAAATTCTAGACTTAGAAACTCTCCCCAGTTAAGAAAGCCCAACCAACTGATCAGCCTTATGTTGCTTTGGGGGCGGGCAGGTGGGAGGGGGGAACTTCTCTTTACAGGTTTGTGCCATGCCGGGCCTCAGCTTTCTAACCAAGTGAGGATTATTGGTTTCCACTTCAACCGGGGCAGACAGCACCTGATCAGAGGGCGTGATTGATGCTGTCTCATCAGTGAGGCATCTTAGAGTGGCCATAAGATTTTGTAGTTTGGACTTTTTAGTTAAATGATAAACTTATGTTCTTGCAGAACAAGCAGAATTGGGGCTCGTGTTTCCTGTGCTGTTGAAATGTATGAGACGTGCAATGTGGATCTTCTGAGACTGAGAGGCTGAGCTTGCCCTTCTCCTGCTCCGACTCCAATACAGTCAGGATCTAGTGTGCAGACCTCCCAGCAACACAGAGTGTGTAGAGATCAGGGTCTGGAGAGGTGGATCAACTGTCTCTGCTCTTGCAGAGAAGCTCAGTTCAGTTCTCAGCGCCCACATAGTGGTTTACAAGCATCTGTAACTCCACTTCTTGGGATCTGACGCCCCCTTCTGGCCTCCTCAAGCATTGCATAGCCCTGCATGCACTCGATGCAGGTATAGACATGAAGGCAAACACTCATACACAAAAACAAACATAAATAAAAATTTTCATAAAACATCAAAACATTAAAAAAAACCTCAGAACCACTATGTTTCCACCACTCAGAGACATTTGCTTTAATTTTCTTTTTATGCTTATATTTGTACTAATTAGGAGCCCGTTGACCGAAGGATTTTATGCCATATCATTTTTTTTTGTTTCTATCATTTTATAACTATTCTCAAGTACTTTCATAAAATGTAAAAACATATGCATGTGGGTTGGCCATACAGCTCAATTTGTAGAGCACTTGCCTAGCATGCACCAAGAAATACTTGGTTAAATCCTCAGCATAGACGAGGGTACGCACCAGTTATGCCAGCACTGGGGAGGTGGAGGCAGGATCAGAAGTTCAAAGTCATCTCCAGTTACATATTAGTTTGGATCCATCCTAGGATGCATGATGCCATCGACAATTAACTCAAAAAATGTATGCAAAAATAGAATATCATGTCTGTCAGGGTGTCTGCTATTTACACTGGTATACGTGAAACTGTTGTGAGGTCATCTGAAGATAAATTCTAAGAAGAAAATAACTGTGTTTGTGGGCAGTGCTGTCATTTCAGAGAGAGAGAGAGTGTGTGGCCTGGAAGCATGGGGAGTGTGGGGCCAGAGCAGATGATGCAAGGACATTTCTCTCTGTATTTTCTCATAATGATGTGGGGTCGGGTATACACGAAGGCAGAAACATGAAGGAGAAAATGCATTGGCTTATGGTTCTTGGGGTAATTAAGTCTCATGAGAGAGAGTCTCTTCTGCTTGATCATTATTTCTGACAAGAGCTTCCAAATAGACCCATAAGGCTAACCCATGGTGGAGCATCATTCTGAGACTTCAAAGTGGGTTTGAGGGGACCATCCACTCACTCACTGGCTTCTACTGGGAGCTAGGAGGGATCCAGGAATGGAACACCCCTCCAAAGCGCTAAACATTCCCAGGGAAGACACAGGAAGCAGCTAAAACCCACAGTGGACCCTAGAGCACCCAAGGGTGGCAGCGGTGGAAATTATAGGAAGAATTACGTAGGGACACTGAAGTAAAGGAGTATGTGGGATGCAGTGGCACTGTGGGACACAGATCTGTGCTAAGAAGCAGACTTATGGAGGGCTTCCCTGGACCCATGTTGAGTCATTGAAACTAGACCATCAACAGCTCAGCTACTGAAACCTAAACCCCTAATGTTCAGGAGCTTGGGAGGCAAGTCTGGCCTCATGAGTCCCAGGCTGGGGTGCTGCTGCCACATTGGGTCTTTTTCATGAACTGTGGAGCCAGGCCTCTGGAGGGAGGGATGCATGAGGAGGGGAACTTATGGTGTTCATCACTGACCAGCTCTGATTTAGAAGGTTCTTTTGGTGTTATTATTGAGATTGGCGCTGCTGTGTAGCCTATGACGAATGTGAACTCACTGTCCTGGTTCAGCTGCACACATGCTTGTATTATCAGCGTGAACAACTTTGCACAATTTTACTCGGACAGTTATAAACAACTTTTTATTTTGCTACTTCTTTTGCTTTTTCTCCTCCTCTTCTTCCTTCTTCTCCATTTCTCTCTGTGTGTCTGTCTCTGTCTCTTCTGTACCTCTGTCTGTCTGTGTGTATATCTGTCTGTCTCTTTCTTTCTCTCTTTATTTTTAAAAAGTTAGAGGCTGGGAAGATGGTTCAGGAGGTAAAATGCTTGGTGTGCAATCCTGAGGGCATGCGTTTAGAAGTCCAGAACCCATGGAAAAGCCTGGTAATAACACTGTATGTGTCTATTACCCCAACCCCAGGGCCCATGAGAAGGCGACAAAGACTGGAAGATCCCTGGGAAGCAGAGCTGCTGGCCAGCCAGTGTTACTGAAATGGCTAGCTCTAGATTCAATGAGCGACCATCTCAAAAATTAAGGACAGACTAATAGATGAAGGCACCGAGCATCCACCTCTGATCTCCACACATGCACGCATATACACATGCATTTGCATGCACATGGACGCACGTACACACACACACACACACACGTTCATACGAACACACACAAAAACCTGGACAATTGTCAGGGTCTCACCACCCCACTTGTGGCACTTGGAGTTCCTTTCCGTACTTGCAACTCCTCCCACACATCCTGCAGCAGAGGAGGTTGCTGATGTGGGAGCAGATCAAGCGAATGCCGGCGTCTCTGGCTTTGGGGTACAGCTGTCTTGATTACAACATGTGGCCACCAGACCCAAGGCCTGGCTTTCCAGCTCTGCTCATGACCTGTCTGCCTCTGGGCTGCTTCTGCTAATGGCCTTCGATGCTTTTCTTTCTGAGCTGGTAGGGCTAAGCCTTGAATTTTTCATTTTAGAGCTAGTGAGATCTTAGATCTCTTTTGTATCCCCAGTCTTTATGCAATTAAAAAAATTAAAACGAGATATAAAACAACAATGGGTATAAGACTTAAGTGTTTAGCTTGGAAGGGACAATGGGCAGACTATATATAAAATAAGAGTCCTATGAAATCTGAGGCAAACAGCTCAGGAAACCATTGTTTCCAATACATACCACTGCAAGCTGCCTGCTTTAAGATCAGTAGGAGACCAGATTGTCACTCCTAGTGACAAATATATGTAAGTAAATTCCTGGGAATTGACCTTTAAAGACAGACATAAATTGGTGATGATTATTTTCCTTCTCTATGTAAATGTGAAACTGAGAAAGAGGTAGTTAAGTGAGCTTCAGTCTGAAGCTTTGATATTTTTTCCAGTGGGAACACATGTACAGACTGTATTAATACTAAAAATCCCTAGCAAATAGGATGTAGTAATAATTCTGTGAGCATACAAACACCTAATATCTTAATTTTGTTTAAAACCTTGATTACATTTCTGTGTGTGTGTGTGTGTGTGTGTGTGTGTGTGTGTGTGTATGAGTGGAAGTTTCAAAGTGACTTTTGTAGACGGATAAGGAGGAGTCAATGATGACCTGAGCCTCTAACCTGGGCAGAAGAGTGGCTGGCATTGCCAGGGTTGTGAATATAGCAAGGACAATTAGTTCTAATGTTGCAGTGGAAAATGTGCCTCAGATGGAAGGGACCAGGAGACAAGACTGGAGGTGACTGTCTAGAAAAAGAGAACAGACAGAGGACCACAGAGGGGGTAAAAGGACAACTAAAAAGAATTCTAGATATGCATGTTTTATGAACAAGAAATTATGATTGATGTGCCTAAAGCTTCAAGATGTTAAGTTGTTGAAGGAGGACTTAAAATAAGCTTGCTCTTATTACAAAGCAGTTTGATAAGTCCCTAAATTTTCTGTCTGCTTGTAAGTGGGAAAAATATGATACACATAGACACACACACACACACACACATATGCACACACAGATACAGACATACAAATGCACACACACATACAGATACAGACAACATACATAGATACATACAGGTAGATAGACACAGGCACACACGCAGACATAGACACACACATTAATGCATGGATTATCATTTAGTCTTTATCAGGTCTTTCTATCCCTATCTTACTGATGAAGAGGAGACACAGAGTCGCTTTTGGAACGGGCTGTGTAAGACTCTGGAGTCGGCACATGAGAGACCTTGCACAGAAACTTACACCCAGGGGTTCTCCCATGTTTTCCCACATGCTCAGCACTGTCCTCCCAAGGGATGGTAGCACCGCCCTGCCCTTCTCAGAACTTGTTTTGAATTTCATGTGGAGGCTTCAAGGAACCCGTGAATCTGCTAGTCCTGATGTGAGTGGTTCATGGACATCTTCCAAGGCATCTTTTCCTGTTTGGATAATGATAAACCATGCCGGCCTTACAAAAGCATAATGGTGATTATTGCTGCTGATTGTTGGGAAGCTCGATTTTCATTTCAAAGCACCTCCCCATAACAACATTTTGAGTTACTGCATGTGTGTATGTGGTGTGTGTGTGCTGTGCATGTGTATGAGTGCACACAACTGTTTGTAACTATACTCACGGTGTGAATGGAGTTAGGTTTGCTCCTCTGTCCTGTCAGGCCTAGT
>JAQHUG010000104.1:1260579-1268079 GCA_028555095.1 Dicrostonyx torquatus | reverse complement strand
AAACACCTATAGATGTAAAATGAATAATTTTGAAACATTAAATACTTGCTTTGGAGGAGGGAACTTTGGGAATTGTTTCTCTTATCTTTTTCTCTCTCTAAATTCGAAATTATGAACAAACACTGCACACTTAACTTTTAAAAAAGAAATTGCAAGCCATTTTTGTTTTCAGATTAAGCTATTCTAAAGGAAGTACAACCCTTACCAGGCAGCCCTTGGCTCCCTACATTTCAGTGGAATAAAACATGGAAGTTCATTTGAGACAGCAAAACTGGGCAAGATATGGACAATTTAAACCTTATCCTCTACCCAGTGTCAATAATCATCCAAAATAATAACCACTGAGGGTTTAAAAAATCCGGCCTCACCACTGCCATATTCTAGTTTACAAATGGCATCTCTGTGTTTTCTTATGTCCATGACCTTATGATTCTGAACCTCCTCTCTGTGAGTTAGAAAGAAATTCAACCTGACACCTTCACGGCTTCCCATGTGGTCTGTAAGGTAGGATAAAAAGCACCCCATACGTTCTGCATAAGGGATCCCCACAGCAACAGTAAGAAATCTGAAAATCTGACAGTAACCCCAGACCATGTCTCGAGCACCTTAGGTGGTCTCAACAGCTCCTGGGGTCCCGCAGAGTCACAGCCAGCAGGAGAGGGGTCTTAGCTGCTTGATGGCGGAGTTCTCTGCCTCTCCCTCCTTTTGGAGCCTTGCTAAGCAGTCACTCCTGTGACTCTCTGGAGCGACCTGCAACCTATCTTCCAGGGTTTAAAGTCTGCCCAAAGGACAGACTATTCCTAAACTGTACTAAAAATACATTCTAAAATCTCTTGCTTTAAAAAGCATATATCTTACAGCTTGCTTAAAATGACCACAGGACAAAGGCTTATGAAAGAAAGAAAGTCTTTTTTTTTTTTTTTAATGAGTAATGACCACTGGATTTTGAGGCACTGGTTGGTATATGCATTACCTCCAACCGGAGTGACAAAGCTGACAGGGAGTCTGTCCTGAGTGAGAGATACTGGCATTTGGATTGTCAAGCAGATGCAATGATCCACAGCTGCTAATCGTGTGACCGAGACAAAATCCCAGTCACTGAAGTCTGGAACACTTGCTCAGATCTGCAAGGACATCATTCAATTTCTTAGGGAGTGGATTCTTTTAGTTGGCCAATGTTGTAGTAAGGCCACTAGTTAGTTCCTGGCTGCTCAGCAGCTCAGACCCAAAGTAATCACACAGAAACCATATTATGTAAATCACTGCTTGGCCCATTAGCTCTAGCTTCTTATTTGCTAACTCTTACATCTTAATTTAACCCATCTCCATTAATCTGTGCATGACCACGAGGTCATGGCCTACCAGCAAAGTTTCAACATGTCTGTCTCCAGTAGCAGCTACATGGCTTCTCCCTGACTCCATCTCCTTTCTCCCAGCATTCAACTTAGTTTCCCCCACCTAGCTCTGTTCCCCTATAGCTCTGCTATAGGCCCAAAGCAGTTCCTTTATTTATCAGTGGTAATCACAGCATAGAGAGGAAAATCCCACATCAGACCAATAGGTGATATATCAAGATTTGTGTGTGTGTGTGTGTGTGTGTGTGTGAGAGAGAGAGAGAGAGAGAGAGAGAGAGACAGACAGACAGAGAGAGAGAGACAGAGACAGAGACAGAGAGACAGAGACAGACAGAGAGAGACAGAGAGAGAGAGACAGAGAGAGAGAGAAAGAGTTCAGGTTGGCCTTGAATTCACTAATGTAGCTGAGGATGGCCTTGAACTTGTAATTCTCCTGCCTTTATCTTGAGTGCTGAGATTACAAGCATGCACTACCATGCCCAGTTTTATGTGGTACTGGGAATCAAACCCAGGGCTTTCTGCTTGATAGGCAAGTTCTCTACCAACAGAGCTCAACCCCCAGCTCAAGATTTGTTCATGAAACCTTCAGGAGATTCACTTCAATTCCAAGTGTCACCAATGAGTTTAGAAGAGAGCCTCACCAAACACACCCGATACATGGGGCAGGTCACATGCCTTCTGATCAATGCCTCTTCTTCTGGATACAGACCTTACTTGATGATGCCACTGAGCTCTGGGGGATCCGTGTGGCCAGGGTGGAAATCAAAGATGTCCGGATTCCTGTGCAGCTGCAGAGGTCCATGGCGGCCGAGGCTGAGGCCACCCGGGAAGCCAGAGCCAAGGTAAGAAACACTGGGTTAGCATGGCAAGAGACAAGGATGGAGCTGAGGGGAGAGTAGAATCCCAACGATTGTTCTGAAAGAGATTCTTCCACAGATTTATCTCTTCTGAGAAGTTCCCTAAAAGACAGTGGGTGGGTTACCACACCTTGAGGAAGGTCAGTAACAGGTTACAACTCTGCTTGCTGCGTGTGGAGTGATCAGCAAGGCAGGGAGCAACAATGACCACGTATCAGGTCTTCTGGAGACTGTGACTAAGCCTTTCAGATGCTGTGAGGCAGAGCCTGGAGTCGTCCAGGGACCACCATCATTATAAAGCTAACATTTCCGGAGCAACCAGTGTAGTGCTTATGCTTTCTGCATTGTTACTAGAGTAGGGTAAATGTTACTGGATTTGAAAGATTGTCTGAATACAAGCCAGGTCAGAATTAGGACATGGGAAACTCAGTCTGGCCCTGAGTGTCCGTGAATCTGTTGCCACCTTTGTTCTGCATGGATAGATTTACTGGAGTCAGAGATTGGAAATCTTCAGGTATGACTCTTAAAGTAAACGAAGGCTGATTGTTCATTTCCTGGCCACCCAGACCCGAATAATAACACAGAATCTATATTAATTACAACACTGTTTTGCCAATAGCTTAGGCATATTTCTAGCTAACTCTTACATCTTAATTAACCCATTTTTATTATTCTGTGTATTGCCATAAGGCTGTGGCCTACCAGTAAGGTTCTGGCTGGCGGCTGACATCTTTCTCCTTTGGCAGCTACATGGCATCTCTTCTACTATGCCTACTTTCTCTCTATATCTCTGTTTGGATTTCCACCTGGCTTTACTCTACTAAGCCATTGGCCAAAACAGCTTCTTTAATAACCAATGGTAATAAACCATATTCATAGCATACAGAGGGGAATCCCACATTATTTTAGAAACCAAACTTTCTCTACCCTTGGTCCTTAATCATACTTGTTTTGTCTACTGAGTGCCAGCAGCTCCTAAGTAGGACTCCTTTGGCACATGGAAAGCAAGTGCCCACAGACAGGTCAGTCGAGCCCTGGCCAGTGTTTCTCTTGAGTAATCTCAGAATTTAGAAGAACAGTCTGTAGAGAGAGTCCCAAAGAGAGTTATTGGGCTGGGGCTCATTACTGCTGTGATCAAAAGCTGAGAGAATAGAAACAGTTCTGGCACTGTAAGAATGAGACTAATTTGGCGACAGAATAAAGTGAGAGTCAGAGGGATGGCTTGGGAAGTAAGAGCGCTTGTTGTGCAGGCCTGATCCCCTGAGATGGGCTCCTGTCATCCACAACAGAGGTGAGCTGGCTCCTGAATGTTCTCAGGCCTCCACACGCACATTCTCAGGCTAGATAGCCAAGTTTTCATTTGCTTAAATGACACCGCTTTTATCTACTTGAAAGTAAAATTTGAGGGCTAACAATTTGTAAAATATTTAGCCCCAGTGTCCTAGTCCATGCCTCTGTTGCTATGACAAACACCACAACCAAATTTAACTTGAGGAGAAAATGATTCTTTTCAGCCAAGGCAGGACCTGATGCAGAGGCCATGGAGGAATGCTGCTTACTGATTTCTTCCTCACGGCTTCCTCAGGTTGCTTTCACCCGGACCATCTACCCAGCGATGCCACTGCCAGAGTGGGCTGGGCCCTCCTGTATCAATCATTAATCAGGAAAATGCCCCACAGACTTGTCCACAGGCAATTTAGTGGAGGCAATCCCTCAATTAAGGCTCCTTCTTCCCAGATGACTCTACTCTGAGTTAAGTGAACAAAAAACCCAACTGGAACAAAACAAAAAGCACAACTAACCGGAACATTTGCTTTGTGCAGCTTCTAGAATGTGAAAAATCTTGTCTTTGCTCAGAGAGTAAAGCAGAGAAAAAACAAGTGGTATAATGGGGACACAAACCCAGAAAAAGAAGCCCCAGATACCATGCAGTCGTCAGCTTTTGTTTCTCTCATTTTAGGTCCTTGCGGCCGAGGGAGAAATGAACGCATCTAAGTCCCTGAAGTCAGCTTCCATGGTACTGGCCGAGTCCCCCATTGCCCTCCAGCTGCGGTACCTACAGACCTTGACCACCGTGGCCGCTGAGAAGAATTCCACCATCGTGTTCCCCTTGCCTATGAACATGCTCGAGGGCATTGGCGGCATCAGCTACGACAATAAGAAGGTCGACAATAAGAAGGCCTGAGCTCTTCCAAGTGACTGCCTATCGCTTAGAAAGGCCTTTCAGTAACCGTGAGAGGTCAGCCATTAGAAACGACAGAGGCTAGCACCATGCAGCTACAGTAACTCCGCAGCTAGCAGACTTCCCAGACGAAAGCAAAGCTGAGAGCTGCACAGTACATTTCTTTCTAAGGCATAACCAATACTCAATATTCTTAGGTGACTAGTTAGAAGTTGTCCCTGACAACCAGCAGGACCTTTCTCTCAGATGGGGTGGAGACTGTGGCAGACTTGGACAAAAAGTTCAGATTTAAACTGTGTTGGAGAAGGACCCTAGGTCATTTGTAAAGGAAAGCAGGGCCTGTGTTTTTGCTACGTATACGATTTACTATCATTCCAAGAAAGTGACTTGTTATAGCTCACGTAGACCTAAGGAAACCCCTCAAGACTGAAAATTAGGATCAGTTTGGATGGAGAGCTGCAACGTAGCAGCAAGAGCACAGGGCAAAGGTGCCAGCTGAGGTCCCGTGCCCCGAACACCCTGCATGTCCTGGTAGGCTCTTGGCCACTCTCATCATCATGCACATTTATCAGCGGCAGAGGAGCAGCGAAGCAGAAAAGTACAGGGCAATTTTCGTACTAGCCAGAACATCTGTAACCACTGGGGAGGTCATTCCGTGAGTCGCATGTTTTCACTCTGTGAGTCCCAAGAGCCATAGTGATTAAGAGCTATTTGTATTCTCACCCCAACTGGAACAACTTGTTGTGAATAAAGAAAGTCATAGAGAGTGAGCGCGTTTTAAAAATTGCATCAGTGAAGTTCATTTCATTGCCAAGATATGATTTTCTTTTGGGATTAGTTTTGAGAAATGAGGTCTATTTTATTTTATTTTACTTACCTATTTATTTGTTTTGGGTACTCACTATGTCAAGCTGGCAGATCTGGAACTTGCTACATAGACTAAGTCTTTAATCCCAGCACTCTAGAGGCAGAGGCAGGGGGATCTCTGTGAGTTGGAGGTTGGCCTGGTCTACATAGAAAGTTCAGGCCAGTCAGAGCTACATTAGTGAGATCCTATCTTAAAACAAAATGAAACAAAGCAGACAAAAAATGCCCTGCGGATTCAAGTGACTGTCTTTGATGACATTAAGGGTAATTTTTTTTCTTTAGTGCATTTTATAGTTTATGCTTTTACTAATGGCTGACTGTAACATGAGGGGCCTGCTCGTTGGGGTTTCTGTCCCGCCCGGTACCCCACAGCCGGCAAGCCCCGAAGAAATAACACAGAGAGTCTACATTAGGTTATTAACTGATTGACCCATTATCTCAGGCTTCTTACTAGCTCCCATAAGTTATATTAACCCATTGTTCCCATCCATGCCAGGCACATGGCCGGTACCTTTTCTCAGCTGGGACAGGGACACATGCTGCTTCCTTGGAGATCTGCGCAGGAATGCCAGGGAAGCTTCCTGCTTCCCAATTTCTCCTCGCCCTGCCTCTACTTCCTGTCTGGTTGACCCGCCCATACTTCCTACCTGGCCAATCAGCATTTATTTAAAACATGATTGAACAGACAAGTCTCCTGCACCAGCTGACTAAATGAAGACCCTCTAAAGATCAGTAAGTGCGCTTGGTAATAATGAGGCTGCAGAAGAAGCACTCAGTGTAGACTGGCAGGATGGCATTCAAAACACCCCCACCCCCTCCACTGAGACTAGGGTAAGGTCCTTTCCCTGGGGGAGAGGAAGGGAAATGGCAAATCAGCTCTCTCCTGCCATGGCTCCCGGTAGGCACAACCATTGATTGCATCAGTCTTTAAGAGGGCAAAGAACCCTTGTCAGCGGAGTCCTTTGTCTTACCAGCTACCTACCATCTGATATTTCCGTTCCTTAGACACCTCCGCGGGGGTTCTGGATTCTTGTGTCCCCAAAGAATTGGACAGAGGCCCACTGATGCATCAGAAGTGGGGCCGGATTATTGAGAAAATAATCTTCTTGTTGGTAGGGCATTTGCTTAGCATGTGTGTGGCCCCAGGTTTAGCCACCAGTATTGTGTCTGGGGAGAACCCGGCAAAAGCAATCCCACAATTAAATGAGGGCGCATGTGCATTTCTCCTTTTAGGGAGATGGCCAATAGCTGAGCTGCCCCAGGTAGGATTACAAGGTGTGAAATGGACAAGTGAACAAGATTCACAGAAAGCCAATGTGTTGTGTGAAATCTGAGTTCTTCTGACTCTCGGTAGCAGCCTGAATGGTTACACAAGAATGCTCTGTGTAGCTAAACGTGGAATCATTTGTGTGTGTGTGAATTTGAATTGTACCTTTCCCGGGTGCACCTTGCTGGTAATACCTGGGCTGAACAGCACAGCCCCCCCACCCAGCCAGATGTCTACCAGTTGCTCACTTTCACAACGGTTAAGGCAGCTGTGTCTGCAGGAGGTAAGAAAAGCAGAAGGCAGACAAAGGTGTGTGTAACAGTTTTGACACAGTAGTCGGTACATTTCTCAGGGCTGTTTCCAAATACCTGGTGAAGGGAACACAAGGAAGAAAGAAGGGAACAAGAGCCTGCTGTCAGGAAGCAGAGAGGTGAATGCCTGTGCTCAGCGGGCAGGCTGAGACCCTCATCCACGTGATGCCCACGTTCAGGGTTGGTCTCCGGCTCTCAGTCAAACCTCCCTGGAAACGCCCGCATGCACATGCTCAGAATTGTTTGTCCTAGGGGCTTCTAAATTCAGTTAAGCTGACGGTGAAGATTAAGCATCCCAAGGTCTAAGGAAAGACTGGGACTGAAGAAGTAGTTCGATCTCTTCTTTTGGCGCATGTCCCCTTAAAAGACCCTGATCCTGGTAATGACCCTGGATACATCTCCATCCTGCTTTACTTCCTTGGGGCTTAACCCTCCACTGTTTAATCACCGTTTTTGCTGTTTTGCAGCCTGTCGTATTTACATTGTGGGTGGCACCTTACACTGAAATACACTTTGGGTTGTTGTGAGGGAGGGGCGGTTGTCAAAGATTACTGGCAAGCTTCTGATGGGAGGTGATCTGGCTTGGTTGAAGCAGGGGTGGGGAGGGAGCTGGCACACGTGCACCTCATCCTTCTATCCCCATCTATTTCTAGTTTCTCCT
>JAQHUG010000104.1:1247554-1258374 GCA_028555095.1 Dicrostonyx torquatus | reverse complement strand
TTGCACTTGCCTATGACTTAAAATAAAGTGGGCAGACTTTTGACTCTTGTTTGGCTGTGGCCCCATAAGCTTTGGCAACCAGGGGTAGGAGCTCTGGGAAGGAGAGTAGTGTCATGTTAAAAGATTAATTATTCCACCTATCTCTTTAGCAATGCTTAGGGTGAGCTGACCTTCCTAGGGCTGATCCCTTAACAAAGTGATTGACCTTTTCCAACTGGAATGCTATGCCCAGGCCAGAGACTCTATTCTCTTGGCCAGAAGTTTTATCTACGCTAACAGAAATACCACTGGTGTATGTGAAGTCTGGGTAAGGGTGCCCAGTCTACACTGGTAGTAGAGACCAGAAAGGTGGATTTGTCCTCATCAGCGAAGCTAGGTCAGGTTTCCTAACCACCCTGCAACAAAGACCTGGTGAGTTCAAACTTGTTTCATTGAAACAACCTGGGAGGCCTTTGGCTACATCTTGCTACATACAGCTGGCAGGCAAGCGCCTGGGCCTGTGAGTATACCTTGCTAAGACACAGAATATGTTTGCTACCCGTTCAGAAAGACAGTGGAAGTCATACACCCACCAACCGGCATATGTGAGCCCCAATCCAGAACCAGAATGCTATTCTTAGCAGCCTGCAGGAGTTTTTTCTCTTCAGTACAAAAGCGACAGAAATACATTGCAATAAACTGGTCATCTGAACACAAGTGATACAGACTTTTATTTATATTAAGCACATGATATAATCTGAAGCAAAACAGGTGTGGTTATAGTACAAGTAACGGGAGGAGTTACTTAAGACATGGATTTCAGAGTGCATGGCTCCAAACTACTTGCGTAATTGGATTTTCAAGAATAAACTTTACTATCCAGCAAATATGTAGTACTGTAGGAAAGACATGAAACAATGAGATGCTGTCAGTTTCTGAAGCATTTCCACCAGAAACAGGGGCGGCTGCAAATAATTCCCTGACAGAGATGTGCCTCTCAGTGGTAGATAAACGTGTGCTTGCTAAGGAAGTCACCTTGGAAGGAAGGAAGTCCTTGAGACAACTATAAAACAGAGTCCTTGTCCAGGATAAAGCTTTGTTTTACACATAAATGGGCCAAAACAAAAAAAAATGAAAAACAAAAATACAAAAAGCAAAAAGACAAACCAAAGGAACCTTGCAGGAAGCTTAAAGTCCCATGACAGGAGAAGAGCACTGAGCACTGTGTGTGGTAACGTGAGCTACCATCCAGAACTTATGTTTTATTCTAATCCAAGACTGACTTTCTACAATGACATTTTTATTATACGCTCCCGGTTTTTAGTTAGTTAAAAATCTACTCTCTCTCTCTCTCTCTCTCTCTGTGTGTGTGTGTGTGTGTGTGCGTCTGTGTGTCTGTCTCTCTCTGTCTCTCGCACAATATTGACAGGGTGGAGGAGTGCCCAAGCCCTGGAAAGAATAAATGCATGTAGAACTTGACCTGGGTTGCTGAAGCACTCACACAGTTAGAGAAGACACTGTCTGGCTAATAGCAGAAGAGTGCTGGGCGATTAACAATTAGAATTCTAAGCACCTCAGTGCTGTTGACATTCATGACTGCTGATCTCGTGACAAAGTATTCAGTTACTCTAATGAATTTTATATTCTTAATGAAATTTATCTTGGGACGATAACCTTGAGATGTACATGGCTGTCCTATCATTCGGAATGGTCCTTTTCCTTTGGCAGAAAGGCTGTTCCCTGACTCTCAACCTGTAATATCTTACACAGGAAGGTTGCAGCATGCCTGCTGTGTGGCATTAGGATGGGTTAGAATGCTCACTACCCACAAGGAAATGGAGGGTGCTACTAGAGGCATGGGGAAGAAACCCTACAGAAAATTTTGTTTAAAAAAGAGGGAAGGAAAGGAAAAGGGAGGCGGTGGCAGGGGAGAGGTACGCCAGGACAGGGATAGTTTCTTGTTGGTGTTTAACAAAGCGTAACACTGAGAAAACATGAGAAAGAAAGAAATTGAACACGCTCCTCTGACAGGAGAAACTGAGAAAACACAGCTCTTCAGCAACCAAAGGAATCATTTTAGCGCGTTTTATTTTTTCCGCTTCGGTTAGGGCATCGGTTCTCCTCCCCCCCTCTGACTTCTCTGTGGTCTTTCTGGTGGAAAAGGAAGGAAAACAGGCTCTACTTTTAATTTTGGATCAAAGTGGAAGCAGCCACTCAACCCTGCGAACCTTCCCCTCTCTCACAGTGTGGCTGTGAACTGATGCCTCTCTCCTGAAATGTCTGCCATTCAATCCTAGGAAAACATTTTCAGGAAATATATTAGCTTTTGAATTAATATTTGAAACCCCCACAAAATAGGTTTTGACAAATGAAAATCACCCACGTTATTTCGATGAGAACAATGCATTTAGCAATTCTCTGCCTAGAACTGAGATTTTTTTTTTATTTGTGTGCATATGTCTGCAAGCATTATAATAGCACTAGTTAGATGTTTCTCCCAAATTACACACAGCTGAGCGCGGGTAAGCCACTAGGCATTTGGGACCCATTCATTTGTAATAAGTCAGTGAAAACTCTTGTATTCTTTGTCTCGTGGATGCTTTCACAGTTACAAAGAGGAAAGGATGCAAGAAGATGGTCACTGGTTTGCTTTCAAGGTCATACAATTCTGAGAATTTCCAGTAGTAAAGCATTTTCATGATTATAAATATTCCTTCTTTTCTTTTAATCAAAGAACTGGACATTTCCACGACAACATCAAACAGATTTTCAAAGCGAACTCTCCAACTCTTAAACTCCATGATTCTGCATTCAATTCTGAGATGGCCACTTTGTTTCTCCTCCCGGAGAACCAGTTTGACCCCCAGCACCGCTGTGTGAAAAAGGACTCTCTGTAATCTTTTCACATACCATTTGCTTTGGTTTTGAGACAGGATCTCTCTGTGTTACACTGGCTTGACCTGGACCTCACTATGGAGATCCACCTGCCTCTCCCTTCTCAGGAGTGGCATTAAAGTCATGTACCACCGCATGAAGCTATTTTTACATCATTTTTTTTTTAATTTTTATTTTTGACATGGTCTCTCTACATAACCCTGGCTATCCTGGGACTCACTAAGTTGAGGCTGGCCTCAAAGTCATTAAGGCCCATCTGCCTCTGCCTCCTGGGTGCTGAGATTAAAGGTGTGAGCCGCCACCACACCTGTCTTTACCAACATTTATATATTGACTTTGTGATTGTTACCCTGAGGAAGAACTCAGTAAGATGGCTTGAAGGAACTTTTTCTTTTTTGCTGCACACAGGTGTTCCCTTGATTTTGAGTAGACATGGAGTGTTTACAAACGTCAGGCTGTGTACTGGTCTCAACTCACGGTGCTATCACCTCTAAGGTTAAAAAAGTGGAACCTAATGCTGATATTCTAAGAGGTTTTCATTGTGGGTCACAGACATACACACCTCTGTGTTCTCATGTAGAGGAGATTCCGCTAATCTTGACCCATTCCTCCAAAGACAGAGCCATATCTGATTACCAGCTGCCCAAAGACAGGGTGAGGAGCCTGGTGGCCGGCCACTACTCCGAACGGATAACTACTCTTAGAAGAGAGGGCAGTGCTGCCGCAGGCCTCTGATCCTCCCTACATGAGTGACTGAGGCAGGAGGACTGAAAGTTTAGGCCAGCCTGAGCTAAAGAGCAAATTCCCCGCCAGTCAGGGCAACTTTTTAGGCTGCCTCAAAGCAAAACGTTCAGAAAGAGTTGAGGGCTGTAGGTCAGAGATGGGGTGCCACCTGGCCCGGGTAAGTCTTAGTACAATCCCCAGTACAGATTGTATACATTATATTGTGTATATTTCCCGGCTGAGGCATCTCTCCAACCCTATTACTTACATATTTTAATGTTTTCTTGTCTATATGCTCAGATGAACCACACATGATAACGTTTATTTTGTTTTTACCTTTTAGTGTGTAATATCCCACAGATGTTGGTCTGTCTCAGGAGGTTCGGAGGAAATCAAGAACTATAATTGCTCACTTCCTATTCTCTTGGAAAGTTACTTCATGTATTTGTTCTCAAAATATCAGAATATTTTAAAAAAACATTGGAAACGAGGACTTTATTTAAACAAACATTTTTTCTATTGAAAGGCCTTTTAAAACAATTACTGTGTTTTAGCACCATATTTAGTAAATAGATATTTTTAAAATTATAAACAATACAAATAAAAGAAGACAGGGAAGGGATGAGGAAGAGAGAAAGAATACTTATCTATCCTATTGGGAATTGTATTTAATATACCATCTAATTTATAGACAATAGCGTCAGTAGAACAATGTATAGCTGATTGAAATGTGGCATAGGAACTGCCTGGCAAAAACACATGTTATAATGACGTGGGACAAATGACTCTCTGCACTTCCTGACCTGAAGGTCACAGTAGTCAGGCTCGGAAGCTCTCAACTGCTAGTGACAGACAGCCAACTGAGACAGCTGCTCGGGCAGTCTTCAGAAGCCGAGCCCAAAGCTAATAGTCGAAATTCCTACGCTGTTGGCATCACGTTAAGTCCCAAATTACGAGGTAGCCAAGCATGGAGCCGAACACCTGCCAGAAGTAAAACAAGGCCAGGTTGGTAACAAACCACATGATCTGACCCCTGGCGCGGCCAGTTCTTTCTGTTCCTGCGAGTCCTCTGTGGGGGGACCCCTGAGCTGTAGAACTTGTTGAGCTCCCCAGTAGAAGTACGCTGGAATCTACCTCATCCCTCGGAAGGGACGGAATGGGAAGGGGCAATGTAGCCCCCCTTTCTCAACTGATGGCTACTTGCAGACACCCACAGACATACAGCAGTGACAGAGATGAGTCTGCTTTCCACGTATCTCCATGCTTCCAGGGTGCCCAGCCTGGCCAGGGTGTGGCTGAAGGGTGACTCACTCCGTGCGGCACTGGAGGGTTACGGTTATAAGCAGAAAGCACTTCATCTCGGTGTGACATATATTCACTAGTTTTCAGGGAAGTGGCCATTACTCAGCTGAAATGCCCCTCTTCTAAGAAGAATTTCTGACGTAGGGTAGAGACCCATTCCTGAAGCCTTTGCCCAGGGACAAACCCCAGATAAAGTCCCAGAGGGGGATCTCCTAGCACCGGCTCCCTGAACTGAAGAGGCCAGACAGGTGTGTTCGCCTCTTGGATCAATAGAGTATGAGTGACAGTACTGGCCACCTCCCAGACAATTTACAGAGTGGCATGCATAGAGATTCCAATTATTTAGAGGGATATAAACCTAATACAACTTTCTATGGCTGATCCACGTGCCGGATGTTGCCATGTGGGCGTTACTCTGAGGTCAAACATCACTTGCCATCCCTGCTCTTGATAGCGCTCCTAAGAGGCATTCTGGTTGTAGATAACATGGAAATCAGTACTACTTTCACCCTTCACCATAGGTAAAGATGTTTCTCATGATTTATGGGTTCAGTACCACAAACATCTAGGCTCAGTTCTTAAGAACCTCGTCCTGTGGTGAATCTAACTCTACGGCATCTCTTTGCCACCAAGTCTACAGCTCTCTGGCTCCCCATCCTAAGGCTAGGCACCAGTGAGGCTGTTTAGCAAGAATGTGGGTGCTACTATATACCAAACATATCAGTCTCTTAAAACTCGTTTCCAGGATTAACATACTCTTTGGCTTAACTTAACGTTAAATAAGCAAATAAAGACAAATGAGGTCGGAGGAGAACGAGAAGCAATTCAGAGCCCAGTGAGGCGGTTCCCTTCTCTCTATTCATTCCTATGCTTTCCCAGCAGTAAGAGGTGATTTGTGGGCTGAGCCAGCCCTGGTCACGACTTCATGCTGTCTTCACAGACTGGAAAACTTGTCAAACAGTGTGTTCATCACCCTTCTGGACTACCAAGGAAAACCTTTCAGTTATACAATGAACAATGTGACAAATGCGCCTTCAGAGCTCACACTAATGTGACAACAGAGTAATAGCCAGCTTCTCCCAGACTTCGCAGAGTTCTTTAGCACCATTGAGCATCTTTGAGTAGGTTCATTTCCTCTGATGCCTACGACAAGAAGCACCTCCCCTGACGGCCGTCCAGGGCTCTAAGCATCCTGGATGCCTTCTGGGGGCAGGGGGACAGGAAAGATGTGGCCTGAATTTGTCCTTTGATGCATGTATGATGCAGGGGAGTTTAAATCAAAACCTTTTAATGCAGTTAGGGTCTCTGAGCACCTTTGTCGCAGAAGTCCCCAGTTCTCTGCTGCTGGTCCCAGACTGTCGGGGTTCTCGCACAGCCTTTACTGAGGCGCTGGAAGAGCAAGCTATCACACCTCCGAGCTGTCGCTGTAGTGGTTCTGTGGGGGCACCATGGGCTCACTGCTTCCCGAGCCCCGTGGAGCATCCTTGCCCTTGCTGCTCTTGCTCTTGCACACGACGGCTGCAACCACAGCCAGGCAGACAGTGAGCAGGCCCACGGCAATGCCTCCCAAGACAGTGATAAGGTTGACCTCAGAACCGGGACTATTGAGCTCCCAGGGCAGGACGCCATCAGGAGGAGTTCTTCCACGGGGGACCTGCCTCTTGTCACGGCGGTCCAGGGAGATATGCTGGAGGTTTGTTCCCCGATTGTTCTCAGCCCCGATTTCCTGAGCCAGCGAGGGTGTGCTCCTGATGGCTCTCTTCTTCCAGCTCTTGGTGGGTGCCTGGGGCTGTCCCTGATGCAGCACAGAGTGGTACTGGTACTCCAGGCTCCTCTTGCCAATTCCTCGATGGCTGTTGTCCTTGGACTTGACGGTGTAGATTGTGTGTATGTACCATTCTCGGCCCAAAGCAACCTAGAAAACACAACCCCACGTGTTAGGAAACTCAATTCTGTGTAGTCCCAACTCAGGACGTCTGCAAGAGAAATTAAGACAAGACGTCATGAGAAATGACATTTTGTCTGGGAATTAACTTACATCATATTCTTCGGTGACAGGCTTTGGATAAAGCACCCCAACTCCATAATATGCACTGTGTAACTCCCACGCCTCTTTTTTTTTTGCTGTTTGGGGGCTCAATCTCAGGCCGTTATATACGCTAAACAACTGCTGTATCACTGCCTTATGGCCCCAGAGCATCCTGTGTTTCTTTTTCTTTTTTTTCTTTCTTTCTTTTTTTTTTTTAATTTTATCTGCTTTGTTGTTTTGCTATGGGTGTTGGGTCCCCTGGAACTGGAGTTACAGACAGCTATGAATGGCCATGTGGGTGCTGGGAAATGAACCCAGGTCATCTGGAAGAGCAATCAATGCTCTTAACCACTGAGCCACCTCTCCAGCTCCAGAGTATCCTGTACCTCTTAGGTGACCACGGACTGTATTCACAGTCACAGTAAACACTAAGCCTTGTTTTAAAAAATGATCTCTCAGTCTATCTTGTTAATTAAAAAGTAGGTGAATGAGGACACACATAGTTTGGTGTTTTGCTCTGCCTCTTTCACCTGCTTAGTGCTAGTCAGAACCACAGCTCGAGTCTCAGCCCATCTGCTGTTACTTCTTTGCCTGCAAAACTATGGGGTTGGGAAATCAGGTTTTTTTTTTTAGTTTCTTTTGTGGGACAGAGCCTCACTATTTAGCCCTGAGGAGCCTAGAACTGTTCACTCTGTAGACCAGGCTGGCCTGGAACTCACGGAGACATGCCAGCCTGTGTGTTGGGATAAAAGGTGTGAGCCACCACCCTGCTGGCAAATCAGTTTTTAAGCTTTTATTTTTATTTTTTTAAAGTACCTGGAAAAGGAAGGTTTTTAGAAAAATTCTTTGGGGCATTCAAGATTTATGGACATGAGCTGCTTTGAGACTTCAGAATGAAAATGGTAGAATACTAGTTTGAGAAGATCCAGATGAAGAAACAGGCTTTCTCACAGTCCTTCCTTGGAGATGGCTTGGTTGGTAAAGTGAGCTTCAGAACCTAAGTATAAAAGCTGGGCACGGTGGCCCACACCTGGGCATTGGTGGCCCACAATTGGGAATGGTGGCCCACACCTGGGCATGGTGGCTCACACCTGGGCACGATGACCCACACCTGGGCACAATGACCCACACCTGGGCACAGTGACTCACACCTGGGCATTGGTGGCCCACAACTGGGCATGGTGGCCCACACCTGGGCACAGTGGCCCACACCTGGGCATTGGTGGCCCACAATTGGGAATGGTGGCCCACACCTGGGCATGGTGGCCCACACCTGGGCATTGGTGGCCCACAATTGGGAATGGTGGCCCACACCTGGGCATGGTGGCTCACACCTGGGCACGATGACCCACACCTGGGCACAATGACCCACACCTGGGCACAGTGACTCACACCTGGGCATTGGTGGCCCACAACTGGGCATGGTGACCCACACCTAGGCACGGTGGCCCACACCTGGGCATGGTGACCCACACCTCTAGTCCCCATACTAGGAAGAGGGAAAGTATTGGATCCTTGGGGCTTGCTTGCCGGCCAGTCTGGCCTTCTTGGAGAGCTCTGGGACAGTGAGAGAATTGACTCAAAAATAAGGTGGACAGTTCCTGAGAAGAGAACCCAGAGTGTTCTCTGATCTCCACAATCGTGTATGCATGTGCACATACCCCGTATTGTGGTCATATGCGCTCTCCCCTCCTCCCTCTAGCACCCACACCCCCACATATACACACCCCACCCCCACCATGTGTGCACCCTTGCACACATGTGCACATTTTTCCTGAGGTTGAGAAAGAATAACCCGTCTCCCCTGTGTGTATAAAGTCCTGTTTGTGTAACTCCCCTGGAGCTCTCCTGAAGAACACCCTTGTCCACGACACAGGCCCATTTCTAGGTGTTGCACCCATGTCTGTCTGGCATCGTCGTAACTACCTGCATCTCTCTATTCATTCTGTCTCTGGGTCAGGATTTTCGGTCTTGGTCTATGGAATCTCTAAGAGTGAAGACTTTATTTCCTGTTCATGATGGCTTTTTTGAGCCTATCAATTTATATAAGCCCTTACTCCAATAAGATGCGTCATAAAAACACAGGACTAAGAAAAGTAAACTGCCCAACTGTCAGACATGTATGATAAGTTGAATAAGAATCTTCATTACACATTCTTTTGGAAAAAAAGATTGATTTGTTTTTATTTTATGTGGATGGGTCTTCTGCCTGCATGTATGTTTATGGAGGACAGTAGAAGGATTTGGATTCTCTGGTTGTGAACTGATGTGTGAGTGCTGGGAACTAAACCCAGGTCTTCTGCAAGAGTGGCCAGTGCTCTTAACCATAGACACTAATAAGACAAATAGGCAGAATTTAAGCGTTCCCATTCTTCCCATTCACTACATGCATAGTTGCTCTTATTTTCATTTTTCTATGTGATGCCTGAGAGAGTGTTAAGTACTTACCAGTTACAGAGCTACTATAAGTAGGTGCAGACACACCTACCTGAAAGAGTGGTGTTGAGTCTACTCTAAAGCCATCCGATCCAGGCTGATTTACTAGGAGGATGGCTTCAGGGTCATCCACTGCCAGTTTGGCATTAAACAAGATGTCTCCAAAACTGGTAGCCTGTGTCTCGGGCTGAGCCTTATCCTGGAAGCAAGAAGGATGATGATTATTTCTGTAGCCAGTACCAAGTTTGTAAGGATGGAACATTCTCCAGCAACATTGGACAAGAACAAATCACCACAAAATGTCACTATGTAATTTAAATAAAATGATGATATTGCTTCAAAATATAAGCTAAGCTGAGAAGCCTCATCTTTGACACTCGATACAGTTCACCGGGTCAAAGCACTTACCACAATTTTAAATCTGTGCAAGAGCGAAGGAGAGTCAGCCAGGCAGCCGTATTCTGAATTCTCCGGGCTGTACTTTGGCACGTAGCCGTCAGCCCCTGTGCACAGGAACACCTTCTCAATGCTGCAGTAAAAGGAGTCACCGAGGTTCTGGACAGGATCCACCATGACACGGCCATAAATCATGTCCCCTGGAACAGAGATAGAATGCAGTGCTTTCAATGAGGTGACACCACAAACCATGAATGACAACAGTGACAAAGGTTCTTTCCTTTGCCCCCTGACCTGTCACTGAACATGGACGCTCTCTCAGTGTGACCTCTGGATCTGGCCTACTCCCTGCGACACAGATTAGAGCGCCCTGTGGACTGAGCACAGAGAAGCAAGACCTATGGAGGCCCTGATTCTCAACCGCGTGTGGCGGTAAAGGTCTGATCTATAACACCTTAGTATAGCACCCTTTGTGGTTGAAGACCAGTTTACATGAGGTAATTAGTTGTGAAATGTCAACTAATACAACACAAAATAACACTAAGAAAGAACATATCAACCAAAAACCTAGTTCAGTTCATTAGCTTTTGAAGGTAAGTTTAACAAAGCCTCTGACATTGCACCCTACATCCCATCCATGAGTTCACTACATATTTTGTTAGTTGAGCTCATAGCATTGAACAAGGGAGGCACAGATTTCACCTATGAGGTATTACTCACACAGCCCAGAGATTTCAACTTAAGAAAATTTAAAAAGAATTTTGAAAACCAAATGAACAACAACAACAAAATAACCCAAAAGTGACTTGGGAAACGGAGATGGACGTTATATTTCCTGGAATGTAAAAACCACTCAGCATCATATAGCAAATTTTAGTTATTCTTTGCATAAGTCAAGATGAATAAGAATCATATCTATCATGTCAAAGAGGCTATAGGCTTCTCCCTGGAAATAATAATAAATCAAAAGTACCATAGACACAGGAGAGGAAGTAAATCACAGACACACAGGACATGCAGAACGTCACAGATACACAGGACACAAAACGTCACAGACACA
>JAQHUG010000104.1:1210690-1224805 GCA_028555095.1 Dicrostonyx torquatus | reverse complement strand
GGGACACAAACCCCAACGAGCAGGACCCTCATGTTACAGGTAAGGCACTTGCTGCTAAGCCCAGCATCCTTAGTTTGATCTCCAGAACTGATACTGTGGAAGGAGAAAACTAATTCCAGTCATAAGCTGTCCTATGACCTCCATGTGTGCTCCATGGCACCCCCTCCCACCACAAATACAAAAAAATAAAGTTAAAAAATTCTTAAAGGACAGCAATGTCACAGAATTACCATTTTTACTGAATAATAAAAATACTTAAGAAAAATATATTCCCCATTTGATTCCTTATTGATCGTGAACAAGATGACAAAAGCAGTGGCGTACACTTACATAGAGTATTGTTGAAATTTGACCTTTTCCTACAAACGGCATGTAATTAAAGAAATTATTTCCACTGGGCAAAAACAAATTCCATGGCGATTACAGCTATCTTGAAGAAAGTCTGGCAGGCAATATAATGTATGAAGCACATTTTGTGACTATAAAACTTTGCACCTGAAGTTCTCAGCATCAGATTCTAGCCATAGTAGGGGGAACGAGTGGGCACCTTGAGGGCCACGAAAGTGTTTGGTGGGTAAAGATGTCTGCTTCAACGAGTTTTGAATAATTATCTCATCCTTGTGGCAGTCAATTCCAAGTTCAGTCATAACACGGGAAGGCTAAGAGGGCTGATGTGGGGCCCAGGGACTGCAACTTTGAATTCCCACCAACACGATTTTCCAAAGACAGAAAGGAATATCCATCTAATCAGAAGAGAAACTAACGTGGGTGGTTGAAAGGGCTTGTGCACATCCCCTTTCATGTATGTCATCATTCCATTAAAGAGGATTTATTTTTATATCCTGTGCACGAGTGTTCTCCTCTCTTTATGCATGTGCACTGTGTGTGCTGTGCCCACGGAGACCAGAAAAGGACATGGGATCCCCTGGAATTGAAGCTACAGATGGTTGTGAGCCACCAGGTTGGTGCTGGGGCCTGCACCCGTGTTCTCTACAAGAGCAGCAAGTGCTCTTTACAGCGGAGCCATGTCTCTAGCCCCGAGTCCTCTTTGCTGTGACTTCTTACGTGCGTTTACTCTGAGGAAAGGCTGACGGTGGGCTTACAGTCTCACTCACCTGTGTCTCTGCTACCATATTTTCATCTGGTTTTAGGTGAACCGTGAAGGCTTCCCTCATCTCTCTTACCCCGTCGAAGAGTACTTCAATTTCAACGATATGCTGGGCTTCCCCTTCCATAAACTCGATCTCTGCAAATACAAAGCCGCTGATTTAATCTTTTGCATACGCACCTGAGATCTTCTTGGACTGTGGTTTGTAACAAGGGCATTTCACATTGTGGTCCAGTACATCGGTGAAGGCATGTGGCATGTGTGTGGTTACTTAAAGGGAACCAAACCAAACTGCTAATTTATTGCTACTATCTGTACTATACTGTCGTGTGTGTGTATGTGTGTGTGTGTGTGTGTGTGTGTGTGTGTGTGTGTATAGGCTAGAGAAGACACACAGTGCCTTATTCTATCACTTTTTATCTTATTCCTGGAGTTTCTCACTGGACCTAGACACCTTGGCTGGTGTCCAACAAGCCGTGTTGATCCTCCCATCTCTGGCTCTTACAGAGCTAGGGCTCCTGGCATGGGGAGCCAGGAAGGGTTTGAATTGAGATTTTGTGACTGAATTGTAAGCCCTCTTACCTGCTGAGGCATCTCCCCAGTGTCCACTCAAACAGTTTCTACTATTCTATTCTTCTTCTCTCTTCTCTCCAAAGGAAAATGCTAATCATGACTTACTAAATTGCTTTGTTGGGCCACAGTTTAGAAACTGCTGAGTGACGAGACAGTGAACGGTTTTTATATGGGGCTATAAAAAGACTCCCCTTAGCCCACCACTTTCCTAAGCTAATGAAGCCCAGTGAGTGGAAACAGGACCATCGATAGCAATGACTGAATGCTAGTGGGTGCAGGGAGATACATAGGCTGGGTTGGAATGTCTCAAGTGCATCACTGAATTATATTTCAAAAGCATTTATTTTTGCTGCTGTTAAGAGCGAAGGACAGTGTTTTCTCCCTCACCTGCCCCACTCAGCGAGGACCGCTGTGCTCTCATGGGAGCGCAATCCAACCACTTGGGCACATTGCTGGCACTCATTTTTAAAAAGTTATGGTGATTATGGTGATTGGGTTTTATTGAATTCTGAGCAGCAGACCTTACTGCAGACACTGGATGAGTTGATTTGGATGTGTTATCCCTCCCTTCGGAGAAACTGCGCCCGGAAAGAAAATAGGAGGAAAGACAAACACCATCGTTCCAAACAGTGGAGCCGGCTCTATGTCCTGACGCACCTGCAGGCAGGGATCGATTCTTTACAGCAGAAGACTGCACTGCTCATGTGCTTCCCACACTCTGGACTTCAAAAAGCTTTGTCACCAATTACAACAAAGAAATTTAACAATCAGCTATTAATACAATTAAATTGTTTTGTTCCAATCCTGGATACAATTTCTCCCCAATCACTGGCCTTATTATACTCCTCAACAGTTTGGGATCTTTTTTTTTTTTTTTTTTTTTTAGTTACCATGAAGAGCATAGGAAGATGAGAATAGCTAATTATTTCTAGCCTACCGATTGGTTTTTAAATTTTTAAGAGCAAATCTTGGTGTGTATGTGTATTGTATGCAATGTGATGCTATTTTATAAAACAATTTGGATTGCTCTGTCTGGTGTGATTTCTAAAAATTACTTTTTTAGCATTAAAAACATTGGGGAATTTTAGAGGAAAACACAAACACCTGAGTTGTTTTGTGTCTTCCTTGGTAACTGTCAGCTACTGGCGCCTGTGGGCTTCTCTCCACCGTGAACGTTCAGGTTGACCAGCATTCCAGCTTCTCCGTTTTCCCTGACTCTGTCACCAGACTTCAGTGTGTAAGCATTCAAATTTTTGCAGCCTCTCCAGTTATGCAGAGCAAATGTCGTTTATCGCAAACATCTCACTGGCTGTCTCCTGATGTGCGTTTTCCTGCTGAGATTTCAGTCCCATTTGCCTTATGCTCTGTCATTTCATGTCACGGAACAAAAGTGCAACTTTTGAGGCAATGTTTTCCCTATTTGATTGGGCATGACCCCAATTTAGATCATAAAAACGCATAATTAAAACATATTTTAGAAAAAAAATCTGTCAAATTTTACTATAAACAGTAAGCTTAGTGGTCACTTGACACCCAGGTGGATTTAGCATTGTTTAACTTTGTTTGCCCTTGCTTGTGAGTTTACTACATATTTATAATTTTTCGCTCTTCACTAAAAGAATAACTTTATTTCTAAGACAAATAATTTCTGTTAAAAGGTTACACAGTGATATTTCGACAGTTTTTATTTCATGTAAAATCTGTTCATTACAGGAAAAACTAACGAGATTTTGTAATTGGGTAGAAAAATCTGTTTTATTTTCATGGCTTTTGAATTACATATGACGAGCTTCCACGTCTGGGAATAACACTGACTGTTTCTGCAAGGGAAACTAAACTCTGTTGTAGAAGCTGTTATGTTTCTTATTAATGTTACTTGCTAATTTTATTACTGATTCAATAACCCATCAGTCACTTGTAACATTTTGTTAATGAGTCAGAAAAATCAAGGTAAATGCCCAGAGTGCTGTGATTAAAGAACTAATGGCCGCTGAGGGTAAGAGGCAGAAAAGCAGGAACATTTGCTGATAAGCACAATTTATGTTTATGATTATGCTGTTGGCAAATAACACAAGGAGATATGAGGAGGGAAAGAGGGAGGGAGGGGGGAGGGAGGGAGGGAGAGAGAGAGAGAGAGAGAGAGAGAGAGAGAGAGAGAGAGAGAGAGAAGCATCTAGTTGTTTCACAAGCTCTTGGAAGTAAACAATGGATTGGTACCCAGACTTGCAGAGGCTCCTACACCCCACAGAACTCGAGGCTGCTGTGGCTGGTATTTTATCATTTATTCACGGTCTCCTGTCAGCACACTACCTTGAATGTTTGAATGAAGCTGTCCAGCATGGTTAGCACACACTTTCAAATTCACAGCAAATATACACTATAATGTCTGACCACAGAACAGGAGGAAAACTCACAGTCCGTGGGCTCCAAACACACAGCAATTCTAAAGTTTCCCTCAGAGAGAATTCTGGGGATTCTGTGCTTTGTGTTAGAGGTAGTTTAAAAGCTCATTTATTTTCACTCCCCCTTCCCCACCTTTCCTCACAGTCACAATCCAGCTGGTGACAGACCCCAGGAGACCCTACCTTCTGACACCGGGTGATAATCCTCTCCGGAGGTGGCCGAGCCATCCTTGGTGTGGACTCTCACAATGGAAACCTTCGAAGTGTCTCCTTGGCGGACCACTGGAATTTTGACAATCACTGACTCTCCTGGTTTGCTGGGTTCAGTGACACTGAATTTGGTTTCTCCAAATTTGATAACGGCTTCTAAGAGTGTGGAAAACACAGACAAATTAAGTCTGGCAAGGTGGGTAGGGGTGGACATTTTTCTCCACTTCTGTTTCTTTCCACATTGGGGTGGGGGTTATTATTGTTATACTCTGGGCTTCTCCCTGCTGCCTCAGTAACAGTGTGAGGGCTGAAGGAGAAGCTGGTGAGCGACACCTCAATCCTTCCTGGGAAACGGTGAGGCCCACAGAAGGCATGCCCTCAGGGGTGTCTCTTTGTCCCACAGAGCTTATAAGAGAAGGCCATTGTGAAGGGACGTGGAAGGGGAAACCACTGGCCCATGACTGGGTAGACATTTAAAGACCTATGTAGGGACGAGGGCAGATATGAAGGTTTATGCTTCAGTATGTGGGCATAAACCATAGCCACCCCAAAAAGCTCTGTCAATTTTTAAATTTTTCAGCGCTGGCCTTGAATTCAGGGTCTTGTACACGCTAGGTATGAACGTGGCCATTGAACTATATCCACGGCTTTTCAGTTTGTCTGTTTTTCTTGTGTGCGTGCTGGGGCCTGAAGTTGCTGCTGCTTGTCTTCCTCCATAACTCCCCACTTGATTTTCCGGGGCAGAGGCTTTCGCTGAACCCGGCCGGAGCTTGCCAGTTTGACTAGTCTTAGCTAGCCAGCTTGCACCAGAGAGCCTGCTTCTTCTGCCTCCTAAATGAAGTAGGGGGCTACTGGCAGGTTTCCATACCTGTGCAGCTTTTACGAGGGTTCTGGGGACAAAAACTACCATCCTCATGCTTGTCTGGCAAATGCTCTATCTACCGAACATCTCCCTAGCCCCTAAATTTATCAGACTGGGGGCTGTTTTGTTCCCCACTTGTTTTCTTAGTCTCAGTTGCTTGCAAATCCCACTGAGAAAGAGGGGATGCTTTTCTGAGCCATCTAGGAACTCAGGTGGTGTAGGAGGGTTCTTCTGTATTTTGTGTTGCTTTCTTTGGTTAATAAAGAAGCTGCCTGGGCCTTTTGATAGGGCAGGACTTAGATAGGCGGGGAAAAGAGAACAGTATGCTGGGAAGAAGACTGAGTCAGGGAGAGAGCCACCATGAAGCCGCCAGGGTCAGACATGCTGAATCTTCCCGGTAAGCCCACTACCTTGTGGTGACTTACAGACTATTAAAAATGGGTTGAAATAAGATGTGAGAGTTAGCTAAGAAAAGGATAGAGATAATGGGCCAGGCAGTATTTAAATTAATATAATTTTCATATGGTTATTTCGGGTATAAGCTATCCGAGGTGAGACACAGCCCTCTGTGCCTCTTACTACACTCAGGAGTGGGAAGGGGATGGGGAATGGGCTTCAGTTCCAGAGTCATTGTTTAGCAAAGGTAGCGACTTCTTACTGTCAGCGTCGTCCTGGATCCTTATCAGGGTTTCATTTTGTTCGCCGACTGCAGCCCCGAAGGCCGAGCTGCTCTGTGGCGTGCCAAGTACCAGGCGCAGCTCCTCCACATCCTCGTAGACGTTATCATCCATCAGCTCAAGGACACAGGGCTTCTCTGTCTCACCTGGAGCAAACGACAGTGACACATGCTGGAAGGATACGCCGACGCCAATTAGAACCAAGCAGAAGAGCAAGGGTGTTGCTGTGCCCTGCTCTGCCAGTGCAAAGACTGCTGTCTTAATAGATCTCAGATAGCTATTTACTGAACATGGAACTATTTGTACACAGGTCCATACTTATAAAGAGTTCTGCAGCTTCTCTCCTTACAGTCTAGCATTCATCTTGGACAGCAAAGGAAAAAGGAAGTGCCACCTTTGCGCATGCGTTCCTACAACTGTGGTGGGGAAGTGAGTCAAGAGACCACTGTTGATGGTCCTGGTTAATCCTACTGCACTGGGTTTTCATGTTAGTCACTTTTGGCTTGTTGAACAAATCATTGACCCAAAACAATTGGAGTTTTGTCTCTAATTACTGGGACCAATATTATAGGCCTGTTCTTTCCAGTCTCACTAAAAATTCTTTAAAACAGATTAGCAGCCATATGATATACAAGCTCAATATTAGTAAACAAATAGTAAACAAGCTTCACTGCTGACCACTTAAGTTGTTCTCAATACTCCATCAAGATGAGCACAACTTTCCACATGCTGGTCCTTCTTTTTGATAGAATATATTCCACAAAATTTAAACTATCAGGCCAAAGTAGTGAAATATCTGTAGGCACTGGCATACATTAAAGTGTGAGCTAAAGGGCTGGAGAGATGGCTCAGAGGTTAAGAGCATTGACTGCTCTTCCAGAGGACCTGGGTTCAATTCCCAACCCCCACATGGCAGCTCACAGCTGTCTGTAATTCCAGTTCCTGGGGATTCAACACCCATGGCAAAACACCCACGTACATAAAATAAAAGTAAATAAATTAAAAATACCGTAAAAGCCATGAGATACATTTTGCCTAACAACATTTCAACACTAACTCAATTTCTAGCTTTGTAAAGTTTGTATATTTGGTAGGCTCTTTACTGCTGAGTTCTGAACTAACAATAAAATCCATCATTAGGAATCAAAAGGTTAATGAAGAGACCCCAGGATATCTCTTCAACCTGCTGCAATGCATATGCCTGGTCATTTTTTGCACAAAAGCTCATGTTGCAAGCTTCTTGGAAAACTGGGAAATTTGATTTCACTCTCTTTTCCTGATTACCTAGTTCTCAATCCACACTTGGGGTTCTTAAATTACACACAGAAACTTCAAGGGCTTAAGGCACTGTCTCTATAACCTTGACAACTTGAGTTTAATCCTCCAGACAAGGTCTGGGAGGAAGAGAAATCCCAACTCCTAAAACTTGTCCTCTGACTTCATGCCAGCTGTGCCGTGCACAAGCCCCTCCCCCATGGTCACACACTCCAAATCAATAAATTAACAAAAGATTTAAGACGTTTCCGAGCTCACACATACCAGGGAGGAAGGTGACAATGGAGGCATCAGTATTTGGGCGTTCTTCAAAGTCCATCATCACCTGTGCTGACCCCTGCCTCGTGTAGCATCTCACAGAGGACCTGTGCTGGACATCGCCACTCCTGGAGATCACGGCAACTACACGTGCATCATTTTCACTGCAAGTGTACACTCTTTCTTTGAACTGCATCTTAGGCACTGTGCAGAAAATAAATGCATGGGTCAAAACGCGTAGACACATCCTTTCTTTTAAATGGCATTTCAGGTGATACGGCTTAAGGTAGATAATAAGACAAAAAAATGAGAAAAGCATCTGGGTCTCTGCTCAGTTCACATCCTTGTCATTGCAGTTTTCCTCGGCCTCTGTTGAGATGCAAGCATGCGCAATGGAAGCTGAACACGTAGACAAAACTGGAGACTTTCAGATATTTGCATCAAAATTGCTGTGTGGTCGGTCACACACTTTAAATTTTTCTTGATGTGAAGAACATGAACTATTGTACACATAATAACTGAGGGGACTCCAGCCAGCCTGGGCCTGGCAAATGTGGCTCTGGCAGGCCTTGTCCTTCTCTCCAACTCTCTCTGCCTTGCTAAAATCCATTAGATTGCATTCCTAAAGCTAGGAACACCAAGGTCTGTTCCCTTATTTGGCTACTTCTTCCTCCGAAGGCTGACTACCAAGGTCCAGCTATCAAAGTATTTAAGTCCAGTAACCAAAAGTCTCCCCACCTCCTTTGGCTCACCTAATTAACATGCTTACTTAAAATTAAACACCTCATCCTAACAGGGTTTCCCCTTCTACCTTTATAAACCACCATTTGCCTATGGGCTACTTCTGTCTCCTCTCTACCCAGAGGCAGTCCTTTGACCTTTTGAGACAAATACCCAATGCCCCCCTCTCTCCTGTTCCTTCCCCCTCCTCCCTTGTCCCCCGATCTCCTGCCTCTGTCTCTTATTCCCTGCCCTTTGTCTCTCTGGGACAAATAAAACTCCTTTGTGCTGAGAACTTGGTCTTGGGGTCTTGAACCAATAACTTTCCTTTCAATGACAAGCACATGTTACGCAGGAATGGTAGGGAAAGCTGACCGATGTGAGCATGTGTTAGTTTTAGGTGACACCTAAGCCAGGTCAGTCATACACAGGTCTCATTGGTAACAGGTTCCTTTCTTCTAAAAACCACGTCATGGTAGGAAAGTGCACAGATTTCTGTAGTGAGTGATGATATTTAGAGAGGCTTGCCAGGAGATCTTAGTGTTACAATTTCTTTCAAGAAAAATGTCCAGCTTGGATGGAAGCTCACTAAGATCATAAATGTTAAAGAGGGCGATGAAGCAATAGGGTGTTCTGAGTGGAGAAACACTTCATCCTGCAGAGACACCTCTTAAGTTCAGGGAGTAAACAAAGCCTCTAGGAAGAGTCTGAAGCTGACCAGATTCACTAGCTCCCCGCACCCCTTCCCAATCATATATGAGCGGTAGAGACTGCTGAAAGACACTGCCGGACAAACCGAGCAGCCTGGAAGAGGCAGAGACCAACCCTACTGTCTACAAGAGACACTCTCCATCCTGTTGAACTGTCTGCAGACTGGACAGTGTGCTCCAGGTCTCTAGGTTTGTGAGCTGTCACCCATGTTGGGGCGGGCTTTGATAGTGCAGCTGTCTTTGAGCCATTTCTGTTCCTTGTAAGTGACCCCAAAAGAACTTATAGTTTTGGCCAGTTGCACTCTTGTGGTATCCTTACTTTGGTCTCTTTAGGAGGAGTGTCACACAACAACAGTGTATTTGACACGTGGTTACAGAAATCTGAGGTGTGGCTGGGTGACAGAAATGGCTTAGTAGAAAAAGACCATGGCCACTCAGCTCCATGCAGGTAGTGAGGACATTTTTTAATCATTCAAGACACTAACAACAATACCACATTGCTTTTTAAAATATAAAAAGACTAATGATTTTCTTTAAAGACTGTCCAAATCTAACAAAATGAGCAGAAAGAGAAAAGCCTTAGGGTATTTGATTAGGGTGAATGGTGTCTCCCATGCCAACATCTTATATGCTGCCTCTCATTTAGGCTCCTTACTAGCAGTGCGGAGGCGGCTGTTGTTCAAGCCATCTGGTCTGTGGCCCTTTGCATCATCAGCCTTAGCAAATGCAATCGGTTGTATGTAGCTTAACACCCTACCTGCCATTTACACACATTCAGTCTTGGCACTGTAAAATTTACAGTCACTCACAGTCTGAGGCGGAGTCATTTATGGACACTGTGGCCTTGCTGGGCTCGCCAAGGGCCGCATTCATCGGCATGCGAAGTACCAATTCAAACTTTTCTACTCCTTCCAGCATGGGTCTTCCCAGGTCATCCAGAATGAGAACACGAACAGTCTGCATGTTGACTCCCGGTGCGAAATCTAAGCTGCGACTGATTCCCACGTAATCCGTTCCAGCTAAAACCATAAGGAAAGGATTATTTACATGGGGACCAAATTTAAAAACTATGAATTATATAGACGAACTTATAGTTAATGTTTTACACTACAACATATATACAAAATACCACAGAGAAACACATTCAGTTAACAAGATGGAAAAGATTGGTATGTACGCGGTTGCTGACTTCGTGAAGATAAGCTGATTCACTTAGATTCGAGGTCTAAACCTTATCTCCAATGGCTGGATTTGAATTACATATTCTACCTTCCCATTTTCTCTCCTTTCCATCTTTATTAAAGTACTTTACTAATCAGTTCCAAAACAATCAGCATATCAATCAGATACATGGTAAGATTGTATATATAAATTTTGTGCATGTCAATTACATGTCTGTCTTGTTTCTGTTTCTGGAGTGACTATTTTACTGGGACATATTGTGGCCTCTTGGTTAGAACCCAATGCTTTTCCATACTAAGTTCCTCTGCCCCCACACTCATTCTAGGTCATGAAAGCAAATGTCAATTCCAAAGATATATTTGATATTGAATTTAGTATTTTTCAGACCATGTAGAACATATGTAGTGTTGATACCTCCATTTACATATAAAGTAGGTAGAAGTATAATTGCCTTTTAATCTTCAGCCACTGTGTCCAAGAAGATTTGAGGGTGGGGGACAGTAATTCTGTATGGTCAGTTTCTTTTCTTACTACTCTTGCAATTCTAACTCTCTTTTTCACCTATGTTATCTCTGAATATGCAACTGTGTCTTTGATGGATTAAAAAAATAAAACTTCTATCCCTTATAATCATAGGGGATAGAAACCACAAGGGAGGCATGCAAAGTTGTGAGTTCGATCTTTAGCATCCAACCTCCCTCCCAAAAAACCCCAAATGCACAAACTCGCACAAATGTTTCCTTATGCTTCTTTTGTAATTTTGTTTTGTTTATTGTTATTTTTCCTTATGCACAGCCTCAAATCTGACTTGAATTTCATTTTTTAAAAGTGAATAATTTGCCTGGTGTAGTGGTGCACACTTTTAATCCCAGCACTTGGGAGACAGAGTTTGAGGCCAGTATGGTCTACATAGCAAGTTCCAGGACAGCCAGGGCTATGTGGAAAGACCCTGCTTCAAAATGATGATGATGATAATAATAATAATAATAATAATAATTATTATTATTATTATTATTTTGGGGCTGAGCATGGTGGCATAAACCTTCTGGTTAACTATATTCAAGTAGTTAGGACCTATGGGTGACTTTTAAAATGGAGCTGCTCCTTCTTGCTCTGTGTGATGGCTTACGACAGGTAGTGTGTATGATGAGATCTGTGTGCATGTGCTCATGTCACACACTAGTCACACAGGAGGGATGGGTGTATATGAGAGAAATCGTATTCAGCTAGCTGAAAAAAGGAAAAGAAATTTTCAGTCCCAAGTTTGCCCCTAGAGTTTGTCATCAGTCTTTTAGAGCTGGGATAAGAAGCAGCGCTGTGTCACCTAGGACAATTTACGTAGTGCTATGTAGAGGGAAGCCTGCTCAATCTGAAGTGTTTACACGGACACTTGGTTAAAACAAGGAGGGAGCCAAGTGAAGAGGCACACCGGGGAGAGGCTGAAACGTTTTTAGGTTCTGTGAGGGTGGTGGGTATGGCTGCTCCCCTGGGAACGTCAGGACAGC
The DNA here is from genome assembly GCA_028555095.1 of Dicrostonyx torquatus. Lineage (NCBI taxonomy): Eukaryota > Metazoa > Chordata > Mammalia > Rodentia > Cricetidae > Dicrostonyx > Dicrostonyx torquatus. The sequence goes on along the minus strand of JAQHUG010000104.1, from coordinate 1,213,323 downwards.
TAACCGTACTAGGTTTGCTGGGTAGAGAACCAAATCATGCAAATCAGACATCGCAATTTAGCCGTTGAATCTTATAACCTGGACTCTGGTCCATGGTGCCTAAACCTCTTTCTTTACAATGGTAAGGTCTAAGTTTACACACTCGATAGTAATAATTTCACGAAAAGTAAGTGATGAAGATGTTTCAGTCAGGTGAAGCACTTGGTAGCTGGACGCTGTAGAACGACACAAAAGGCTAATTTAGCAGACTGCTCACCATCCGCAGAGGGCGGCTCTGTTTTCCGGGACCTCACGGTAACACTCGAAGGCCTGGAGAGGTCGGTACCGGTCCTCCATACCTGCACCTCCACGTAGCCAGAACTCTCATCCACGGAGTACTGGACATCACCAAAGTAGAAGATGGGTTCTGTTAACAAGGATACAGAAAACACTGCTCTTATTTCTCTCTCTTTACATCAACCATCCCTGAGTCTGCTTTTTTTGTATTGGCACCGCCATGTTTCCTTTGAGTGAGACAACAGATCTCATCTCAAGGTACATGACTTGGCTTGCTTTTCATATATGTAATTGTGTTTTCAGGTGCTGGGGATTGAACCCAGGGCCTCATGCGTGCCAAGAAAGTGCTGTGCCACTGAGTTGCATCCGTGAACTCATATGTAGGTTACGAATGGCTTTGAGGCATCCTTAGAAGCTTAGCTGAAATAATACAGTCAATTGAAACACAACACATAACACTTTGTAGACCAGGCTGGCCTCGAACTCACTGAGGTCAGCCTGCCTCTGCTTCCCGAGTGCTGGGATTAAAGCTGTGCTCCGCCACTGCCTGGCTCTTTGTTTTTTATTTTTTAAAGTTTTGCCTGAGCTCTCAGTAACCCACTGTGGGACAGAGAGGTGGCATTTGCCTTAAGCTATCTTCTGGTCAATTGGACTTAGATTTAACTCGCGATATTTGAGTCTACTTTTAATTAGCAGGATTAGACTCTACAGTATGAAACAAGGATTAGTCCCTAAGACTTGAGAGATCCAGAACCAGTTGCCAGGTATTTGTATGCTTTTGGTATGCTCTATACAAGCTGAGGTTTCACTAAACAAATAATCTCATACTAAGAGGTTAGCGTCTATCCTCATGAATGTGAAGGATGCTGTCTGTAGTTCCTGCCTGCGGAGCACTGTTTTCTCCTGTGCTGGGATGAATTGGAATGGGTGTAACTGTCTCCTATCTATTCTCTTTATGATTAACCGTGACTCCTGATACAGCTGCCAGGGGTCTGAAGGACAGTAGATGACAAGGGAAAACTGAGATGAATTACGGGAAAACTTTTTAAAATACCTGATTTTGAATTGTGGATAGCCATCCAGGAAACTGCAAATATAGTTTCCCCACTGAGAGTTTATCATATAAGCAGTTATTAACAAAGTACAGTAACCAAGTGAGCACATGAAAAGCAATCTATTTATTTGTTTTTAGTTTTACAAGATTCAAAAGGAGTTTGTCTAAGAATACACGGCTCACTCCAGGGCTCTTAGCATCCTTTAAGGGATGTTGTTCCAGTTCTCAGAATTAGATTGAACTCCCCACATGCGCAAGGGAAGGGAATTCACTGTCAATGACTCAGAAAGCCACAGGGTGCCGTTGAGGATGAATGTGGTGGTGGAGTGAGCTCAGGGAGAGAGCACTTGTCTAACGGGTACAAAACTCTGGATTCCATCCCCTGCACTCGGGATAAAACAAAACCACAGAAAAAGCCCAAGGCAGTCTTTCTTCACTCCCCTATTTGCAAATTAATTACCTTTTCTCAGAAGGTATAATACAAATGCTTGCTTCTCTTCCTCCAACTGGTGGGCATATTTCAAAGCTTTTAGCTCCTCCGGCCTCTTAGATAATATGAAATTAATCTTGGAAATGTTTGCCTACTTTGGTTTGGAGGTGATAAATCTGCCTATGGCACGGTTCACCTCCCTGCTTTCCTTTCCACTTGGACATTTGGGTGTCTGTACAGATGGAGTTGTTATCTTATAACCCTAGGCAAGCAGACCTGAATGACAAACTAATACATTCCTTACATTTCTCACATCTGAAGAGGGGCAAAGGTGAAGGGAGAGAAGCCAGAAGTGATTATTCTAAGCAGACGGCTGAACTTCTCCTCAAGAGGCTTTCATGATTATCATGGAGGCTGGGTCATGTGCCTCCAACAAGCGACCTTTCTAAGTCTCTCTACATTTCTGGTTTTACGTGAGTTAGGTTTCTGAGCAAAAGTGGTACCTCCCATCCTCCCGGTCCTCACAGATGAATATTCGAAATGGAACTGAATAAAATCCCATGAGCGTCGTCATAAAACACCAAGGGAGCAACATGCTGGGGGTGGTGTGTGTACGGGGGAGGAGATGAAGGTGGGTGGAAGGAACTGTGTTTGCACGCACACTCACACACATCCTGCTAACCACAGAGCAAATCTTTCACCTTCTAGCTTAATTTGCTGTTCACAGATGAAACCAGGGAGACAGAGGAGAGGGAGAGGGAGAGGGAGAGGGAGAGGGAGAGGGAGAGGGAGGGAGGGAGGGAGAGAGAGAGAGAGAGAGAGAGAGAGAGAGAGAGAGAGAGAGAGAGAGAGAGAGAGAGAGAGAGAGAGAGA
>JAQHUG010000104.1:1199006-1210685 GCA_028555095.1 Dicrostonyx torquatus | reverse complement strand
AGAGAGAGAGAGAGAGATACGGTAGCAAAATGACTAAGCCGTAAATAAGATGCGGACAGAACCAGCATCCTGCCAATGACATGGAATATTGGTGCCCTCAGCCTCAAGAAGGGGGATCAGAGATGTGACTTTAATGATAAATTCTCTCATTTTAATAAGAAGCTAGTAGGAATTTGGAAAGGTAGTACATGAATTCTCTAAAACGAAGCATGTCTTGGCCAGCAGACTTAGGTTAGCTGTTTGATTTCCATCCGCTGAAGGTGACAGGAAGATTGGGTCAAAAGTCAGCTGTAACAATTATAGTTAAAACCTGAGGAGATTTTAACACAATCATTTCTACAGCATGAAAACAATAGCAATTATAAGAAATAACCCCACACTATGCCTAGCAAGTTGCTTGTTTAACAAATCAAAAGAAATAGAGTAGGTTTTGGCATCTTTGTATCTTTTTAGTATAGATAACGAAAATTAAAATGTTGGTGGTTGTATTTAAATTTCTCATATTTTCTTATAAATTCTAAAATTTGACTGGACTTATAAATGTTACTACTGGGTCAAAATCTTATTATATAAAGGAGTTACAGATGCCATGGGAAGCTATAGATGTTACACAGAACATACTAAGATGGTCCTGGAATTTTAAAAAAATTATATGTATGAGCGTTTTGCCTGCATGTATGTCTATCTGTGAAACAGTTGTGTGCCTGGTGCATGGGGGAGGCCAGAAGAGGGTATTGGGTTCCCGTTCCCGAGAACTGGAGTAACAGATGGTTGTGAGCTGCCATGTGGGTGCTAGAAACTGAACCCGAGTCTTCTGAAAAAGCAACCAGTGCTCTTAACCACTGAGCATCTTTCTAGCCTTGTGCGTGGGACACCACAGGATACCACAGGATCAAAGGGAGCATTAGAACATTAAGACACCGAGCCTCTTCGGTAAGCTTTTCTATCTCTGTCTCTCTCGCTAGCACTTGGTTTTTTTTTTTATTTATTTACTATGTATACAATATTCTGTCTTGAGGATGTACTGCTTACCGCACCTTGAACCCTCGGTTACCCTCACAGACTTAATGCAGAGCAGTCAGTAGCTGCTACTATCAATGGGAAGAAAATAAAGCCCTGCTCCCTGCAGCCTCCACTCACTGAAAACATTCCTCCGCACTTCATCCCTCTCAGACAAGAGTTCAGAGAACATGTTTAGTCTCTCCGCACAGGACAGATAAGTCACATCTATAGCACGGGAAACCTCCCTGCAAAGGGAGGTTTTCAGATGCTGCAGCGACAATGTGTGAAATTCCCAAAGGAAGCCAGTTCAAGGGCAGAGGTGGTGAGGGCACTCATGCAGGAGACTGACTCTGGCTCAGAAAGCAGGTGTCAGACTTGCCGGGCTGTGGACACTCTGGCTTCACCTCTGCTGGAAGTGAAGGGAAAGGCTTGGCAAGGCCACACAGCTCACACACCTGCAGAATAATTCAGGCTCTCTTCCCAGAGGGGAGGAAGCCAACTTTTTATTATTTATTTATTTGTTTGGTGTCTGGATTGGTGTTTACAATTTTATTGTGTCTCCTGAGATGAAAGGAAGAGGTGCCAGCCATAATTGCTATCTGGAGCCTAATCTTACTGACTCATGTGTGCCCAGGAACCATCAGGCAAGCAAGCTCTGTAGATTTAACTGTGTTTGCTTAAAACAGAAGGGGATGCAAGTCTGTGTGCTACCTTTGGGCAAGACGTCAATGTTGTCTTTGGATTTGGAGTTGAAAATAATACAAGGGAATCAACTCTAACCTAGGAATCTCTTGGGAGGTTTCAGTGCTGCCCTGGTTTGCCTTCTATTGCTCTAATAAATAAGCACCATGACCAAAAGTGACATGGGGAGGAAAAGGGTTTATTTGATTACAGGTCTTGACTGTAGCTGAACTTTGAGGCAAGTCAAGGCAAGAACTCAAGCAGAAGAGGCAGGAACCATACATAGAGGAAGACTACTTTCTGGTTGGCTTCCCTGGCTTGCTCAGCTACCTTCCTTGAATTTCCCAGACCTATCTGTCCAGAGACGGGGCTGCTACCTTGCACATCATTCAGCCATCATGGGAAGGTCCCACCGACAAAGCCATGGGTCAGCTTGATGGAGGCAGCTCCTCCACTGAGATGTCCTCTTCCAAGACCTGCCTAGGTTTGTGTAAATTTGACAAAAACTGACCAGCACAGATCTTTATGGCTTCCTGAGTACTCACAACTCACTTCCCACAGACATGTCAAGGTCATTTTTTTTCCTCAGGGTGGGGAGGGTTAGTTCCACTCCTGTATCCTTTTCTTTTTGCTTTGCTGTTATAAAATATTCATGGAGCTGTTAAGAAAAAATAATAAGAAGGGCGGCTCTGCCGGCGCAAGAAATCCAATTAGGTCAAATCAAACCAAATCAAAATGCCCATCGTTTTATTAAGTACAGCACTCTCGGATGGCCGAGCGCATGGCGGGGAGACAGGAAAGCAGGGAGCACATGCAGACACAGAACCACGTGTTTCCCCTCTGAGAGCCCACTTAAATACCCTGTGAGAGTGGTCCTGACCTTCCCCCACCCCCAGAGGGGTCAAGACCTGGCATGCTGGGATTTGGAGTCCAGAGAAATGCAACTTCCAGGCCAGGTTGGCTGGAATGGATGCCAGGAGCTGGAGGCTACTCTCCAGACTTAACAGGAGCAACTTTAGGAAAGACGGATTTAATTTGGTTTATTTTTTGAGGGGATACATCATGGCAGGAACATACGGTAGCTAGACATACTGCCTCCACATTCATTCTCCGAGCATGGACAGGAAGTGGGGTCAGTCTAGCAACCCTCAAGGCCCACCCCTAGAGACACAACTCCTCCAATGAACCTCCATTTACTAAAGGCGCTATACCTTTCAAAACAATGCCAACAGATGGGGGACTGAGTGTTCGAACACACGAGCCTGTGGGGACCAGTCCACTCTCAAACCGTAGCTCCTGCCTCCTGCCTTCTCTCCAGTTCATCACTAGATGCAGCTAGCATCACGCGATGCTTCAATTCTCCCAAGAACCATTTAAAGAGACTCTTAACTGAAGCAGACAGCCCCAAAGTCAGTAACAGCACACTTACCATCTTGCTGGAAAGCTTCTAGTGTACCTCACTATCTTTAGGATGTCCCCAAACTCCTCACTATGGACTACAAGGCATTGAAACTTAAGGTCTCTCTGTGCCTTTTATACCCCATGTTGGCTATTGTCTGCTCGGTAACAGCATCTGGGATATCCTGCATGTGCTGCTCCCAGCCTCTGGCTGTCTCTTAGATGCTGCTTTGGGGACCATTCTGCTTTCCCTCTTGTCTCAGCCTATAGGGGCAGAACTAAGCTTCCTTTATTCCTGTATACTTTCTGGGCACTTGGCTCTATCCATATCTGTCAGTGGGTGCACAACAAGTATCTGTTGAGTGAATTAGCAACAACGTAAAGATCATTTATTGTCCATAGCAACTGAATTAAAGTACGTGCCTCCGTGCCGGAAGCCAAGTGCCCTCAGCGCCAGGCAGTGGCAGTGTGCACCCCAGAGGGAGTATGTGGTTGTTTGTGCCAGAGGATGACTTTGTAAGCCTTTCTTGATCTGGAAGTATAAATACAATCCTAAATTATTTTGGATGGGTCCCACTTTTCTCTCCAGAAATACTTTAAATACATAAATATACATCCTAAAAGTGACCTCCTGTCTAGTATTTGAAAACAGTTTTCAAAATTCTTGTTGAAAAACAGAAGTTCAAATGTGTATTTCAAAGGAAGTTTAAAGGCCTACCTCATTTGAAAGGCACATTCTGACATTTCTTTTTCTCAGCAACAGTAGCTTCCTCAGAAAGAATCAAGACAAATCAGTACATATTTAGGGTGCCAATAGTAATGGAACCTTCCAAAGGTTTAGATAAGCATACGGAGCGGTGAGCCTTTATCCAGAGAGATAATGTTACCAGTCTATTCCCAACACAGTTTCACCCCAAAACAGACCTGGTCTGTCTGAAGATCAACACACATTTTAAAGGAAATTTTAGTACCACAATCATGAAAATTTTTCACTATACATTTGTATGAATTAAGACTTTATACATTGATTCTATGTGTGTGAGTGTGTATGTGTGGTGTGTGTGTGGGGGTATATGTATGTTGTTGTGTTGTGTGTGTATGTTGTATATGTATGGGGTGGCATGTGTGTGTGTCTGTGCTGTGGTGTGGTGTGTATGGTGTGTATGTCTGTGTGTGTATGGTGAATGTGTGGTGTATGGTGTGTATGTCTCTCTGTCTGTGTGCATATGTGTAGTGTATGGTGCGGTGTGTGTATTTACCATGGCATACATTTAGTAACCCAAGGATACCTTTAGGAGTCAGTTCTCTCCTTCAACTGTTGAGTCCAGGATCAAGCTCAAATTATTAGACTTACAGGACAAGCTTTTTTTTTTTTTTTGGTTTTTTTTTTTTCATTGATTCTTTGCATTGTTTTTTTTTGTTTTTTTTATTTATTTTTTTTATTTTATTTTTATTGTTAAAAGAAAAATTTACATTTACTCCCCTTGTTCCCGGCCCTCCCGCTCCCCCACCACCCCACTGCCCTCCCCCTGCTTCCTTATGATGGTGCAGGATACCCTGTCCTATGGGAAGCCCAAGGGCCTCCCCCCTCCATCTCAGTCAACTAACTTAATTCTTATGCAATCAATAAATTGGCCAAGTCGTGAGAAGAAAGTAACTAACTACATTTATCTAATCTTCAACCCAATCAAAGATCTGAGAAGGGAAATAACATTACCTGAGTGATTAGGAAGTGCAATCAAACAACTTCCAAAATATGTAACAAGTCACAGAGACAGCTGGCTACCTGGGCAATCACCCAAAGTCACATTTGCAGTTGGTTTTTTGAGAAAGGGTTTCTATGTGGCTTTGGAGCATGACAAGCATTTTTATTTTTGCAGGTGGAGCCATCCTGCCAGTCCAACATTTAATTAGTAAATTAATTAACTTTTTATCCCATAGTATTCTATAATATACAAACAAAGGAAGGGATGGGAAACTTGCTAATGGCAAATTCAAACCAATGGGGTGAAATTTAGGATTTACCAAACACTTTTTATTACAGCAACGGTTCCCAAAGCTGCTCACAGATCTGCATGGCATGCTTGCTCCTGGCGGCCCATCTCAATCAAAACCGGCCAGGACACCGAACGTTCTGAGGGCTCTCAGGTGAACCGCATGCATAAGATTGGGGTCAGGGCACAGGAACACACACTGAACCAGGTGACAGACCCTGCAGTGAGGAGGTTCTGAGAGGGTGGCCTGTTGCTCAACAGTGACTCAGGGAGCTGCCCTGCAGACTGAGCTGGGGTGGACAGTAGCAAAGGGACAGACTTGTCCCAGGGACAGGGAGGGGAGGGTGTGGGCGTGGCTGGGAGTAGGAAGAGGTAGAGGTGGAAATAGAAGTTTGTAACCTTGAAAGGGCAGGATCTGAAACCTGGATCACTGAAAAGGGAACGTTAGAGCACTGTGCAGATGGCTCAGCCTAAGAGCTGGAGACCTAGTCAAAATCAAGTGCCTATCAGTGGAACAGGTTAGTAGGGATGTTAGTGGGGCAGCATTTTGATGGTGGAGGTCTTCACGTCTTCAACTGAGCCAAGCCCCACTGACTTCTCCAGACTCCACTTCCCTTTGCTAGCTTTCCCAAGCCTCTTGTTTGATGTATTTCTTTAAAATCGCTGCAGTAAGACTGGCTGCCTATTACCATGTTCTGCTCACACCTGTGGGTGCCTTGGAGGGACTATGAAAACGAACGATTATTCCGGATGGTTAAGAGAACAGAAAGAGCATCGCTGGGGGTTCTGAAGACCTAATGGGACAGGGTTTACAGTCACCAGCGTAATTATTTGGGAAGAGCGGTTAAAAAGCCTTCAGTCAACATTACATCTATTTTACAAGGCAAAGGTTGTGGAGAGGCAAACATCAAAGGCCAATCACAGGTGGAAATCAACCAAGTTTTTGATGTGAGTAGAATGAGCTTCTTTCCAAACCCGTGTGTCTTTCCGCTTCCAGACTGCACTGACATAGTGTGTTTAACAGAAACTCAAAGGAGGGCTGGAGAGACAGCTCAGCTGTTGAAGGCTAATAAGGCTCACTCACCACCAAAATGTTGAGAGTTTGGTTCTCAGCGCCTATGTCAAAGCCTGTGTTTACACTTTCCCTTTGCTGCATAAGATGGCATAGAATCCCAGTATTTGGGAGGCAGTGGTAGGTGTATTTCTGGAGGTTTGAGGCCAGCCTGGTCTACATGGCTAGTTCCAGGACATCAAGGGCTATATAGAAAGACCCTATTTCTAAATAAAATAAATGAATAAAGGAACAAGGTTAAGAGAGATGGCTCAGAGGTTAAGAGTACTTCCTGGCAGAGGACCCAGGGTCCATTCCTGGCACACACACTGGGCAGCTAACAACAGCCTATAATTTCAATGTGGCTACAACTTCAGGGATACAATATATTTTTTTTTTACCTCTTCAGGCATGCAATACATATGTATATATCAAGGCACAACACACACATATGTATTAAAAAGTAATGCAACAATCTTTTTGCCAGGCATGATGCCACAGGCCTTAATCCAGCAATGGGAAGACAGAAGCAGGCAGATCTATGTAAGTTTAGGGTCAGCCTGATCTACACAGCATGTTCTAGGCCAGTGTGGGCAATATAAGATTCTGTGTAAGAAAGAAAGGAAGAAAGGAAGAAAAGAAGGGAGGGAGAGAGAAAGAAATGAATAAGGAAGGAAAGGAAAGAAAAAGACAAAGAGTTGGGATCATAAGTTAAGACTTCCAGCTATCTGGTGTAAAGGAATGGCTCTGGCTGTAAGTTCCTCTTGTGTGGGAGAAAACACAGCAGTTAACAGCAGGCTACTGCCATGGAAACAATGCAGCCAGGGTGATGCATCAGCTGCATTTGGGCGTCCACCTCTTCAGGTCACATCCAAATCTCTAGTCCCTATGCTAAGTTGTCTCCAGGGCTCTACAAGATCTAACAGTCTTACAAGATAACTATTTTTATCTACTGTTGACAAAATCAAGTTGGGCCTTGGAAGGGTTAAATAATTTGCTATATAGGACATAGAACAGGCAGGATTCAAGCATGAGAGACTAATATAGTAAAATGCGGATTATTTTCCACTAAGTAGCAATTTCTTTGAAAATGTTTAAACCAATGAAGCAATAAACATACTTAGATGTTCATACTTTTAGAATATTCTTTTTAAAGATACATAAATAGAAATGACTGTGTGAAGAAAAAGAAAAAAAACCTTTCTTTTTGCGAGGGAAAGCAAGAGTATGTTATATGTGCATTTGTATTAAGTTGTGGAAATGCAATTCTCACTTGAAAACTAAAGGGGAGAAATGGGAACAGAGGCGAGATGGCGCTTAAAGCGACTGTACCTACTTCAGAAATCACCAAGAAGAAGTTATACACAAAACACTTTTATGCTTGCTAACTAATGATAAATTTACAAGATTTCAAATCAATAAAGTTCTGGCATGTGGCTGATTTGTTTGGGAATCTCAGCAACTGAAGGAAGAAAGACCATGACGAATAAAGTGTTAAACAGAATCCGTGTGAGGTCCCAGGGATAAGAGTGTGTGGCTGACACTGGGAAAACAAATAATGTTGACCACAGACTGATTAAGAAACGACACTTGGAACACGTCTGCTGGCAGCCAGTGGCGGTCCAGAATAAACAGCCCGCGCCACTCCATTCTGTTCCAGGCTCAAAGGAATGCGCTCTTCTCCTCTCAGAATCCTAGTGAACGCTTGTCAGGGTGGCTGGCTGTCAGCTCTGCTGGTGGTTTTCTAGTCAGTGTAGCCATGAAAAGAGCTTTCCCCCTCCAAGTTCCAAGCCTGGGACCTCCTGGGTCACTGTGCAAAGCCTGATCCTGAAGGAGTCACTTCTCTGGGTCTTGAAATTCTGCTTTATAACACAAGGACAATCCAATTGGACCATGTGATGTCAGATCACCTAATTTATCAGGCTATCACATTCTTTTCCTCTCCTTGGGATTGGAGGGTTTTTTTTTGTTTTTTTTTGGTTTTTTTTTGGTTTTTTTTTTTTTTGTGTGTGTGTGTGTGTGTGTGTCTGTTCTAGTTAAAGCCATTTCTTTTCTTTTTTTATTTATACTCATGCAACCCATTCACTGTTCATTTTCTGCATTCCTTAATAGAAGGGAAATGGGAAGAAAAGTCTCTCAAGTGGGAGCTGGAAAAGCATTCTTGTCTCATAACGTGGTCACCTGCAGAAGCCATGTACCAATATGATAAAAATGTAGGGACTATAGCTCTTACATCTCATGGCAGATAACATATGCTCAAACCCACCTGCCTCTAAAGCTAAGATTTTGCTCATTTAAAGTGTTTGATTTATAACTACTTTACTAATAAACATAATCTACAGAGAATAACAACAAAAAATAATAAAGCAGTAAAACCTCCTAGACTGATGACAGCAGCCCCAGTTTGTGACCTGAGGGACAGTCCCGGCCGAGCCTTACAGGCTATGGAGTTGAGAGATAGTGCAAAGGGAATGATAGGATTGGAAAGATCCCTAAACACTTTAGTCAGGCTACATGTACAGTGTCAATACTGTGCCTTTTTTCCCCACAGGAAAAGCAAGATGCCTGTGGCGTGCTGCTATAGAAACTGGATTTGGGGGCACTAACGTGAGTTAGTTAGGAAAAAGGGGAGGGGCGTAGTGGGGTGGGAGGATGATGGACAGAAGAAGCAGTGTGGATGAGTCCGTGGCCTTGCCTGCTTAGGGACAGCACCATTTGGCACGTTGTGGTATAATCCTTAGGAAAAAGAGACAGCGTGAACAAAGAAATAGGTGTCAATGGGCAAGCCCTGCAGGCCCCGGTAACGTAGATATCTGGTAAAACGGGGTGTGTTCAGTTTTAAGAAGGGTGGGAGGCTAATGAGATTTAATTTAATCAATTAAATGATGATGCATTTAGGGGTACGGAAGGTGGATGGACAGACCAGAGACATCATGTACAAGCATCTAGGAGCCACTTGAAGTTAGCTTGGCTGTTGTGTGAGCTGCTTGAATGAAGAAAGAGGGTAGAAGGACAAACCATAGGGACATAAAATGAATAAGGATCTGGGGTGGACGGTGAGAGGAAGAGGCTGGCATGGCTAGGTGCTTTCACTATGATGAAGAATACCGGAGGGAGGGGACTGGAGAGATGGCTAGGCAGTGAAGAGCAATTCCCATCATCACCATGGTGGTGCTCAACCAACTGGAACTCCAGTTCCAGGAGATCTGACACCCTCTTCTGGCCTCTGCAGTCACTGGGTATACAGTGGTGGCCACATGTACGTGGCGGCAAAACACCCGTACATATGAAATAATGTATTAAAATGAAAAAAATGCAGGAGGGAAACCAGGGGAGGTCAAGGGTTAGTTGTGACGGCTACTGAAGCTTTTTTTCTGTTCCGCTTGCTTCTGGCCTCTAAGGCTAGTGTCCTGGAGCCTGGATGGTGCTGCGTGGCTGTCCTTTTCGTCGTTAAAAAGAAAAAGGAAAATGTTGTTCATCCACAGCTGAATTCCTAGGTCTCCTGTAATTATGACACAGGAGTTTTCAAGTGTCTTTTCTAGAAAAGCCAAGGGAGAAAAATGTTTTGATCAAAGTGGCGATTTCCTGTCCCCAGAGAATTAATCAAGGGCTCTCTGCTAATGACTGACTGTTGAACCAGATCCAGGACACACAACCCGGCAAGCCTACCAGCCTTGAAAAGAACTAGCAAATATGTGTGAGTTCAATTCAGCAAGGGCACAGGTTCCATCTGTCAAGGGCACAGCGATCCCTGGGAAGGGGGATCGCATCCTTGTGACCACGTTGGGTAGTCTAGATAGCCCCCTCCCCAGCCATTTGGAGCTCACACCCACAGGTACGGAGCAAACCCTGGCATTTCTTTCCACGCCAGCCCTTATCTCCGGGGTCATCTTACCACACTGCAGCTGTGGGAACTCTGTGGCTTTTTGTGTTTACTTGCTTTGAAATTCTTCCTGGCAGTGAACAATCCCGAAAAAGCACCCTTCAGGATGAGGCTGATTATTAACAAAAATGAAAGGAAACCCAGAACAGCTCCTGGTTGGCATTCTCACCCAACACCTTCACTTTTTAGCACATTTCCGGGCACAGTGAAACCAAATGTTTGTGAAACACCTTCAGGGAGACAGAAGCCAGATCTATTTCAGCCCTGTAAGAGGCAGGGGGAGGGGGGGCGCTTCCTCCCCGCACAGCCCTGTGATTTCACTTCTTAAAAAGCATTTTCATAAAAAGCTACCGACCGTTTTACTTCTTTTCAAGGGCTGCATCCAGGGACTGCTGACCTGCTAAGGCAGCTCTATCCCCAATAGTGCAATTGTCTTCACAAAAGAGAGGTTGTCACAGCCCAAAGGACACATGACAATGCCCATTAATTTACCAGCTGCCAGTGTGAGCGACTCCATTGAAGTTTTTTTCTGTAAAGAGGAAGGGGTGTGATGGCTTCCTGAAGGTCAAGGCCAAGTTTTGCGACCTTCAGAAAGCTGCCAATGGGAAGCCTGCCCTTATCATTCACAGTAAAGTGCACGGTCCCTGGAGCTCTTTGTTCAGATTCTCCTAGAAAGGGATCTCTCTTCAACCACCGTGTTTTCAGCACCTTGGGAGCTTACCCAACACTTACTAGGGGTCCAGGAAACATGTAAGGCGAGACAGAGCAAATTCTTAGTCTCTGTCATCTTGGCACAGCGTCTTGAACAACACCAGTATTTAGCAAACATCTAAAAAAAAAAAAAATAGCCACTGCCTGGACATCTGTGGGCCACTGCAGGGTATCTGGTGGGCACTTGCCGTGAAGTTTCCCAGAAAAACCATGCCTGTGTTGAAAATTCTACAGACAGGCTGGCTAGGGCTTCATGATTGCAGAGAGCAGGGATGTTGCTGACAGAAATCTAAAATTATCTTGGGGTGTCTTTAGCCCCCTTAATTTCTGATTATCACCAGCCTTTATCTCTGACTTAATATCCCTTTGATTATTAGGCAACCTCTGAAATATATTGACTTAGTAGACATTAGCTTCCACCTCCCTCAAAGCTAAGAATAACACAGAAGAGGTTCTCCTGCTAGGCTCTCACCGGTCTACCCACTGTCCTTCCTGACGGAGTATTTGCTAAGCACACTCACTTACACTTTCCTTTTATTCTGTGACCGATAAAAGCTCAGGCAACCTGACTGATGATAGAACCTGCCAATCAGGGAAACCTGGATCTATTAATCTCTGAATGAACTCCCGTTTCCTTTGGACAAAGCACTGTGTTTTCACCCACAATACCGAAGCAGAGGGCTGGTCAGATTCCTCAACACAACGAGTAGTGCTGGTGTATGACCCACACGTCTTTCCATAGACTTGAAGTCATTTGCAGATTGTTATAGTACCGGGTACTCATAAGTGTTCTGTCAGTAGCTGAGACACTGTATTGTTTAAAGACCAATGACTGGGGTTAGAGAGATGTTCATCAGTTAAGACGACGACAGGTTCAGTCATTACACCCACATGGCAGCTCACAACCGCCTGCAACTCTAGTCTCCATGTATCCAAGTGCCTCTTCTGGCTTCTGAGGT
>JAQHUG010000104.1:1176529-1198745 GCA_028555095.1 Dicrostonyx torquatus | reverse complement strand
AAATTTTATCCACAATTTTAAGTGCTTTGCTTGTACGAGGGTTAGGGGAGAGCTGTGCACACAGGGCCTATGGGACCCAGAGAAGGTATCGGAGTCCATGGAGCTGGGGTCACAGGTATTTGTGACTCACCGTACATGAGTCCTCTGCAAGAGCATGTGTTCTTAAGCCAGGAGATGGTGGCGCACGCCTTTGATCCCAGCACTCGGGAGGCAGAGGCAGACTGATCTCTGTGAGTTTGAGGCCAGCCTGGTCTACAAGAGCTAGTTCCAGGACAGGCTCCAAAGCCACAGAGAAACCCTGTCTCCAAAAACTAAAAAACAAACAAACAAAAAAGAGCATGTGCTCATAAACCACCAAGACATCTGTCCAGTCTCTGGCTGTGTTTTATTTTGAAATTTCCACAAACCCACATGTCGGTTACTGCAGTCACCTGTAACTACAGTTTCAGAGGATCTGATGCCCTCTTCTGGCTTCTGTGGGCACCAGGCATGTGGTACACAGACACACATGTAGGCAAAACACAAATGCATGTAAAATAAAACAATAAAAAATTAATTAGAAAATAAAACTGGGCTAGAGAGATGGCTCAGTGGGTAAGAACATGTACTATTTTTGCAGAGGACCTGAGTTCAATTCCCAGCATCCATATCGAGCAGCTTACAACCACTTGTAATGCCAGCTCCATGGGATGGCCCTAACCTCAGGTACATGCACATATACAGACATAGATATATATGCACATGAATAAATAATAATCCAAATACTAAAAAAAAGAAAGAAAATGAAACTTTCCCTCAATAGCTTTTAAAAGTTTACAAATTTTAAAAGTCTGGTGTTTGAAAAGCGGCTACTGGGATTTATGTGACTTTTTCTAGCACTGAAATAGAACTCATCGCTGCCTGAGATCGTAAGGATAAATGTTAGTGATCTGCTGCCAGGGATTTAGTGGTAAGAAGCGTGGATGTTTACACTCTTGACATTTCAGGGATAGTGTAGCCAGAGAGCGCTCTCGAGTGTGGAAGAGATAGGTATCCGGCAGACAGCGCTACTATGAAAAACCCAAACCAAACACAAGACATTATGTGTCTGAAAGAATCTGACAAGCGAACCGAAGCCCTGCACTGCAGAGATAACAGTGTCTGCTGGCTGCGTTCTCAAATGGCGTGCCAAAGGCAGTGCCGCCTTCGTCTTGAAGCAACAGATGGCACTAACGTGACCTCCCCAGGACCCTGGAGGGCTTAGAGTCAGCAGAGAGGGAGCCAGCATGGCTCAGCTGTGACTTATTGGAACATCTACAATATTTCAGTTATTCTAGGCTATTTGGAGGTTGGAGACATACAAAAGAGCAGAGAGCTTCATTCGGCAAGTTCACTACTAGGGCATCCAAAATCCTTTGAATCTTGCAGTAGAATCAAACTGTGTTTGCTCAGTATTTTCACCGCCAGCAGGATACGAAGTGGGGTGCCCAGGTTAGAGCCAAGCGTTCTGTAATCGTACTGGCTCAGCGCTCAGCAGCTGTTCCCCTTAAGTGAGTTATCTAAGCACAACTGAACGACAGACCAAAGGCATGCTCTGTCGTCTACAAAATGTATGTGTGATAAGTGGAAAAAAATTCCCGATCCTAGGAAGGCGCTTGTTTTAGCACTGGTCATGTGTTATATATGTAGCACTAGAAAATCAAGTGGAATTTTTGTGGCAGGAGCGGGGATCAAATCCAGGGCCTTTCACACGTTAGGCAACTGCTCTACTACTGAGCCACGCCCTTCACTTTAAACCCTGTAAAATGAAGAGAGGAATTAACTTAATACTGTAGACAGCTTTTATCCAACAGCTCCGCCCTGAACCTCTCCAGCCCATGCCTGCACACACAGGCTCTACGAACCGAGAGTGAGCTCTGGGTAAACCGGTTCTGGGTCCAAGCACAGTCCCCCTGGGCTTGCTTTCTTTGTGGGCAGCAAGGTCACTGTTCCATGTAAATTATACAAAACATTTAGCCCTTCTCATAAAAAGCTCTGGAGTCTTTTCCTTTTCTGGTAATCCTGGTGTAATGTTCTCAGGCAATGCGCAGAAGGGATCCAAGTGGCTGCTCGCCAAGCTTGCGTGTGTACAGTGGGGGGAAAAAATCTTAGTGCTTCTCCTACAGTGACTAGTGAACTGTGCCTACAGACTGAGAAAGATCAGGGACCTCCCAAGCAGCCAGGTCTTTGGGAGGCTGCATCAAAGGTGCCCCAACTGATACAGACCGTACTCCTGCAGCTCCTGATATAGTCCCCTTAGTTCCGCAAGTATCCCTTGCTCCTTGGGAACTTTCCCTTTTCACATGGCCTGTTGACTTCTTGAGTGAGGTACAGAATTAAAGAGAGAGGGCTAGGAATTGGGGACCCAGGAGCACAGGTCCTCCAGTGGCTAAACCTGGAGAGGCCTCCTTCTCTACACCCACTTCCTCTTCATCCCCCTCCCCTCCTCCACCTCTTCCTCTTCTTCTTCCACCTCTTCCTCTTCCTTTTCTTTTACCCCCACTTCTTTCTCCTCTTCCTTCTCCTTCCCTTCCTCCAACTCTTTCTCCTCCACCTCTTCCTCCTCATCCTCTTCTTCTTCCTTCTTTTTGGTAACTTGCTCACTCACATCCACGGGGGCTTTTTCCTCCCATTTTCTCCCACTCATGTGTTTGTAACAAATGAATACAAACTATAATTCTGCAATAGGATATAATCCTATCCATAAATCGTAATTAATCAAAGATACAACACGAGTCTTCATCAAAAAGAAGTTTAAATTTAACTTGTTTTGCAAAAAGATACAACAAAAGCATCCAATTCCAGTTATTTCGAAAAGGGACAATATTCAAAATCAATTTGGATTATACAGTCTCAGAGAGAAAAAAAATAAATTTTCTCCCTCATGTGAAGAATCTAGCCAACAGTAAACATATGTACACGTATAAACAGATGTATATGTGGGTACAGTATATATAGAAAAGAGAACAAGAAAGGCAAAGTATTGTGGATGAACCTGACATGGGAGAGCTGGCCCTGCCCCTCATCTGCCATATGGTGGTGTGGCTGGGGGAGAGCCTAGGACAGGTGGCCCTAAAGGTGTAGGTGTGGAAGAATGACCCTGAGGGCATGAAAGCAGGAGAACTGACCCCTCCCTTGCTCATCAAACTATCAAGGCCAATGCTGGGGAGCTCATCCTGGTGCTTAGGATGGTGGAGAGCTGACTGGATGACCAACCCTGCAACTATCCATGCTCAGAACCCATGTATGATCTACTGGAGCACATGAAGTAACCGGTCCTGCAGACCCAAAACTGCAGGATGTCCATGCCATAGGACAACAGCAGGATAACCAACAGGAGTTCCAGTGAGGTCCCAGCATTGACAGTGTAGTAGAAACCAGAGGCCTTGAACCAGACCAACGACTCTCTGCAGTGAACACGTCTAAGGAAAGATACATGGATAAAAGGGTTTACTGCATGGCTCACTGTATCACACTGCAGCTTCCATGGTAAGATTTTTTCCTTTTACCATAAGACCATACATTAAACTGCCTACAAACTTTCGGAACACAAACCTTTTTAAATTCCTCCCCTCCCTTCTTCTCACACAGAGACCTAGTCATTTCGGGCTTGGTGTTCATTCTTATGTTTAACTTCACCTCCTTTCCCTCCACTTCCAATGTCTGCCTTGGTTCTGATTCTGGTTAATTTCCACTGTCTTCTAGTCAGTAACCTTTAGACCCCACTCTGGTATTTTCATAATATTGCCCCAAAACCTCCCCACTCTGCTTATGCAAGAATTCAGACCATCTGTTTTTATTTGAGGCATCTGCAGGTGCTTCAAGTCCATCTTCCTGGACTCACTGCCCACGAGGCTCACCATCTTCTGTTGAGTCAGTTTAATGGACTTCCCTACAGATCATGTTACCTAATTTCCACAAAACGCTATAAACAGAAACAGCCAAGGGATATCATGCTTCACGCGAGGAAAGCAGGCTGGAGAACAAGGAGGGAGCTTGCTTGGAAGGTCAAGACTGGCTAGACAGGAGCAGCATGGACGCAGAGCCCAGAACACTGGCTGTGGAGCTTGGCGGAAGACCTTTTTCTATTTAAATTTTTATTTTGGGGAAATTTTATACCAGAGTATTATATTTAAATCATTTTTGACCCCTCTCTTTCCCTTCCACCACTTCCTACATTTTCCCCAACTATCTCTCACATCCATCACCTTATCTTTATTATTATTGTCACATATAAATATACACATATGCCTGTACAAATATAGCCTGCTGGGTCCATTTAGGGCTACTAGTGTGTAGATGTGTCTATGACTAACTGCTTGGGACTGAATAAGCAGTCAGAGGGTTCCTCCCTGGAGAATACTGATTCTCCTTCTCAACAGCCATTATTGCCTGTGCTCTTCACCAGGACCTTTCTTAAAACACTGTGGCTGGGTCAACTGGGATCCTCAGGGCTCCATACCCATTACTCCCTTTGATGTGGCTGTGAAGTAAAACCATAATTAGCCTGCTTTGGGACAATGGTCTTATACCCTGTAAAGATCTGTCACTTGTACTGGTTTAATAAAATGTTGATTGGCCAATAGCCAGGCAGCAAGTATAGGCAGGGCAACAAGAGCAGGAGAATTCTGGGAAGAGAAAAGGCTCAGTCTGCAGTTGTCACCCAGACACAGAGGATGCAAGATGAGAATGCCTCACTGATAAAAGGTACCAAGTCATGTGGTTAACACAGACAAGAATTATGGGCCAATTTAAGATGCAAGAATTAGTTAATAAGAAAGCCTGAGCTACTAAGCCAATCAGTTTGTAATTAATGTAGACCTCTGTGTATTTCTTTGGGACTGAACGGATGTGGGACTGGGCAGGACAGAAACTTCTGTAAACATCAGTCTTGTTCTCTGTTGCCCTAAGCCCGTTGTATCTTTCAAGGTCTTGCTAATTCTGACTCACAAAGTCGCTGTGTGTTTAGCCACAACCTGTTTCCTTATTTTCCCTTTCTAGTGCTTCAGATATCATCATATATTATTCTCATTTAACCTCACTTACATATTCAGCCCCACCCTGTAGAAACAGATTTTAAATCCTGGGGGTTTCTGACCCGTGTCAAGTTCTTTTATGTCCATGACAAGTGATACGGGCTTCATAACAGGTACTTGCTGCATGCTTAGACTTTCCTTAAGGACCAACTGTCTCATTTATTCTCTTTTATTTTAGTTCCTTTTGGTGCCAAGGGTGCTGTATGTGGCATCTTGTCCATGAAGGAGGAAACCTCTCTGGTTCTAACATTCAGTCACTGTGGCTGTGCCCATCTGCCTTGGCTG
This sequence comes from Dicrostonyx torquatus, assembly GCA_028555095.1. Lineage (NCBI taxonomy): Eukaryota > Metazoa > Chordata > Mammalia > Rodentia > Cricetidae > Dicrostonyx > Dicrostonyx torquatus. The sequence continues at coordinate 1,193,406 of JAQHUG010000104.1, read as the reverse complement.
TCGCTGACTTGTGGTGCTAATGTGATTGTAGAACCGGAAACAACTCAATGATGTCCTGAACTATTATAAACTCGTCCCCCACACCTGCCTCTTTATGTTAAAAAGCGTTTTAGCTTAGGTGTACTTAATGCAGGCTATGTTTGTCAAGCTATTACTTTAATTGGATCTGGCCCTTTCTTACATTAACTGGCTGGCATTTCTTAATTGGATCTTACACTAATGTAAGTAATTGTATTTAACATTAAGAAAAAAAAGGAAAAAAAAGGGAGGCAAGCAGGTCTTTCAGCTTTGCAGAAACGCAGATAAGTTTATCCACATGGTACATTTTTTTTCTAGTGTAAAGCATTTTCTTCTGCAAAAGTGTTTCCACTTTTGAGTCTAAGGTCGCTCTAATGTTGATTTGCCCTAAACTGAGATTCATTTACTACAGGGTTCATCCTATTGCCATTTACAAACCCCTAGTTTCTATCTGGCATAGTAACTTCTCCAGGGTCATCAAGGAAGACAGTCACTTGAGCAAAGGCAGACCATGAATTCAGCTTCAGCTCCTTCATTCACTCCAGAGACTGACAGCAAAGTTACTCTTAGTGTTGAATTAATTTTTGTAAGGAACCAATATTGCAGCATTTAATTGTATCTTGCTGAAGGACAGAACACTAATGATGCTGGAGGATTCATAGGATGTCTGTATATTTCTAGCTTCAGACACATCCTGATTCATAGAGTGTAGCTCTTTCAAACAACAGGTTTAGCTGCTTCTTATTGAAGCAGTACAGATTTTAGGCATGTACTTCTGTAGTTCTGTGGCCCCCATCCTACATCCCTATAGCTTTACATCCTCAGAGAGATTCTTAGTCCTAGTGGAGACTTTCTGCCTGTAAGAGAAGTCGCCACCATCCTCTTCTCCATCTTCCACGTACTGAACACAAATGCCATTTTATAATGTCACAGAGGAACAATCTCACTTCAGAAGATTCAGAGTTACAAAATTAAAAGGACTTGATTTCCTCATTAAGAAAAAGTTGGCTAGATTCCATCTGACACCTGTAAGAATGGCCAAGATTAAAAACACTGATGATAACTTACTCTGGAGAGGTTGTGGGGTAAAGGGAACACTTCTGCATTGCTGGTGAGAGTGCAAGCTGGTATAGCCCCTTTGGATATCAGCATGGCGATTTTTCAGAAAACTAGAAAACAACTTTCCTCAAGACCCAGCAATATCACCTTTGGGTATGTACACAAAGGATGCTCAATCGTGCCACAAGGACATGTGCTCAACTATGTTCATAGCAACATTGTTTGTCATAGCCAGAACCTGGAAACAACCTAAATGCCCCTCGACCAAAGAATGGATAAGGAAAATGTAGTACATTTACACAATGGAGTACTACACAGCAGAAAAAAATAATGACATCTTGAAATTTGCAGGCAAATGGATGGATCTAGAAAACGTTATACTGAGTGAGGTAACTCAGACCCAGAAAGACAACATGTACTCACTCATAAGTGACTTTTAAGCATAAAGCAAAGAAAATCAGCCTACAATTCACAATCCCAGAGAACCTAGACAACAATGAGGACCCTAAGAGAGACATACATGGATCTAATCTACATGGCAAGTAGAAAAAGACAAGATCTCCTGAGTAAATTTGGAGCATGGGGACCATGGAGGAGGGTTTAAGGGGAGGGGAGAGGAAGAGAGGGGAGCAAAGAAAAAATGTATAGCTCAATAAAATCAACAAAAAAAATTGGAAAAAAAAAGAAACAGTCAGCTAGTCAGGTGGTATTGGTGCATGCCTTAAATCCCAGCATTTGGGAGGCAGAAACAGGCAGATCTTTTGAGTTTGAGGCTAGCCTGGTCTACAGAATGAGTTCCAAGACAGCCAGGGCTACACAGAGAAACCCTGTCTCGAAAAACCAGAATCAGCTACTTAATGCCTCATTCGTTGCACCCATTTCCACAGACACAAGCATGGCTATTGTGGCATTTTACTCTTGCTGTTTGCTAGGCTGGATGTTTTCAAAATCTGGCACGGAGTACATAAAGAATTATCATATCTGCCTGTGACTCCTCAGATCTTCTTTTCCTGGTGTAGAATATGGAACCCACAGTGACTATTTAAAGGATTTTCTTTCAAACCAAACTACACACACACACACACACACACACACACAGATAGATGATAAATACGTACATAGATAGAGATATTTTCTATTTATCACACACACGATAGATAGATACACATAAATACATGCATGCATGAATACATACATACATAAATAGAGATCGATAGATACGGGTACATGTTTTTGTGTTTCCACTCAGCACCAAACTAAGGTCCTATCGGGCAGAAGACAAAGACAACATGATATCAAGAACAGTCTAGAGAAAAGGCAAATAGCCAGGCGTAAATGAAAGTTAACTGACAGTGGGAGTCTAAGTGCAGGTTGCAGGCAGGGGCTGCAGGTCAGTGTTATCAGTCTTAAGAGGGGGTGACATCTGATGGACTATTGCATCTGAGTACTGTTTGCTGAAGGGCCTGCTACTGGACATCATTGTGTGAGCATCTCTGAAACCTTCCCCAGAGAAATATCAGATACACTTCTCAGTTATAGGATTCCAGCTACACTAAAGTGAGTTCTTGCTGAGCTGAATACCATGTGGACAACTGAACTTGAACCCTGGGGTGAGAAAATGAAGCCTTGGGGCATCTTGTTCTATCTGCTTACAGGAGCCAGGGATAATCCCTTCCTTGTAGGTCAAAGGAATTTCAGAACAGTTTCTCAGGGCTGAAAATAGAGCACTCAGCTGGGAACGGGGCTTGCTTTAATAAAGGTGTTCCTAAGACCTATAAAGAAAGAAAGCAGCCTGTGTGAACTAGGGTGGTGCTGCAGGGACGGAAGGAAGAGACAGGCTAGCAGATTAATCAGAAGGTGGCTTCAGGGCTACTGAGGAGGAACAGCGCTCATCGGTGACCCCAGAGCCTCAAACCTTAACCCTTCAGGGTCAAGGTTTGCAAAAATAAGTATGCTGCAAAATACTATACAGTAGGATTCTGGCAATGGCTCTCTCACTCACCACAAGAAGGTCTTCTTCCAGACAATGGTGCCCGGAAGGTGCATACATTTGGAGCCCTGATGCCACTTCCCTGTGTGTGTGTTAGCCACGTAAACACAAGCCAGTTACCCCACACATCTAAATTTCTATCTTACCCAATGGGACAGAGGGAAGACTACCACTCCTGGTTCCTGTTAAGATTCGGTGACACGCATGTAAACTTTCCCCTCTAGACATGTTGTATTTCCCACGTGCATGCCACAGAAGTTCACACCTAGAGACTTTGGAAAGCAGCAGCAGCAGCAGTTTGACTTTCGGTTTTTAAATGACGTCCTGCTCCTTCGAAACCATTGCAGACAGAGCAAGGAAAGGAGCTCGCCAGAGGATACACGGGAATTCAATGCAAATTCTGAGGTGAATTTTGGACATTTAAGATACTGGCTCTCTAAGAATGATTCAATTTGAAATAAAATTCCTATACTTGGTTTAAATATAGAACACGGCAGAGTAGATGGCTCAGTTGTTAAGACGCATTGTGCCTTTGCAGAGGATCCAAGTTCAGTTCCCAGCACCTACCAGGACTGCTCATATCCTGTAACTATTACTCCAGGGAACCCTGACCACCACTTCTGGCTTCCTCGGGGACCTGCACTCAAGTGCACCCTCATCTGCATAACTAAAAGTTTAAGAAATAAATGAATGCAGGACCCTTTATTAAGTGAAGCAGTAGAGGAAAATATTTTAAAATGAAGGAAGCTTTTCTTCTGTGCCTTTTGTCAGAAGTCACTTCTGAATGTATGATCAGTGTTTTTAAAATTTTCTAACCACAAAAACCTCATTCTGTAACTCAGAGGACTTTTAGAGGTGAAAACAAAGGTTTTTTTTTTGTGTGTGTGTGTGTGTGTGTGTGTGTGTGTGTGTGTGAGAGAGAGAGAGAGAGAGAGAGAGAGAGAGAGAGAGAGAGAGAGAGAGATATGACCTGACAGCTTTGTCTCACGCTTTTTCCTTCACCTTAGCTATCCAAGACCTTTCTTGGCAGATTGTTTTCAGTCTCCTGAGTTTTAAGATTCTTTGGGTTTTTGACTCTCCTGCAGCTTTGCTCCAACTAGGACCATCCTCTTTGATCTGCCATGGGGAAAATGGGAGGGAGACTGAAACCAGTCCATGGGAGGAGAGGGCAGTGCTGTCTGCTTCACCCTTTGCCTGCACCACACGATCATTTGCAGTCTTCCTTTCTCTCTCTCTCCTCACAAGAACATGCAAACTTTTTTTCCTTTGATGTTGCTTCACAGAATTTAGTTTTCCCAGAAACGGTATTCTAGTCTATCAACTCCTGTTGTCTTGAGACTTAACTTCCCATAGAGCTGTTTCCCACCCGGGGATTCATTCCATAGCCCTTCTTAAGGGTTTCCTTGAAAAACAGATCCAAACACTTGGGTTAAAGTTAGGAAAGAGAAGGCAATCCATGATGCTTATTAAAAGGATGCTCATTCTTCACCATGGAAGTTGATTGTAATGACTTACTGGTAAGTTAAACTGTAAGAGGACCTAGAGAGGAAACTAGACATGGAAACAATACATCAGGAATGAGGAATGATTGACGTAGCCAGTGTTTCATGAACCTAAGTCACCATACAATCCAGCAGAGAAACAACGTGCACTCCGTGATTCTATTTGCTTTCCAGTTTTTCTGTTTAGAAAGCTGTGTTTGATGTTGTCACCGCAGGGAGGATAAATCAAAACTCACCGTCATCCTTGTCCGTGAGGATGGTCACCTTGGCTCCCGGAAACTTATCACCGATCCTCCCGCCCATGGGCATGCTCAGAAGGACCTGGAAGGTCTCCTCTTCCTCGTACAAGGAGTCATCGATGACGACCACACGGCACATTTTCTCACGTTCGTCTTTGTCAAAGCGGACTACACTGCTGTGGTCCTCGGGCCTGGAGATGTAGTCGGAGTAAGACAGCACTGAGGTCCGCACAGTGCTGGTCGCCGTCCCTAGGGCCCGAGAGAACCAAGAGACGTCAGGGCTGAACCACTGCTTCCAAACATGTTGTTTTCATCTTCAGCATTTAACAGTTGCGACTGTATACTGCAACACCCCAGAACTGCACTGGCAACTACAGTGGTCTAGCATCACGGGTCTCCTGCAGAATGTCCGCACCCACGCCAAATATAGGTCCTCCAGTGTTTCCTCCTGCCTCCTTTCAAATCAATGTAACAGGGAGGGGAACGCCTCCCGCTATTCAAATGTTCCCCATATATAGGCCAACGCCATGTGCTTTCTGAGCTTGCCTAGTTGGGGAAGTGAGCCGTTCAGAAGTCAACACACTAGTTCTGCCACCTGGGTCCCAAGACTGAGACTGAGTCTTTTTTTTTTTCCATACCAAACATGGTTTCCCCTCCCTCCTCTCCTCGCGTTCCCCCACCACCACCTCCCTTCTATCCCCTTCCCTTCCACTCCTCCATTCACAAGAAGTAAGGCCTCCCATGGGAGTCAACAAAGTATGGCATATCAAGTTAAGGCAGGATCACACTCCTCCCTCTTGTGTAAAAGCAAAGCAGTACTGTGAAAACTGTTTGCAATGATTATTAACTAGTTTAAAATTTTAAATACTCATTTACTGTTCTTTAAAGTTGAGAACATTTCTAAAACTGAGTTTAATGCTTGTGGAAGCCTTGAAGCCCTTTCCATCACTGCTCTAACTCCAGAATCCACCAAACATGTTGGATTAGTTATCCTGGTCATTTTAGCACTAATTATGTCAAAAAACCATATGCTTAGGGAAACCTATTGATTTCAAAGGGAAATTTGCATTACATGGTTACTTAACCATTAATATACATTTTCTTATATACTCTAAGTAGGCAAACTTTTTAGGAAAAGTTTAGATCCATTTCCAATTGATAGTGATCTGTCTATAATTCATTGATCTATTTCCAATAATGATTTGTTTATAACTCATTGCCTAAATGGTCTTCAGTTTAATAAAGCTCAACAATCACGTATAAAAGGCACAACAGTATCAGTTTTTGTTTTTGATTCAACCATATATTTTTTTTCTGTTTATTATCTCATGGACCCTGATATTAGACCAGATCCCTTCTCTAAATAACCCTCTTTGACTTGGAAGGTCTGAACAGGCCTCGGTTCCCCGCCATCTTAAATTGGACTAAGACTAAAACCTGAGGGAAGAAGCAGCAGCCTCCTGCCAGACGGACACAAAGAAGCCCCTAGAGATACAATACTAAAGCTCACGTCTTAACGTGCAGTTCTTCAGTGTCTACGAAAAACCTTGCAACAAAGTCACTGGGTGACAGGCACCGTGCGGGCTACTTCACTTTGCTCGGCAATCCCGTTACCTTGCTGGGTGTAGCAGATCACCATCAGCTCCTGGCTGACATCGCCGCTCCTCCTGATGGGAATGAACAGCTCGCCCACATCTTCTTCCACGGAGTATTCTGACTGGGGAATGAACACGGTTGACTCTAAAGAGAAAACACAGTTACAGTCACTATAATGATTTTTTTTTTTGGTCTGAGTTTCCCTATCTCAGAAACTTAATATTTCTCTGGTAGTTGATTTTTTTTTTCATTTTTAGAAGAACCAGTGCCAGAGGAAGAGTGGGAGAGGGGAAAGAACACCTACACGAAGTTCAGCATAGCTTCTCTTTCCAGCCATCTCTTTTTTCTTGAAAAATACCACTGCATGGTCTTTTCAATTCCTTCTTCCCTCCTGTTGCAGCATGACATCTTCCCTGGTGTAACCCAAGAGGTGGGAATGCCTCTTCTGCAGACCCCAGGTTCACATGGTTGAGCTTGGCTTCCAAGCATGCTCGTTAGTCAGGTCTGGAACTCGGATCCTGTGACGTCTGTCTATTCTACTATTATTCTTACCCAAAGGGCTTCTTTTTGGGTGGTTCGTGATTAAAAATGTAAAAATATACTTGTTCAACTATATTCAAACAACAGTTCCTTTTGAGTTCCCAAGTGCCTTTATCATAAGCAATAAAAACACCCCTGTAATGCTTTTGCTTCTCTAGCGGAACAGCAATTACTTGTGATATAAAAACTATGTTTATATAAGATTATAAGTCTCAATGATTCATTTTAACATAGATAAAAGGTACATTAAGTAATACAAGTAGCATAATTAAGCTGTTAAAATAGAGCTATTGTGTAAAACTTTCATGATGATTTAGTTCAATAGTTTGACATTATAAACCCCAAACAGATTGTGGTATTCCTCTGGAAGCCTGTTTCCTGGATAGCCTTCACATCCACACAGAATATACTTCCTGATTATCTTTGAAACAGTAAGCACAGCTCTTCTGGGGCTATGAAAGACTCTAGAATAGCCTACACAGTTAAGATGTTCAGTTCACCCTGCCCTATGGCTGAGGGCGTGAAGAATGAGCTCCTTTGAAGATGTGCTGAGGATGCTGGCGGGTCAGCCAAAGGGGAAGAGCTTGCAGGAAGGGGCTTGTAGGGCAAGAACCAGAAATGGTTATGTGGCTAGGAGTGTGCTTCTCTTGCAGAGAGCCCAGGGTTCAGTTCCTAACACTTACATATGGTGGTTCACACCATCCTCTAACTCTAGTCCAGGGGATCTGACACCTTGCCTCTGTGAGCACCAAATACATTCACATATGTAAAGATACAGATACACATAAATGAAATTTAAAAAAATTTAAGAGCCAGTGAGTTCTGAAGTTAAGTTTTCCAGCAACTCTCAGATATCCAAAGGCAGGTGCCAACCTCTCCAGACCTAGAGGTGACACTGGCACTGGCCCTCACTGCCTGGGGGCACTTTATATGTCTGGGCTTTAGATCTTGCCCCAACCTTGGAAGACAATTGTGACATGAAGTGCTTTTGAAATGACTAATCTTCCCAGTGTCATCTGTCTTCTTCCAAGACTCTCACTGATACATTCACTTTTAGAATGACCCCATTCTAAAAAAATTATTCACTTATTTAACACTGATTTCATGCTAGGCAGTGGTGGCGCATGCCTTTAATCCCAGCACTCAGGAGGCAGAGGCAGGAAAATCTCTGACAGTTTGAGGCCAGCCTGGTCTACAGAGCAAGTTCCAGGACAGGCTCCAAAGCTACAGAGAAACTCTGTCTCAAAACAACAACAAAAAACAACAACAGAAAACCAACCAACAAACAAAAAAGCACTGCTTTCAACTTGCCAGGCACCTTGGTACAGAAGTAAATGCCCTCATGGAGTTTCCTTTCTACTGAGGGATTGGAAGTAGGAAGAAAGCAATCAAATACACAAGAAGATGCATATGATATAGGGGTAATGTGACAAAGGAAATCAAGTATCTGGGGATGAGTGTTCTGGGTGGCCTGCAATACTCGGGAAAGTGTTGCAGGTACAAGTGAGCTGAGATGGGACTATAGATGTCTTACGTGAAGAGCAGAGAACCCCATACAAAAGGATTACTTCCAACAAGAACCCAAAAGCTGGGTATCCTGAGACTGGGCAAGGAGTGGGCAGAGGGTCCAGATGAGAGCGTGGAGGGCAAGGAGAAGGGCAGGCATGAAGCTGAAGAGGTGGGGAGGGTGCGCAGATCACACAGACCTCTTCAGCAATGCTGGGAGGATTTGGATTTTCACTCTGGTTAGGATGTAGAAATAAAGAAAGCTATCCAATGAAATGGATGAGAATAAACAATTGTTAACGCTCATGAGAGCAATGACGTCAGCATCTTTCTCCTTATCATTGTTGTTTTCTTTTTTCTACAGTGTTCTGTGAATAGTCGGTGTCTTAATTAGGATTTTTTTCTGGCTGTCAGAATGGCCAAAGGCAACTTGAGGAGGAAAGGGCTTCTTTCAGTGTACAACATTCAGGTCACACTCCATCTCTGGAGGAAGTCAAAGCAGGAACTCAAAGTGGGAACCTGGAGGCAGCAAGTGAAGCAGAGGCCATGGAGGCATGCTGCTTACTGGCTTGCTCCCATGGCTTGCTCGGTCTGCTCTGTTGTGTAACTCAGGACCACCTGACTAGGGTTTGCACCACCCACAATGGACTCGTCTCTCCCACATCATAGATAACAATTTAAAAAATGTGCCACAGGCTTGCCCACGGGCTGAGAAGGACCATGATGCAGTGAAAGTGTTGAGAACAAAGGAGGGAACAATTGCTGCAAACACTGGAAATGGAAAGACACTAGAAACTGGTTATCTTCACCAGTGCTTTGCAGGGAGTACAGGGCAGCAGCCTGAAGGAGCGGCTCACAGGGGAAGAGGGCATTGCCCTCACCCGCCCTGCCCTAGAGGATTACAGCAACAGGAGCTGGAGAGGTGGCTCAGGGATTAAGAGCATTGCCTGCTCTTCCTGGGTTCTGTTGCCTGTTCTTCGGCCTGGGTTCAATTCCCAGCACCCACATGGCAGCTCACAGCTGTCTGTAACTCCAGCATTCACACACAGATGTAAACGCAGGCAAAATGCCAATAAAGTAAAAATAAATAAGAATCACGGCTATAATTATCAAGTAGGATTTTGCCAAATACAAAATTTTGCATAAACATTGTTCTGATTTTAGTGCAAAACCATACAAAGTGCTAAGCAACATTAAATTATCCAGTGACCAGGGATCCCTTTCCATGAACTCATGGGATTCACTTGGCAGGGGTGGAGGGGCAAAGGCTTTAAGTCTTCAGGCACATTCTCTGTGGCCTTTCCATGAAATGTTACCCAAAGCTTGCTACGTGCTAATGTTTGCATACCTCTATATTCCTATGTTGAATGTGATGGTGGAGGAGATGGGCTTTGAGAGGTGTGCAGATAAAGGCAAGGTCATGAGTGCGGAGGCCTCTCAAGGGATTAGTGTTCTTATAAAAGCAATGGGAGAGTTCTCTCTCAATCAACAGGCAAGGAATTCTGGGTGGCACACTGAGGACACATCCGGGAGATGAATGTCTGTAAGCCTGGAGGATCCTCATCAGGACCTGAGTATACTAGCCCAAGCTTTATCTGTTGGTTCTGTTTTAGCATCGCTGGAGAGAGAGTCGGGGTCGCGAACACAGTAAGTGAGCCCGCTACTCCTAGCCCGGCACCTTGAGCTCAAATTCTTAATCCCCCACGACTGTGAGGAACAGATGGATATTATTATCTGTTATATTAAAGTCACCCAATCTATGATATTTTGTTACAAAGGCCAGGGCTGATTAAACCAGGGCTAATTAGACAGCATTCACTCCACACTGCAAATTTGTCCCGGCCGGTTTTGTTTTCAGATATGTTCTGAAGGAAGGCGCATGTGTGGGGTTTTAATTAAGCAGCCCCACAAGGATTTAAACCTAGAGGACTTAAGGTCTGGTTCCTTCTGTACCCCATGACCCATGCACATTGGATTAGACAAGTCAGGACTTCTCCCCAGTGCTTATGGGCGTGAACCGTGAATAGAGAAGAAAGCCATGTGCCTGGACAATGGCCTCAGACCTGGAATTTACTCCTACAGTTGATCTGACAGAAGGTAAATATGCCCGTATCGAGTTCAGATCTTCTGTTGACCTAACTTTCCATATAAATATGTAACCCGTGGAGGAAACCGTGAAAGGATCAGAGAGACAAATGAACGATTTCTCTGGTTGCCATTAGGTTAACATGATCTTCCAGCTTGGCTTCACATCTATAGCAGAAGGGTATGCACAGGCTGCCTCGAGGAAGCCCAGCTTTTTATGAGCACCATTGTTGCGCCAGCCCTTAAATGCAGTTGGCTAACACCGACAGAGTCTCACTACTTGCCGAGTCCCATTCTAAACACACCACATGTAGTGACTGGCTGTATTTTTGCAATCACCTTTGCGATAAGAACTTCGGTGATCTGCATTTTAGCTCTAAGGAGCCAACACGCACACACGCACATGTGCACACACACACGCACACACACGCTCGTGCGCGCGCGCACACACAGGTGGGGAGGCACTGGCACTCTGACAAGCCACCTCAGAGCCCTTGTTCCATGGTTGCCCAGGGTTCTCCCCAAAGGAAGCCATGCGGGATGAGAAAGGCATTGCTAGCACACGAGGAAAAGGAAAAGCTAACCCTTGTCAGGAGGTGTTCAGCATGGCTGAGGTGGAGAAAGGGCAAGGAGAGGGGAGGAAGGTTAAAAGGAAGCCGAAAGCAAGCGCCTAGATGACTCCTTAAAAGAGCCAAGAACTTCCTACACATTCTCTATTAGTCTACGTATATAATTGCATACATACAGAATTCTGAAGGGAGCTAGCATGACTAGCATCCACTAGCAGACAGAGAGCATACAGAGACATCTATCAAAGAAGTACCCATGTTACACCCCACTCACACAACAGGCTGAAACTATCACAGTCCCTATGAAGGAAGAACTGAGGGCTAACTTATGGGATTGGTAGATTCTCAAGAAGTAAACGGAAGCCAGTAGGACAAAAGGCCATGGCGGGGTCATGCCCTGTGGGAGGGTTATAATGACTGAAAAATGAACATTCCTTGCTTCCTGCTAGTTTCAGATTTGTAGTGGTAAGAAAGCAGGAAGTCTAGGGTCCCTTCGGCCCCTCACACCTCTCCTCTTTTCCACTCTTAGGAGCGTACTGAATTTTCCCTCTGATGGCAAAAGTGAGCTGTCTTCCCACTTAAGGGTGAATGTGGATATTCTTCATTTTGAGGGATAAGCATGGATAGAGTGGATGCATCCTTTATCCACCAGCACGAGTACTGCTTTGTAACTCTGGATTTTACTTTTAAGTTTTGACAATGCTGCAACTGGGAAAAAAAAAAAAAACAACAACTCCAATTCTTAGAAACAGAATTGGAGCTACAGCGGAGAGAGAATGTGTATCCTGTCCTTTCTCTTCATTACACAGCACAGATGAAGAAAATCCTAAAAGCACGACAGAACAAAAGATCTAAAAACCCGTCATAATAGACGAAGAGGAAGAGAACTTGGGGCCTGGATGAAAGCAATGAGTGTTCCCCGCCTTGCAGGAATCTGAAAGGTTTGAAAACAACTCAGTAGGCCTTCCGGCACATCTTCAGGCCATGGCCAGCAAGCGTGCTCGGTGCAGAAGCGTCTGAATGCTGCCATTGATGCTTGAACTTGGACATTTCTTTAGCACTTTGTTATTTATTTATTCTTCTAAAATGAACCAAGTTAATAAGATCATTTTTAACAGGAGCTTAGGAAAGAGGCAGATGAAATCAGTGAGCCTGACTCACATATGAGGTGGTACAAGTTTATATCAAGATAGTACAAGATCCAAAGATATCTCTTCAACTTACTGCTTAAAGTGACTACCAAATCTCTATGTTCTTAAATGTGTCTGGGTGTTTTGTCTGTATGTACATATGTGTACCACATGCATGCATGCAGGAACCCATGGGGGCCAGAAGTGGGCATCAGATCCTCTGGGGCTTGAGTTACAGGTGGTTGTGAGCCATCACGTGGGTGCTGGGAATTGAACCCAGGTCCTCCAAAAGAGCAGGAAGGTACTATTAACTGCTGAGCCATCTCTCCACCCAGGCTTATTTTTTTTTTATAATATTAGGCAGCAACTCAATTTGATTCCACCAAAAACATTTATAGAAATGGAATAACTGACCTACTTACTCATGATTATATATAATGAGGGAAATATCAGAATGACATAATTGATAAAAACATAAGCATTTCAGGTGTAATAAGGTGTAATAATTACATAAGAATGAGCTTTCTATATTTTTCTCTATGCATTTCTATTTGGCTATTTGAGGTTGTGGTCTCCCAACAAATATACATAAAGATTCATTTTATTCTGAGCAGAGAGATTAAGAAGTAAAAAGACAAATAGGAACAAATAGGATCTTTTTTTTTTTTAAGTTTAGCTCTTATGCATTTTCCTTTAACAGAAACAAAAGGGTTTACTACCAGGTAATGTCCATATGATATAATTCATTGATATGTTTAATAATCATGCAAATCTATTAGTCTAGGAGGTTGCCACTACCTATTTTCCCAGAAGAATGTTCTAGCCATTCTCCACCCATCCCCCACAGCTTACTGAATAACACTGAATTTTCTTTTCCATCCTATATTTCCACACAGCAAAACATGTCTACTTTAGACACAAAGATTTATTGGTTGGTTAAACTGTCTCTGGATAGTCCTTTCCCAAAGGACAGGGCAGCTTGGAGATTTACTCTTTTTGTGTTCATGGCCATCCCCAAATTTTTAGGGGAGTTCTGGAGCACCCTCATTGGTATCTGCCACTCAAGACTATTGCAGCGTGGATACCATAGGCCCACGAGGACTGGACCTCATCTTGAGGTGGAGGTAGAAGGTCGGTACCTATTCCAGTGGTGCAGAGGGCCACAGATATGGGCAGGCAAGGGAGGTGTTAGACATGATCCATGCTAGCCCTGAGTACGGCTTCATATTAAATAAATAAGGAACAAAGGGTGTGTGTTTGCAGATGAATATAGATACTAATGTACGGAGTGAAATACAAAATCCTTCCCTAAATCACAGCTATTCAATTAAAAACTATAAATGAATATAGAGAACATAATAGTGTAATTATGACTATGTGAGGTCCAGGGTGCATGTACATGCTTTTACATGTGCGTGTTTCCCTTGTTTTAAAATCCCATCACTCAGACACATCACTGGTAGAGAGAACTATCTTCCCTTATGGTTAGGAATGCAGAAATAAGTTTTAAGTCTTATCCCTTAACGTAAACGATAGCAATTTTACTAAATAGCAAATAAAATCCCAAAAGCTAGCTTCCAGCTTAAACTAACAGAGCAGCTTAAATGTATTAACGTTGTCATGGGATCATTTAAAAGAGAAAAGCGTTATTATCAAAGTATATCCCCACAGCTGCAGACTAAAAGAAAGTTTAATTATTCATTCACGGATAATTTATGCAATTAATGTTAAATATCCTATAATGAAAATCACAAACATAAGGGAACTTCATATTTGACCAAAGGCAGAGGAATCAGGTAAGCTCAGGATGTCGGAAGCCCCCATTTCTTTAATTATACTGAGTCTTTTAGCACAGGGCCTTGCATGAGTCCCCATTTTACGAACTCAGCAGATTGCATCTTTGTAGAGCATTTAAGAGTTTTCTGACTGACAAAATAATGCAGGTTGGCAGTTAAAGAGAAAGTCATGTCTGGCTTCTGACAGCATTTCAACTTTAGAAGTCTCAGTGAGGTCTGTGTAAATGCCAGGCCTCAAAAAAGCCATTCACTTCGTATCCCCCCTTCCCCACCACCCCAACTCAAATACACATGAACACAAACCAGGATTGTATGCAAGGGGCAGGAAAAGGTCAACTCAAAAGAACATCAATGTCAACCAAGTGCACACGTTGACAAGGACATTCAGAGCTATGGCTCATCGCAGAAAGGGAGGCGGTCGGGAGCAAAGGGGGTGGGTACTACCCCACAAAGGTGGAAATAATAAAACGCAATATGGGGGACAAATTCATCCCAGAGTGGTCTGATTCTCAAACCATTTGCTCAAAAGGTATTCTAAGACATCTGAAAGACTTCAAAGCTCATGAACTGGGGCCACAAAAACGGGAGGAACCAACCACGTTGGTTCTTAGAATGACAGTCATGGAGAGGACTGGCATTGATGCATTGGCTGCAGTTAATGTACCTGAGATATAGCTTCCCTTCATTATGGTTACATTTCCCCCTTTCCGTCAATATACCTGAGAATTCTAAAGAATCCAGAAAATTCTCTGTGTAGAAAGTCCACACAGTGACTTTAAACTCCTCTACAGGGAAAGTGCTTTGTCCTAAAAGCCCATCAGCAATGACGTAAGGGAGGGATGTTCACTCTCACCGTCGCCTGGGTCGATGATCTCCACAGTAGTCACTGTGGGGAACTCCAGGACCGCCAGCACGGGCTCAGAGAGAACCACCTGGAAGGTCTCTGAGTGCTCATGTTCCTCATCGCTCAAGATCCGCACTCTCCATGAGGCCTTGGTCTGGCCGGGGTTGAACTGCACTTGTTTCTGGGCCTTGCCCTTGAAGTCACTGTCTTTTTGTGCAGTCCCATCCCTTGTGCTGATGCCTGCAGAGACAATATAAATCATCCATGTTAGAATGTATGGGATGATTCCCTCTTTTTCTTTGTTTCATTGCTGAATCTCTATCAGAGACTAAAACGAAACAAATTGCCTTAGAGTGCTTATATAAGATGCCTTTGTCCCTGTGGTGATGGTGGCATAAACCTTTAATCCCAGCACTAAGGAGGCAAAGGCAGGTGGATCTCTGTGAGTTTGAAGCCAGCCTGGTCCACTGAGCTAGTTCCAGGACAGCCAAGGTTGCACAGAGAAACCCTGTCTTGAAACACCAAACATAAAAAAAAAAAGAAAAAGAAAAAAGAAAGGACTTTGGATATATCTCTGTGTGTGTATGTGTGTGGTGTGTGTGTGTATATGTGTGTATGTGTGTGTGTAGACTACTAATCTTAACATGAAGATGGAAATAAAGGTTTTGTTGAAAGCCTTCATCTTCTCGTCTTCAGAGAAACCCCAGACAGGTAGTGTTTCCATATGCATCCGCTTCAGTAGCAGATAGCACAGCTTATTTAATGTCAAAGGATAAAGGGCCCCAAACAGGAGTCCCAGCTCTCTGTGTCTGGCTGAGTTCTGCAGATCTCTCATTAGTACCCTGTTCCCAGTGCACACAGAGCGGGGTGCCTGTGCCCTCTGGACCCACCAACCATCACAGCACCCTGCTAGTGAACTGCTGCCTGCTTGGCTGGATTTCCTTTCATCAGCAATGAACTCTTTCCAGAAGATGCAGAGGACAGTTAAAGCCGAAAAGGAATTCCTATCCTATAGGGCATCACCTCCAGTTTCAGTCACGTTTACCACAGGACAGCAGAGTCGTCCACCTGATGGAATGCAGGTTGTAATACCGAATCCCCGCTGCTGCTACTGAAAACATCCACCAGTGTTCCCTTCAGTTATTAAATGAAGCTACTTCTGTGTCGTTTCTCACACGAAAAAACGGTGTGGGGCGGAATGAAGCAACGCGCTCTTGCTAGTGCGGGCCTGAAATGAGGCGCCCTTGCACTGAGAAAGTGGACTTTCAGTCCCATCAGCCACACAGCAATAGAATGCAAACCGATTACCTAACCGCTCTCAGTTTATGAGACACTCTGGTGAAGTGGTTGTCAGCGTGGGCTCTGGGACCTGACTATTTGGGAAGATCTCATTTTCTCTTTGCTCACTTGTGAAGTGGAAGATATAACAGTATTTTTCTTGTGGGGTTAAGATCTGGAGGGTACTGGGGACTGGCCCTGGCATGGATAAAGAAAGACTCAGATTGCAGTAACAACCACTTTCATTTTGTAGGCCCATTGGCTGGGGAACTGGTGAATGAAGGCTTATAAGGGAAAAAGAGACAGATAGCGCACTCAGTGGGTTTAGGATGTTCTTGCCATTAATAGACGTTTGCTAACTAGTAGGAGGGAGATCCCTGAGATGCAAAGACTATCATCAAATACGCTTGCACATTTAGTTCAGCAGTGGATCGTAAGAAGTTGTTACACACCACAGAGATCTCAGCGGGTCCCATTACTGCTAAGAAATGGAGGCAGCTTAGATGGCCGTGCAAAGGATGGCATATAAAGAAATTGTGGTTCACAGACACAATGGAATTTCATTCGGCCATGAAGAAAAACAGAATCATGACAGTTACAGGATAATGTAATGGACGAGTGGAGAATCTTTATGGTAAGTGAAATACGCAAGAAGCAGAAAGGCAAGCACATGGGTTTTCTTTAACGAGAAATCTAGGTGTGTGTGTGTGTGTGTGTGTGTGTGT
>JAQHUG010000104.1:1124111-1175536 GCA_028555095.1 Dicrostonyx torquatus | reverse complement strand
TATAAAGGAGACTAAGAGAGCAGGAAAGAGATCTTAAGGGGAGTAGAAGAAGGGAGGGTGAGGGAATTGATGCCACATGAAAGCAGAAAGGGGGTTGGAAGAGGACAGTAACAGAAGCTGAACAAGACACAATGTGTGTGTATGAAAATGCTGTAGCAAAACCCATTAGCTTATACGTCAACCTTCAGAATTAATTTTAAGAAGCTTGTTATGGCTTAAACATGAGGCGCCCTCCTCAGCTGAGGCACTGAATGTATGGGCCACATCTGTTGGCATTATTTTAAAGGTTGCATGGCCTGGCTGGCAGAAGCAGGTCACTAGGGTCAAGTCTTTGAAGGTTATATTTGTTCCTGGGTCTGGTCTAGCTCTTTATGTTTTCCAGTCAACCAAAATGTGAACAGCCCCATCTCCCGCTTCTGCTGGCACAGTTGGGGGTCACTCCTGCCTCTGTCCATTCACTGCCACTGTTGGGTAATCCTTCCTTCCCTTAAGTTGCTTTGGTCAGGAGTTCTGTCACAGGAATGCAAACATGATTTAACATGGGGTTACAAGACGAAGAGTCATCTTTGGGAAAATGTATTTATATGTTGATTTACAAATTGAACTCAAGTGATATTCTAGCTGCAGCTACAATGTATTCTAGTGTGTATGTAAGTAAGTCTGTATGTGGAAGTGGAAATCTTATGGGACCAGCATCTTCACTGTAGTCGCCTATAAACCTGCTTTGTGTTACACCTGATCTCTAGTCCAGGTCCTGGCATAACGTCAGGATCATCTTCAATGTCGGCAGACATGGACACCCAGGGAGACATGGGCACACAGGGAGACGTGGACACACAGGGAGATGTAGACACCCAGGGAGACATGGGCACACAGGGAGACGTGGACACACAGGGAGACGTGGACACACAGGGAGATGTAGACACACAGGGAGACGTGGACACACAGGGAGATGTAGACACACAGGGAGACGTGGACACACAGGGAGATGTGGACACACAGGGAGACGTGGACACACAGGGAGATGTGGACACATAGGGAGACGTGGACACACAGAGAGATGTGGACACACAGGGAGATGTAGATACACAGGGAGACGTGGACACACAGAGAGATGTAGACACACAGGGAGACTTGGAAGTCTTTAAAACACCTTTCAATGGTTAACTTTCTCAGTTAAGTTATCCTACGATAATTACACAAACTTGCCAAAAGCAGGGGCAGAATGCAAATAGATAGGAACCTTGTTGATAAGGACCAAAGGGCTCCGCTTTCTCCCATTTTCAGTGCAATTTATTCACCATGTTGTCAGGCACAAAGCACAGTTGAAACTGACCTCTCGCTGACAGTAAACATCTGCTGGGGGTGTGCAGAGAAGGGAGCCCTGGCAGAGAGTCCCTAAGAAGGAGAGCGGGACGACATCTACTGTGCTCTAGAAAGTCAGAGAGAATGTGAAGAGTGGTCTTGCAGAAGCACAGCAAAGGAAGCACCAGGAGGTGCTGCCCAGTTGAAGGCAGACAGGCCTCTTTTCAAAAGTCAAGAAAAAAAATATAAATAAAAACCCTAGTTTTAAAGAAAAGAATAATTAATATCCAGGGTCCAAACACATCAGGGGAGAACTGTGTGTTTAGTGGAGGGACCCGTCTGTAGATAAGGACCTAATGTTTAAGGGTGACAGGCCATCGCAATTTCAGAGTAATAATTTCAGAGACAACCCTTTTATTTTTGCCAGTCCTTTTCTAGCTTCCTATTGTGATTAATAATTTCCCTCCTCGGCACTTACCCACTCTATTATATGTGTGGTTCTCAAAGTGGTATCATCGCCTGGGGTACGCTGCCACTTCTCTTCAATGAACTCAGAATTTTGCACAAACTATATTTCTGTTTCACACATCCCTGGTGTAGGAGGTCCTTCTGTATTTCTGCTGCTTTCATTGGTTAAATAAAGAAACTGCTTTGGTCTTTTGATAGGGCAAAATCTTAGGTAGGCGGGGAGGACAGAACAGAATGCAGGGGAGAGAAGGCAGAGTCAGGGAGAGCTGCCATGAAATCGCCAGAGTCAGACATGCTGAATCTTCCCCGGTAAAGCCACGATCTCGTGGTAAACACAGATTAATAGAAATGGGTTAATTTAAGATGTGAGTTGGCCAAGAAGAGGCTAGATATAATAATGGGCCAGGCAGTATTTAAATGAATACAGTTTCTGTGTAATTATTTTGAATGTAAGCTAGCAGGGCGGGACGGAACAAGGGGACCACGCTCATTACTACATTTCCCTATTTTATGATTATATGAAGTGAAATGTGGTAGTCGGAGTTGAAGAAGGGTTTTATTCATTTGCTGTTGACCCTTGGTTTTATTAAATAAGGCCGAAGAAAATAACTGTCATATGTATTTTTACACTGCTGTTTCAGATGAGTTATGCCCTGGGAATAAATTAGATTCTCACTAGTTTATTCTAGGGACATTTGATTTAATTTTTGAATCCATCGGTGATTCCTTCCAATTTTGTGCGTTTATTTTACACCACAGAAAGGTCACAATCATACACCTTGATGCATATCTGTTGATATCTCTTAGAAGTTAAATATCAATGTCTCACTAAAATTTAACCAAGATCAGTGACTTAAACTAATGCTGTAGTTTAATCAGCAGAGAAAAAATTTAAACACATATGAAGTGCAAATTAAACTTACTTATAAATGAAGTTTCTCCCAGGTATCCTCTGCGTTTAAGTACAATATCTAGAAACTTGGAATCTTCGTTGATCAAGTAGTATTCCTTTTCAAATGAGATCCACGCCCAGTTCAGCCGAAAATGCTGGTTGGTTAACTTGTTTCCACCTGGAAAATAAGAATGTAAAACCTTACATTACTGCTTTCTTGAATGGACGGCCTTAACAGTCCACAAGCAAAGAAACTCCGAAAAGAATGTTGCTGGATTTAATACACAACTCCGGAACATGTGCGTGGAGGTGGAGCTGGCCTCTCAGTGATTGTCAGACATTCTCAGGTGATTTCTTCTGAATAAATTCAGAATATTCTCAGAAATTCCTCCTTCTTTCAGGATGGAAGGGTGGGAAGTGGAAAGGATCACGTAGTATTCTGAAGCCAAGAAAGTCATAAAACAGGGAGGGATGGATCTGGGAACAGCAGAGGGATGAATGTGATCAAAATACCTTGTATGGGCTCAGTTCATAAAAAGACACTTTAAAAAAACACTCACCACAAGGTGCTGCTGGAGAGCAAGCTTCTCGCCATAGAGGGTTGCAATGTTCTTACACACACAAAAACCTTCCCAAATACCTTTTTCTGGTTCACAGAGCAATTGGGTGGAAGGCTTTAATTATAACCACTTACAGAAAAACAAATATTCTTTCTCCACCCCCCTTTTCACTAGACTCCACTCCATTCCTGAGAGCAAACAGACAGCCTTTTTCATTGGCCTCCCCTCTCCTCCCACCTTCCCACCAAAATGGAGCTGGCTGCCTCTAGGAAGAAAGAACCTTGTGTGTGATCTCTCTAATGCGGGAGCTACTCTGTTGAGTAAATCAAAGAACTGCTTATCAGCTGATCACTCCACACCTATCCCTCAACTTCTTTTGATCTGTGTCGTTTATAAACAAAGGCATCACTAATTCCTTTTATGTCTTTCTAGAAAAATGTAAGGGGACAAAGCCTAAATAACAAACACAACTAAAGGGACAGTTTGTATTCTGGATTTCTCTCTTTTGAGTCCACACAAAGAGAGCTATGTAGAGAGAAATGAGGTGGAGAAATGTCAAAACTCTGGTTGACTGAGTGAAAATCTGTATAAGGCAAAGCAACCAGGGGAGAAACATACTTTCTCTTAAATTTTTATAAGTAAAACCATGGTGACTTTGAGTTATTGACTCTCACCCCTGCAAACCAAAAACAATGCCTCATGCAGCTGAGACTATGCAGGGAAATTGGTTCTCTTATTGTCTGACTTGGCATTGCAGCCTCTCATAAAGTCCCACAACGCATGCCAGAGGCAAAGGGATGTTCTATTGCTCCATCCTGCCAGTCTTTCACGGGAGTGTTGCTCCCAAAGAAGCCAAAATAGTTTGTAATTATTCCCATCATCACCCCAGACCTGAAAAAACCCAAGGCTTACTCTATTGTACTGCAGCAGACCACTGCAAAGCCTTTCAGCCACTGCACAGTAGATTCAGGGGCCGAGCTGCAACTCTGGAAGCTCTTTGCCTGGTGTACCAAGGTCCTCAGTTCGATCCCCAGTACTGCTGAGTGGTTGCACCACCACGAAAATCAATAAATATGAAATCTTTATTGAAGCACGTAAAACTGTGACGCAGAAGCGACAAGATGTGCTTTGGATGCAGCTACATAAAATGCACCGTACACGCAGGATTACTGTATGCTTAGAGTTGATGAGGTGCTGGACAACTGAGGTTTTTTTCTGTAGTTAATTTCTGGTTTGACTGTTGTTTGCTTGCCGGTTTGGATTTTGAGGCAGGGTCTCACTACAGAGTGTGAACACAGACTTTCAACTCGCAATACTCTTAATGCAGTCTCTTGAATACAGGTGAATACACCCTCGATAATTACTTTCTAAATTAATTTTTTTAATATTTATTTTAATTTTTATGTGTATAGGTGTTTTGCTTGCATGTATGTGCGTGCATCATAAGCCTGCCTGGTGCTTGTGGAGCCCAGAAGAGGATATCAGATTCCCTGAAACTGGAGTAACAGGGGGTTGCGAGCCACCACATGAGTGTCAGGGAGACCGCCATGATCTGTTGTCATGCCACAGTCCAAAGGACGAGGGCCAATTGTTCACAAAAGCCAGCTTAGACCTGTGCCTGTTATCTCAGGCACTTTGTTACAGCAGAGAAGCCCTAATCTAACTGATTGCATAGTTTATGAATAGCTGGAAGAGAGACGAAGGTTCTGGTATGAAGAAAGGAGAAAGAGACGGAATCACTAACTACCTGATTTAAGTAGCACCCCTCGTGTACGCAGACAGGATATCACAGTGCGCCATCACTTGTATAGGAAGAGATGCGATCATATCCAACCCTTCACTGTTTTTTGTGTACAAACTTGGGGGCGGGGTTTGTATGATCATGGTCTCCTCTTGGCAGTATCTATTTTTCCAAATTTGATAGTATTTAGCCAGATTTACAATTTGATTCTCTTTCCTGAAATAGTCTAAACACTACACACTGAAGACTACTGGGTGGTGGAGGGCTTTGTTCACCCCTAAATAAATCAAGACACCCCAGCAAGCTGTAGCACTCGCTGGCCCCTTTGCTGGATTAGTTTGCCTACACAATACTTTCCACAGCCTCATTTCCTAGATGTAGGTATTTTCTGTCTCTTCTAAGTCTGACCCCTGATCTAGAGAGCAGGCCCTTTATTTTGATGATTGTTAGAGGGAGAAAAAAAAAGGTCATTAAATGGAATAGAATTCTACTGCTTCGGTTAAAGGAAGTGCCCCATTTACTGGGTCATATGACACTTATGTAACGTCCAGACCGAATCCTTTAATTTAAAAATATTGCTTTTAAGGATACATCTAAATTGTCTTTCATTTTGGAACAGATACCAAATTACTGATTTATCCACAGTTCTCAATCACACCTGGCTGAATAAATATTTTCATGGGTTCCCAACACTTTCAGTAAAAGAAAACCAGAAACAATATCAGGAGCCTTTAATTTGGTAAGGACGATGATATGGTCGAGGTTTATTGTCACAGAGATTTAGAACTGAGTGTAAAGCTGGGATTTTTTTTAGTGGATATTTAACTAGAGAGCACCAAGTCACACCTGTAAAGTCCAATTCAAAACAATGAGCTGCCACCTGACTCCTCTGAACACGTGAGCCATCCTGAGGTTTAGAACTTGCAACACCTCAGCAGTCCCTTGTTGTGTAAGGAAGATGCCAGGACCCAGAGGGACTAAACTTTGCTGCCTTTAACTCCGCGTGTTAAGAGTGTGATTGATCCTGTAGAACTGAACTGTGTTTTATGAACACAGTGGAAATCAACCTTGCTTCTTTTTTTTTTTAAAATATTTTTTAATGATTTATTTAACTTTATCTTATGTGCATTGGCGTGAAGGTGTCAGATCCCATGGAACTGCATTTTCAGACAGTTGTGAGCTGCCATGTGGGTGCTGGGAATTGAACTCAGGTCCTCTGGAAGAGCAGTCAGTGCTCTAAACCGCTGAGCCATCTCTCCAGCCCTCAACCTTGCTTCTTATGTACCATGCGAACACCTCTAACCTCCGAGGACGGGAATAATACATGTCAATGCTGTTAACTAAGGCTACCTGACTGAATGTAGAATTGTACATAAAATTAATCAGCTTAAAAACCAGACCAATTTTATTTACGTGATTGGCTGCTTTTTAAAAGCAGACCCCGGTGTCAGATGCCTGAGGAGCTGGAAACAAATTAAGGCCCCTGGCTTCTATCATAAATCCCCACAACAGGTGCCTGACAGCTGATAACCACACTCCCCAATGCTTTGTCCCCAAGCCCTGACACCAGAGCCATTAAGGTTTTGATGAGAAGGCTTCCTTTGAACTTTTCCAGCTGGTCTTTAGGCTGCTACAATTTTCTCTTTCAAGTCAAACTCAATAGTTCCTTTAGAATAACAAAGAATCGCACATCTTCAGAGATCCCTCCCTGGAAACACTGGCTTTCCTGATTTCCCTTAAGACAAGGCACACTTAATAACCACAGCACAGTGTGCCACAGCCCTGACCTGTGCTGTTGAGGGAGGAGGCCCAACATTTAGCTTTGATGAGGAATCGGGGCTTAGACAAAAGTTAATTAGCAGAAAACTGTCCTTCTATCGTAAATTCCACTTGCCAAGAACAATCTTCAATCTGGAGACTTCCCTGGAAGTTAAATAGGCATCCGCAGTGAAACAAAAGCTAATCTGGATTTAACCTTGCAAAGCCAAAGACATAGACAGATATTTAAGAGCTGGGGGTGTAGGTCAATGGCAGGGTGCTCACCTAGAAATGGGTGTTTCTATTGGAAAAGATTTAAGGCATTATTATTATCTGATCTATAGGCAAAATTGTGCCATTTTACTTTTAAGCAAATTTTAGAAAGCTTTGTTCTTTAAAAGCAAACCAGACTCAATCACCATCAGGACCGAGTAGGTGAGATTTCGGCTATGCTTATGGGAGTTGATGATTCCCACTACGCTCGCTCATGGAAAGGATTCATCTCTCTGTCGTGTCTGTGGCAAGATGCATCTCGAATTTGCATTAACTTTAAGCTCTAAATAGGAGAGACTGTCAGCTTGTAGAACCAGACCCCTGACCGTTAAAGTTAGGCTGATTTTACTGCTTACTGAATACTGCCTGGTACAAAACATAAGCCGACCTGGGTCTTTGGATCCCAGGAGTCAGTCTTCAACTATGGGGCATGGCGCATGCGCAAGTGCAAACCACCCAAGCTGGAAACTGTGAAGCATTGCGAGGTGCTGCCCTGCGGCTGAAGGTGCAGGTGGAGGAAAGATTACTTTACCCAGAGGGAATCTGAAACATCACAGGGAAGAGACAGTGGTTAAATGGTCCTTAAGTCAGGGTGCCATTTGGACATTCAGGGTGGTGGAGAAAAAGGTGCTTCTGGATGAGAAATCCAGAAACAAGAGAACTTCAAAGAATGCAGTTTTGTGGGCACTCAGAAAATTTGCTACATATTAATTTTCACTCTTTTTGCTATTGAAGTCTGGTGTAGGAGGGTCCTTCTGTATTTCTGTGCTTTCATTGGTTAAATAAAGAGACTGTCTGGCCTGTAGGATAGGGCAGCCCTTAAGTGGGCAGAGTAGAGAGAACAGAAGGCGGTGAGAAAGAAGGCACCGGTGCAGACGCCATGATTCTTCGACCTGAGATGGATGTAGGTTAGACTCATGCTGGTAAGTCATGACTCGTGGTGATACACAGATTTCTAGATATGGGTTAATACGGGATGTAAGAGTTAGCTATTAAGAGGCTAGAGATAATGGACCAGGCAGTAATTTAATTGATATAATTTTCATGTGGTTATTTTGGGTATAAGCTAGCAGTGCGGCCGCGGCCGGGAACCAGGCGCTGGGAACAAATGGCCGCGCTCCTCTCAGGTGCTGAGAACACAGCCCGCACCTCTTACTACAGAAGTCACTGGAAATAAGAGAGAAGTTGACTGTAGATGAGGTTCGCCCAAAGTTTGACTTGAGGGCAGGAAGGGATGGCTCATCCTGAGATGACACAGACACACAGATAAGAACACCTTAGACTCTGAAGCCACTTTGACCAATGGGAGGAGGACCAAGAATTGCCTGTACTTTGTTTTGTTTTCCA
Organism: Dicrostonyx torquatus; assembly: GCA_028555095.1. Taxonomy (NCBI): domain Eukaryota; kingdom Metazoa; phylum Chordata; class Mammalia; order Rodentia; family Cricetidae; genus Dicrostonyx; species Dicrostonyx torquatus. Next base: position 1,167,192 of record JAQHUG010000104.1, on the reverse strand, counting down.
GACTATGTACTACGGCGAATGCTTATATATTTTGTTAAGTAGTGTATTGCAGTTGAAGGCATTAAAATTACTGAAACATGCATCAGCTGGTCATTAATAAATCATTTTCTCCTTTTATTCTGTGTTAGCCCCACCCCCTTAGCCTGTGGAGCCCCATCCCCACTTCCACTGCCTTATAGGTTGCATGAAAGAAGTTGCAGAGAACAAGGGATCAAATCCACTGAGCAATAAAAGAACTTGTAGAGAATGGTAGGGGAGAAGTGGAAGGGAACGTGGCATAGCTGGATACTAGTACATGTATGCACAGGCACACACACACACACACACACACACACACACACACAGAGAGAGAGCTATCTTTGATGGAGGCATAAAGAAGTGTACCCATCACAGCAAAGAGAGTGATGGAGACAGGACATATTCAGAGCTGCCTCATGAACAACGCTGAGAGCAGCTTTAGTGTGGCTCAGCTCACATTTTACTCTTCGTATGTATGTATGCACGTATATATATAGTTTATTTTGTGTGTGCACTGTGTGGGTCCATGCTTAAAGCAGACTGAGTGTGGAGGTCAGAGAAGAGCTTGTAGGCATTAAAAGTCGGTTCTCTTCTACTGTCACGCAGGTTATGGGGATTAAACTGAAGCCATCAGACTTGGTGATGAGTGTACCCGCTGAGCCATCTCATCTCCCTTACTCTTTCTTCATTCTCGTGCAGCCTCTGCAGATAATCAGTTGTAAGAAGATGTGATGGCGAGGCTGATAAACATCCCCTATTCCTCTAAGAAGCCAAGGGTACCACAGCACGCCTTGTAGGGTGCTCCTTTGGGGTGTGGTTCATCATATATACTTTCATGAACGCTATGGAAGGTGGCACATGGTGTGTGCTGCTACATAAAACTCCAAAGGGTTAAATCCATATTCACAGACTACAACACAGGTTGATATATACCCTGTCCACACAAATCTTCCATCCTATATTTGCAAATTCACCTACCCATAACAACTTAATTGCAACCCCTAAAATCAACACAAGGCATTTCAGTGGTCAGTCTTGAGCACTGGCACGTGGTGTTTGAGTTTGTAATCACCTGATACCCTGCCTTCTCCTCACAGCTCTCGTTCTATGAATGCCTCCAGTTCATAGTCTAGTTAGTGGCATGTCTCTGCTGGTGACTTCATTATAAAATGTCCCCAAATCAAGGTGCTACAATGCTGTCTATTACTCATGAACCCAAGCAAGCTATAACGTATCTTATAAAGAATGCTTGAGTGTTGACTAAGTTTTACTCAACTCTCAGTTATGATCTTTGTGTGTGTGTGTGTGTGTGTGTGTGTGTGTGTACAATGTTGACACCCAACTCTCACCGAATAAGGTATCCCTGAACAGAAGTACAACAACTAAAACAAAGTCATAGGCTGATGAAATGAATTTAGGACACCTAGCCCTGTATTTCCCAGAGGGACAAGCATTCATCTTTTCCTGATTAGAATTCACGGTGATTTTGTAGAATCTCATATACTGAATATTGAAAATCACTGTGTTTATTGAGTACAAATCACCAGTTACTCTTCTGAGACGCAAAGTAATTCACCCAGAACCAATCCCATCCATGGCTTCTGCTCAGGAGTGTGGACCGACAGGAATGCTGCTGCCTTCACACATAGGAAACACCTGCCTCCCTGACCACCACTGCACGGGGATGCTGGCATCACTGGGGATCATGATTGAAGGGTATTCTGCCTCCCACACAGCTGCCTATCTTAAGCTGAAGGTAGACAGAGTCCACGGCAGTGTGATGAATATATATTTAGCAGCATGCACCGAATGCAGAAGCACCCCCTAATCCTAACAGAGTCTGTGCGTAAGCCATTCTGGGGTCTGGGACTATGACACTTATGTGAGGAATTGAGTGACAAGCTGCAAGGATGCCGGCGTTCTTAGGTGAGAGAAAGCACACACCGTAAGAGAAGTGACAACAGACACAATAGTAGACTGTACAGAAGATTTCACTAAGTGTGAAGCAGAGAACCAAGGTGAGCTATGTTTTTGATTCCTGTCCAAGATCTCTTTAGGAGAAGAGAAAGTAGTCAGTAGACATTTTAATCTTTTTCATGTCCCCCCTGGAAGCCTTTTTCTTTCAAATACAGAAGGGCAGAAAAAATAACCACATAGCTCTAGGGCTTGGCCTGGGGGCTACTGGGGGCACCTGTTCCCTGCTATAAGGAAGGACTCAGCAGGCCACAGCTGGGTGGGAGCCTCAAGCCTGAGCCTTCAGGGCTCCTTCCAGTAACTAAGCACAACCCCTCCCCCCACCCACAAGCCCCACTGCCCCCCCACCCCGCCCAACAAACAAGGCATTAAAATAAAAAGGAATGTGCTTATTTTCATCCTCGCAACCCCCCTCAAAACAGAAGAATCACTGATTTCCATCTTCTGACCTAGGGTTTGAGAGTCTTTGCTCAATCAAGCCTGACTGGTTTGTGTCACATGTCACCTCCTGAGTTAGACTTGGTGGAACTAAGGTCTTTGCTGCTGGTAAGTGCGCCCAGGATGAGGAATTCCGGTGCACATCCACCTGAATGTGCACCTGAAAAGGGCAAAGGACAAAGTAAACACAGGTAATTGCAAGGTGAACTCTCACCCACAATTTCAGGAGCATTTGCAGCCTGGAAGCTAACACTTAGTTATTTTCATTCCTGTCACGCAAGCAGCTAAGGATTTTTTTTTTCTTTCACCTAATTTTGCTGATCAGGCAATGCATTAGAGAAATAATTAAGTTGCTGAACAGCACAAATACAGGCATTAGGTATTTTAGAGTAGGGCATGGACCGGCAATTTCTCCTCACTTGCTACTTTATCAATGCCCCAGAAAGGTGTGGTTTCGGTGGATTGATTTTAAAGGCACTGCTTTCCTGATGTAGTCATCCACCAGATGACTACATTACTGGTGGTTTGAGCCTGCTCTAGTGGTCCTTTTTAGGCTTATATATTTCAAATATGAAATATTAAAGTATTAATGTATACATGTGTATGTTTTTAACTTTGGGAAGGTCTTACTTCTCTCTTTTTAAAGCCACGTAGAACTAATTTGCTATCACCTTCCTGATTTCCCATAGAAATAAAGATGTAAGCAAACAAACATTTTCACAGAAGCCTTGACTGCTTTTCCAGAGAGCAGAGTTAGGAAGATCCACACCCACATCACCCTCTGGGGAGAGGAAAAAAAAAACCACAAAAGCAAACACCTGGTGCAGCAAGATTTCACGCAAGCCCTGCCTGAAGCTACAAATACATTTATTAGATCTCTGGCAACGTGTTCTTAAAATAAACTTAATGGCCTCCGGGTCTCTATTCAAACCAAAGCTTAATTCCTTTTGTGGCGCCAGGGCCAGACAGGCTCCCCCACCCCAAGAAGAGGGGAGAGGAGGAGGGGGAGTGGCCCACCACCTCCAGGAGTAACCGGTTTAGTGTGTTGTAGTTGATTCCCCAGTGAGGTGAGGCTTCTAATTACCATCAGTGTGACAGTACCCCACACCACAGTGAGGTAAAGCCATACAGCCCACAGGCACTATGGCCCAACTATGCTTTCTTCTGTGTTATACCCATGAGAACAGACAGAAATATAAAAATGGAAAAAGTGCATGTTTAAGCTGATTGTTAAAAAGGAAACAACAACAACCAAGCCCTTAATTCCACTTGTTCCATTACCACCGGCATTGAAATTTGATGGCAAGGAAGGGCGGTTTGGTTGAGATGGGAGCAGAAAAGTCATTCTATGATCAAAATGCTGTGACTGATTTTGAATTCAGACAGTGGGAGGCCAGAACTAAGAGGACCCTTCTTTAGAGCTGATTTTTGCTTTATTTGTTGGCTGCGCAGATTGAAATCTGAATTGTTCACACATTCTCAGCTCTATTTTTGGCAGCAAAATTAAGTTTCTGAAATTTGTAATTTCTCTTTAAAATCATTAAGATTCAATCATATTGACTGTGCAAATTCAAGGGCTTCACTGTGACATTTTATACTTGCATGCATGGTTGGCTCAGCCACACCAGCTCCCACCCCTGACCTGGTCACTCCTCTCTTGCCTTCCTCTCTCCACACTCACTCCCTGGCTTCCTTCTCCCTAATGGCCCATCTTTCTGTTTTGTTTTGTTTTTTAAACTGTAAACTAAGTTTCTACAATTAAAAAAATTATGAAATTATGCCTGGTTATTCAGCTATTGCACCTGCGGGAATCAACACGGCCTTGTCCACACAGGAGAGAAGGAAGGAAGGAAAGCATTGAGGAGGTGGGAGAGAGACAGAGACCATGGGCAGCCTCAGTGTCATAGGTCATTGTGTTCATTGTTTCTTCTCATTTATTTCAGATTAGATTTGCAAAGGGAGCCTTGCTGCTTAACCTGCAGGAGTATTTAATTAGTCAAACCCTTTGGTAATAGGTCTGATCCCTTCAAAGTTAGGCAAGCAATACAATGGAATCCTCTTGGTGATGTATGTCTCTAAAGCACAACACTTTGTTTACATATTTAGCTGGGAAGAGGAGGAAGGGGGATGGGAAAGAGGTTGGGGGGAAGGAGCAGTAGAAGGAAGGAGAGGAGGGAGAAAAAGAGAAGCAGGAGAAGAAATTGATGTGACCCGTTTATTCTCTACATAATTAGCAAGTGTCCACTGTCTACACTTCTTCAACAAGCATGGTTTTAAAAGGACACCTCTGTCTTCTTAAAACACCAAGATTGTAAGTGTTGTGTTTGGAAAATAATTTAAAGCTTGGATCCAATTGTTTTCAAGCTAAATACATATGTATATGTATATATTTGTGTTTTCGAGACAAGGTTTCTCTGGCTGTCCTGGAACTCACTCTGTAGACCAGGCTGTCCTCAAACTCACAGAGACCTGCCTGTCTCTGCCTCCTGAGAGCTGAGATTAAAAGTGTGTGGCTTAAAAATATTTTTTTTTCAGCTAGAAAAAGGGTTTATGAGTGTTTTTACTGTTCTTATTTGTTAAGCAACAATGTCTTATGGAGGGAAAAATATATTATTAGCAATAAGAAGTAGTATCAGGTTAGCTATGATAAGGTATCCCTGTAAATCTTCAATGGCATTTTGGGATAAAAATTTATAGTGGCGTTGCCAGCAAATCGTGAACCTAATTTTCTTTAGTATTACAACAAAGTGGAGACAGGTGGAGCCATGTTTGCAGGTCCTAACGTTAGGTAGTCTATGGTCTCTGGACTTCGTAATGTTCATAATGCCAAGCGTATCTGGTGTAATTTTCAGTCCTTCAGAAACTGCTGTTAAGAAAGGTGACCCCAAAGCCGGGCAGTGGTGGCGCACGCCTTTAATCCCAGCACTCGGGAGGCAGAGGCAGGCAGATCTCTGTGAGTTCGAGACCAGCCTGGTCTACAAGAGCGAGTTCCAGGACAGGCTCCAAAGCCACAGAGAAACCCTGTCTCAAAAATCCAAAAAAAAAAAAAAGAAAAGAAAAGAAAAGAAAGGTGACCCCAGCAGCCATTTATTCTGAGTTTATTCATATGAAGCCCTGACCAGGATTCTTGCGGAATTTTGGACTTTAGTGTCTACTTGATAGAAAATGAAAACCAGTTGACAAACTGGTCTCTTAGGCCAAAGTAAGTGACATCTTTCTCTACTTGGTTAATGGGCCATGCAAGGTGAACCTGCTAACGCTTTGAGATAGCAGTCACAACACAAGAGTTCGTACCCATTCCAGGCATCCTTCAAAAGCAAACACAGAGCCTTTAATATAGTCTAACCTAGTGCTCTCTGGGAATGGCTGATGATTTTGGCTACTGAGGAACATTTTGGTAAAGTCTAGAGACTTTGTGTTTTTATGCTCTTATACATGTGCACACATGCATGCGAGCATACATGTACATACGCATGTATGTCTGAATGCACATAGAAGCCAGAAGCGAGCATTAGGTGTTTGTTTTTGATGACTCATTACCCACCTTATTTTTTGAGACAGAGTTCTCACACTAAGCCTGGAGCTCACCAGCTAGCGGATTGCCCAGGGAGTTCCTGAGACTGCCTTGTCTTGAACCTATATCCATATGCCAAAGCTGAAATTATAGATGGGGCAATCAAACCTGAGTCTATGGGGGCTTGGAGGATCCAAACTCAGGTCTTCATGTCTGTGCCACAGGCACTTACTGAGATCTCCCAGCCTTTAGACAGCTCCTCAGCCCTTAGATAAGGTAGTTTTGGTTGTCATAACTGCAGAGGAGAGGGATGGGGGGAAGATAGAAGGAACAACCTCTTCAGAGAGTCCAAGGGTCTTACAATACCCAGGACAGACAGAGCCCACCCTACATCCATACACACATCCTTAGAACTACCTCCCTAGGGTTCAGAGGTTAAGAGTACTTGTTGCTCTTCCAGAGGACCTGAGATCAGTTCCCAGCACCCATATCAGGTGGCTTATAACAATCTATAACTCCTGCTCTCAGGGATCGGACACCTGACATGACTCCTGAACTCACAAGCATGTGCCCACATGCACTCACACAAACCTACACATACTTCAAAATAAAAATAAAAACTGTGTCTTAGAAAGAGAATTATCCGGCAATAAACATCAACAAGGCTAATGCAGACAGGCCTTGGTCCAAGGGTACCTTTTGTAAGCAGAGCGGCAGACTGCCCCAGGCAAACCAGTGCTTTCTTACTATACCTTCAGCATGTTGATCTTGTGTAAGTGCTCAGACCTTCTCCCACTGGTGCAGCTATGTTTCCAGCAAAGGCGTTTTATTTTCCTTCTACAGGAAACAGTTGAGCTGGTAGTTTTCCCAATCAGTTAAAATTTACAGCTAATCCCAGGGGACTCTTGAGGTGAGGAAGGACCTTTAGAAATTCACTGAGTCCATGTGAAACTCTACACCTAGTTTAGGTTTTAATAGGAATCAAGTATCAGATTGACCTGCTTTATTCTAGATGAGGTTTCACCAGGTCACCTGAGAGTCTCGTGAAAACACGAAGGCAGAAAGGCGCTCCTGAAGTCACTGTAGATAACACATTTGAGCACCGGACACATGCTATTCAGCCTTCCACTTTCTAGGACGCTTTGTAGCCAACAGGGGAAATACTGCATATTCAATGCAAGCATGCACTTGAGTGTAAACATACGTGCATGCACACACATGCATGCATGCTCATACAGACATATTCATATGCACACATTCCTGCTCACATGCCTGCACGCATACACACATTCACATACATGCATGTTCTCACTTTTCCTTTTACAGAGAATGAAACAGTTTCCAAAGTACATATCACACCAGGGCTAGAGAGATGGCTCAGTGATTAAGAATATTGTCTGTTCTTGCAGAGGATCCAGGTTTGGTTTCTAGCCCCCACATAGTGCCGAACAACTGTTTGTAACTCCAGTTCTAGGGGGTCTGATGCCCTCTTCCAGCTTCCATGGGCACCAAGTACTCATGTAGTACACATACATCCATACAGGCAAAAACCCATGCACCTAAAAGCAAACAAACGAAAGCCTAGAACACATAGTGCCCTTACATTTGTCTCCACCAATATGCAGGAGGCATGTTTTCTTTTGGAATCCATATTTTCTGGACATTGACCCGCATTGTGTGGGGTTTTGGTCACCCCACTACACACACACACACACACACACACACACACACACACACACACACTGCATTGACTAGCAAGGATTTAGGCAGCATTAAGCGTATTAAAGGCCTATCCTGAAGAAATACCTGGGGACTCTGAGTCATGACTGTGCCTTGAAAGCCTACGAGGAAGGGATCCCATTTGTTAAGTGACCTTTAACTGGCACACCTTGGCACAAATTGGCTTCCATTATGGACAAAGACCAGGCAGAGGGTCCTATGTATCTGTCCCATCATTGGTCACCAACAGGTAGGATGAAATTTCATAATTTTCAGGAGCAAAATCCAATACCATTAATAAATATTTTCCTCCCTATCAGAAATAGAAATTCTTGTTCCAGTTGTGTGATAACTAATCTCAACTGTCAGTGTGCTAGGATTTGGAAGTATGCAGGAGACAGACTTCTTGACACATCTTTCGAATTAGCTAGATTAGGTTAACTAGGGTGGGGAGAGCACCCTCACTATGGGCAGCACCATTCCATGGGGAGGGAAAAGCTACCTTAACTGTGGGCGGCACCATTCCATGAGGGGAAGGAGCCACCTTAACTGTGGGCAGCACCATTCCATGGGGTAGGAAGAGCCACCTTAACTGTGGGCAGCACTATAACATGAGGGGGAGGAGCCACTTTAACTGTAGGCAGCACCATTCCATGGGGTGGGAAGAGCCACCTTAATTGTGGGCAGCACCATTCCACTGGGTGGGAAGAGTTGCCTTAACTGTGGGCGGCACCATTCCACGGGGTGGGATCCTACACTGAATAATAAGAAGGAATCTAAGCACCAGCATTCATCACAGTCCTGACTGTGGATGCCCTGTGACCCTTCCTCTGTAAGTTGCTTCCTGTTGGGTATTTCCACACAGCAATGAGAAAAGGAAGTAAAACTGGGTGCTCCTAATTTCTAATTCAGATGGCAAAGCAAATATACTTATCTGTAGGATTCCAAGAAAAGCGAGTTCGAATAAATACATCTGGCTCCTGGTAAACTTGTCCCATAGAAGACACACTAAACATGAGAATCACATATTTATATAGTTTGATTTTTGTGACTTAACAATAGAATGCTCCACTTTTTTTAAAAAAAATTAATCATATGTGGGATCAGAACTCAATGGAGACAAAGATCAGGATTTTCTCCAGCTTAAGAACAAAACAAACAGAAATCTGGCCAAAGCTGCCAGCAATGTAGAGCGACATTAGCCCTGGTTTTCAGTCAGATATTAAACTTGCTCCCTGTGGACATTTAAACCCCATGATCTGTCCAACTCAGATAAAGTATTTCCAGGCTTACTAAGAAGAATGCTTCTGCAACAAGGAAACCACCAGCTCGGGAAGTATGGGCTTAGCAGGGCTCTGGAAAGAGGCTAAAACTCTGATTAACAGAAACAAAGTGCGAAAGCCCATGGTCCACAGGTCTGTATTTATTTCTCACTCATCAGCTGCTCCCTCCCAGGAGAACTGTAGCAAATAGCTCAGTGTCTGGCATCTCTTCAGAAACATTCATGTTTATTGTATGTGTGTGTGAGAGAGAAAGATAGTGCCTGCATGCTGATGTGTATGTACCACAGGCATGCGATTCCTGTAGAGGCCAAGAGAGGAAGGACATCAGAATCCCTGGAGCTTGAGTTCTGAGGCTGTGAGCCACTGTGTGGGTGCTAGGAACTGAACCCAGGTCATCTTTGCAGGAGCAGCCAGTGTTCTCACTACTGAGCCATCTCTCCAGTCCCAGGTACCCATCAATTTCAAAAGAACTAGAAATGACATTTTGATTCACATCTCAGATGGTTTTTGTAATGATGTTGACATATTCTATTGGGAAATTCCTGTGGTTTTCAGAAGAATCAAACATGTTTCAAATTAAAATCATGAATTAGTCCCATTCATGATGCAGCTGGGTACAAAGATTCATATGTGTGTGTATACATACACACACACACACACACACACACACACACACACGTATGCCTGGAACTTTAGGACTATATATGTATATATTTCATGTACAGGGCAGTAAGTGTATTTATAATATACATAGAATAATATGTTCACACACACACACACATATATATATAAAATGTCCAACTTTATGCCCCCTAGAAATTGAAACTAATAATTGTCTGAGACAATGAACACTCAGAAAGCTTAAAAGAACAGTACCCTTAAAAGAACAGTAGAGAAACCATGTTTTAGGAATTTCGAGATTCACAGAAAACTTTCATGGTATTTTTTTTTCTGACCTTATTGGTGGCAAAGAGAATGGCTGTGATTCTGTATCCCCTGACTTAGGATCCGGGGGACAGGGCAGATGGCAGAGGAGCCCAGGGCTCAGTGGGACCTATACATGCTGGACCAAGAAGATCTGGGCAAAGCCCACGAGACTGAACTGCCCTCACTTGCATACAAGGGCTGAGTTAAGATACGTGGCCTGGAGTAGAGGCTGCAGGGCCAGTGTTTGAAAATGCTTCCAGCTAGGAGGCAGGGCGTGTGTGCACCCCTGTCTAGGTAAACTCTCCCCTGCACCAGGGCTTCATTTGTTGGAGGACTCAAGCCCCTTTAGGTATTTAGGACCTTCATTCCTTTCATGCCAATCGTTCCCTTCAGCAATTTCTCCTTTTCCCTAACTGCTGCTATAGTTAATTATCCAGCTTACACTGCACACAGGCGTTTCTTTTCAAGTTTTCCTAGAAATGAGAGTGTATAATAGCGAATATTTTATTTTACTTTTACAATTTTTATTTTATGTCTATGGCTATTTTGCAGGTATACATGTCCGTGCATCTCGTGTGGCCCACAGAGGCCAGAAGAGGGCATTGGGTCCCTGGAACTGAAGTTACAGATAGTTGTGAACCACCATGTGGGGGCTGGGAATTGAACTTAGGTCCTCTGGAAGAACAGCCAGTGCTCTTAACCACTGAGCCATCTCTCCAGTCCCAATATCAATAGTCTAATGAAAAAAGGATTTATAAGCATGAATATTTCAATTATTTTGTCTGTACAATGCCATGGCTTTCACTAATTTCCCATATATTAGTTCATGAAATCATGGTTGGTTTACTTCGTTTTTCAGTTCCAACTTCCTGAACATTCCATCCCTCACTCACCCATCACTGCTAGATGAAAACTTTCACCTAGAAAAGTGACCTGGATGCTGTAAAATGGAATGCGGGCATTTTTATGTATTAGAAAAAAGTCTTGATCAGAACTGTATTATGTTTTATGCTGGATATTCCTGGACAGCTTTTCAAAACTATCACGGGTAACAGATTGAAGCCATGTAGAAGCTTGGCTGCGTGCAGGTCTCTCTACTTCATAAGCATCTCTCAGCCTTATCAAGGAGTCCAATGAAGCTGGGACATTGTCATGCAGAGAAAGGAACTGGAGTTATTGAGGCTAGGCTTAGAGTTCCAGAGGTTTAATTCAGGACAGAGGAATAAAGATAGCCATAAAAGACCCACAGAAACACTCTGGCAAGTTCAATCAGTACTTCCCCCAGGGGTGAAGAGAGATTCCCTAGAGAATAGGCGGAGGGATCAAGCTGTTAGAAGCAGGGTGAGCACTGCCTTCCTACTTTTCCCTTACTAGAGAAGCTGTCTACCACATCACTCCTCACTAATGACTATCACCACTAGTTCCTCCGACAGGAACTACTCATAGAAGGGCAAGTCTCTGAAAGGATGCCATGAATAAAACTTTCCTAAAGACTTAGTGCCGCATACAAGGGCACAACTGTTTTAAAAAGTGATAGCATACAATGGTGGTTCTTTGCAATTAACATTTTAATTATCTGCAGCAGTTATTGATGCCCAGAGAGTCAATAACAGTCTACTGTGTTCTTTCATCACGGCGGGTATTGCAATGAAGCCAGAGAACACAATGAACAGGATATAGAAGGATCCATTTGTTTCTTTATGAGGAAGAGCAACTGGAAAAGGGAACTGACAACTCCCTCTTTGTTTTGTTCTTGAGGAGGATGGGCCGCATGATCATTGGATTTGTCTGTTGGCTTCGGTTAATAATCTCAATAAACAATTCTGTTTCAGGTCTGTTTGGGAGTCACTGGTTTTGAGTGCTCACGTTGTTAGAGCCCCGTTGTGAAACACGGATGTTTAAAACCCACTCATTTCCATTTCACCCTTCGCTCATAAGTCTTTAATGTTTATGAGATGAGATAACATAGATATTGCAAAATGCAATCTATAATTAAATGTCCTTTTAAGTAGTTTTTAAAGATTAAATATTAGAGCAAACTTATTCTTACCGTTATAACTGGACTTGCTTATATAAAAACACTGACCAAGACCCTAGATCCTAGCCCAGACTGAATGCCCCTTAGTGTTTATATAATATGGCTCAGTTGTGATAAGCTTCTGGCTATTTTGGCTTTGTGCTACCCAGCAGGCATAAATAGTTACTAGAAGGAAGAGGGGTGATGTGCAGCCATAAACCTAAATGTGAGCTTCTGTGCTCGCTCTCTGTTGCTGTGAGAATACTGAGTCAGTTGACAAGAAGCAAGATTTTACTTTGGCTCATGGTCTTAGAGGATTCAGACCATGGCTTTGTTGCTTTGGCTTTGTGAACATCGTGACAGAGGGCATGCTGGGAAACAAGGCTTCTTACCTCTCAGCAGCCAAGAAACTGGGGGAGAGGGGGGGGAGAACAAAAGAAAGAGACAGGACAGAGCCCTTAGCATCTGCCTTTCTAAATCCACATCCTCCAATGAGGCCCCGCCTTGTGAGGAGCGCCATCTCTGCTAGCACCACTCCATGGGCTTTGGAGTCAGGCCTTAACAGACATTCGAATGGGAAAAGCATTGCTATCATTGACTGCTGTTATTCTCCTCTGAGTACTCTCAGGCCTAACTATGAACATAAACTAGAGATTTCGACATCAGCATCAGTGTTTTCTAAAGCAGCACAGATAGTAGCTTTAAGTCGTAGTGTACTCCAATCACTGCACAATCCTCAACAAGCGAGGCCCAGTTATATATCCCATCTCAGCTAAGACCAGAAAAGAAGTCTCCGCTCTATATAGACTCTCCTGGAATATCTGTGGGTAACACATGAACAGCATTTGGCTGTGCGGCTAGTGGCGGGACTATGTGCCGGGGTTCACACAGAAGAGCCAGTCAAAGAGGGAGCAGAGATGAGTTTCTCTGGAGCAGCTGGGCAGGGAGCAGCATGGGCTTCCACTTCCCAGGAAGGGAGACCCCTTACATCCACCAACAAGCACAGGAAGAGTTAAGGCCATGCTCATCCATGCATGGAAGACCAAGCTGGGAGTGCTACAGCTCAGAGTTCTCCATCTCTCCTTCTCGTACCAATCAAGAGAGAACTCAGCATCCACAACCCCGGACCCTTCACCTTCTCTGAACTTCATCCTCAGAATAGTGGGGTTTCTTGACCCCCAGAAATGTGTTTATCCAATCTAGGTTGCCACGCTCACTGGACATTTGGTAATATTTGTATTATTCCTTTATCCAATCCTGGAACTTGTCTATAAAAAACAAAGTCTTTTTCAGGGACTGAAGAGATGGCTCAGTTAAGAGCATGTACTGCTCTTTCAGAAGATCCAACTTTGGTTCCCAGCATCCACGTCAAACAACTCCAGCTCCAAGGTATTATGGGATAATATTTTTGTACATTGTGAAGATGTGTCTTTGCAAAGGTGCCTTCTGATTAGTTTATTAAAGAGCTGAATGGCTAATAGCTAGGCAGGAGATTATAGGCAGGACGTCTGGGAAGAGATAAGAACTATGGGAAAAAGAGAAGGGGAATTTGCCAGCCAGGCACAGAGAAAATGGGACGTATGGTACTGAGGAGAGGTAACAAGCAACATGGAAGAATGAAGGTTAATATGAACGGGTTCATTTCAGTTATAAGAGCTAGTTCGTAAGCTAATAGGGCCAAGCTTTCATATTTAAGAAGTCTCCGTGTCATTATTTGGGAGCTGGTGATCCAAAGAGACTCCAACTACACCAAGTGCTCTCTTCCGGCCTCTGTGGGCACCTGTACCCACATGCACATCCCCTCCCCACACAGATGCACAAGTATTTTTAATTAAAAAATAATTTTTAAAAAATTTTCTTTTTTTTTTTTTTTGAGACAGGGTTTCTCTGTGTAGTCCTGGCTGTCCTGGAACTTGGACTGTAGACCAGGCTAACCTTTAACTCAAAGATCAACCTGTCTTTGCCTCCCGAGTACTGGGATTAAAGGTGTGTGCCACCACCACCTGGTGAAAATATTTTTTTACTCTCTGCCTTCAGGTCACTGTTACTGTGATGAGCAAAGAGACCTGGGGAGGACAGGGTTTGCTCAGCACACGCTTCCACACCACAGTTCATCATCAAAGGAAGTCAGGACAGGAACTCAAGCTGGGCAGGGGAGGCAGTAGCTGAGGCCGAGGTCACAGAGGGGCGCTACATACTGGTTCCAGTGCCCAGGGTGGACTAGACATTGCTGAGAGTTGCCATGTGGCATTCTAGGTTCCCCATGTGAACACAGCAAGGTAGTTTTATTGCGCCTTTTTTTCCAGTCAGGGAACTGGGTTCCACCCGGTCCGCGTCCACCCCCACCCAACACTCCCCCCTAGTTAGTGTGTTTCCAGTCAGCTGGTTTGGGACTGAAAACTGCCTTCCCTAGAAGTGAGACCATGGAGCAGGATGTCACGCTCATTCGGGGACTCTCTTTTCAGTTTCCACACAATACCTCCTGTTTTCAGCAGTCGCGGGAGCTCTCAGAGAGCTCAGCCTCTCTCACACTCTGTATGCTCTGAAACTGAGCTCCTCTCACAGTCCCGGCTGGAGCCCTTTTCTCCAGAGACCCTGGCCACTCATCTTCTCCGCTGGAGCTGGACCATCCATTCGCATTGCCAGTGCATCAGCCCCGCTGTCCCCGGGGGAACTTCGATCTCACACACATCCCAAAGCTGGACCCGCACCATGTCTTTGCTTAGCTCCCTCTTGTGTTTCATATGATAGACAATACGAATAATGCTGTTTCCCTCTTCAGCTGCTACACGGAGCACTGGGAGTTACACCGGCTTCCCCCACATTCACTGGGCCTCATTATCTAATTGCTATGAGGCCTAAACATCTCTGGAATTCCTTCTCCTTTTTTCCTTTGCCATAGCAACTTGTTCTCTCTGCCATGTGATCTCTCTACCTGGTTTGTCTGCCTCCTACTCAGCTCTCCTCCCTTATCTAGCTTCCATGTGCCCTGACTATGCCAGCTAAGCATATTCATCATTTCCAGCCCCTTCCCCAACTCCCCACTGACTTGAGAAGAATACCTCAAACCTCAGAAGATGCACAGACTTCCCCTAACCTTCCCACTCTTGCTTCTCAGATACCTCCATGTAAACCACCCCCAACTATCCTGGTCCAGCAACGTGAAGAGGCCTCGCCACATCCCCTCAATGGGAGTCAATGTTTAGTGAATGTCTAGTGCTCACTGAACACTGATTGAATTGTTACCCTGTCCTGTGTTCTAGAAAACTCTTGAGTCATTTAAGTTTACTCATAGTTCCAACTTTCAAATTAAGAGTCCCGAACCAGATTGCACAGTGCACATCCAAACATAGATTATAAACCAGATCATTTACAACAGCCTGTACTTTGCCCTAGATGTTGGATAGAAATATTTTAATACGGTTCCTCAATCTTTTTGATATGTCTTCGGTGAAGGGATTATATGGAATATATAATAATATGAATCACATGGATTATAATTTTGAATGCATACCCACATGTACTCTAAAGTTCTAATATTCAAACATCTGGAGAATTTCTTCAGTCCCTGATTGTTCAAAAGTGAAGGTCAGCAATTGTCTCATTTCTTTTTTTCCACCACCTTAACATAAGCAACGCTTAAGGAGCTGTGTTGGGACGGAAAAAACAAGAATGAAGGAGACAGATGGGCCCAGACCTGTGTGTTCCTCACCCAAAACTCCCCCAGCGAGAGAAGAGCACACACAGAGGCCTCTGCGGCAGTGGCAAACACTCCAGAAGGAAAACGTGTTGAAGTTGAGTCGAAAACAAAGCAAATCAAGTCTAAATCAAGTCTAAATCGAGAAAGCCGTCAAAGCTCTAGAGCCGGAGAGATGAAGTGCAGACACCACTGAAAATGAGTGTGGAGGGAGAAAACAGAAGGAAACAGAGAGCAGACAGCTCGTCAGCGAGGTCCAGGTCTGTGCGACCCCCAAGGGCCTTACTGGTTTTTCCTGAAGTACGTGAATATTTGTTATCACCCATAGGAATGTTTCCCTGATGATTTGCATGGTTTATTTTAACTAGGATTAGCCAGTAATTCTTATTTTGTCTTCCTAACAGGGGAGGCTTAACCATAGACCTGTGGTTTGTCCTCTCCCATAGGCCTCACGCTGAAAATAGCATTGCCATATAACGCTATGTAGCACTTCTAACAGTGGGGAGACAGAAGCATGTCTTAAATAAACACCTGCGCACACAGTAGCCTCTCTCCCTCCTCCCTCTCCGTCTCCCCCTCCCGCTGTGTGCATTTGTGGGTGAGGATACACACACAAATACAGCAAATGCTCAGTGCAAACCTTCAAAAACATTTCACGTGTTGAAATAACATAAATCCTATAGCCAAATGTACTTCCTGTCTCTAGCTTTTCAAAAAAAACTATTGCCTGGTTTCAGAGAGGTCCCGATAAAAGATCCCCTAACAGAATCATTTAATTTCTAAATTAGTTCTCCACACAGATCAGTCTCTGTACTTTAATTTTCAGGCATCCAATTTTAAGTCATTTACCTTTCTCCCGAAACACTTTTGCGGCTTCCTAAGGGCAGGAAATGTGCTAGTTAGAACCACCACCTAAAAACCTCCCTCTTCTAAATAGTTACTTTATAGTTAAAAATTATCTTTCAAGGTTTGCGGCCACTTCTATCATTAAGCGAACATCTATGGCAGAGAAGAGTTTGAGCGAATAAGCAGTGTGATCAGGACCAGTCCAGGAGGGGGCTGGGGACAGTCAGGACACTGCATGGTCTAACACACTCCCAGGGACCTTCACGATCACCCTACCACTGACCACCGCTGTCTGACCCAGGAACCACAGGGAACAGCCGCTTTCCCAAGAAAGCTCCTCTCTGTCTCTAAGAAGCCAGGTGGACAGACTGCCGCTGCTTCTCCAGTCACCTGGAGCCACGGTGCCGGTGGGTTCTCAGGAGGCGGGGCGCTCAAAGCCCCTCACAGGCTAACCTGCCAGGAGCAGTGCCAGGGAGCAGAGCCCCATCAGCTCTCAGAGTCTACCCCAGATCTGCTCCGCCTCTGCCTAACCCCTTCATCTTGGACACTTCATTGTGGCACGCGGAGCTTTGTGGCCACGGGCATCTAAGTTCTCCTAAGTCACTCCCCAGCGCGCGTTTTAAAGAGATCTTCCTGCAATTTCCTGCTGTGAGGGTGGCACGTAATTACTGTTTTGATAATTTTTTTTCTAGTAAGAATAAAAGCAGAAATGAAATGACAAGGGGGTGTCTACCTCTTCTATAGATATACAGGGCACAAGTATTTTCCCTTTTTCAGGGACGTCACTGGCAACCAGAAATGTCACTGGGTGGGTGATGCTGTTGCGCCGGTTCATCTAGACTGAGCCACGTGACTTCTAAAGTAAGGGGGACATTTATAATGCGAGGATTGTTGCAAACTGGGATGACTTGAACATCTTATGCATGAAGGTGAGTCTCACTTTTTAAGAGTTAAGTGCAGACAGAATTCTTCATGGGAGGGAAAGCAGTTCGCGTACCTTTCTCAAGGCATGCCATCCCAAGCAGCAAATGACCAGATCTGAGCCCAGCGATATCCTAGGAAGCATGGTGTTGAATCTGTTTTTAACCATGTGATCCTCTACGCCCTAAGATTTTTTATTGGCCGTAAATAAAAGTGTTGTTTAATATTAGTCCATTGTTACATTTAAAGGATCACTAAATTTATATTGGAATAACTTTAACATTCAAATAAAGGCATACATCAGTAGCTACATCCCAACTTGCGGGAATTGATTTGGGTGTGGAAGTCAGAATTTGTGGGAGTTGAATCTTTCCCTCCACTACTCAGGTCGTCAGGCAGGGCAGCAGGTGCTTTTACTCACAAAGCCATTTTGCCAGACAACGCTAATAGTCTAAAAATAAAAATTTAAAGCAGTAAGACAAAGCATTGGAACTATCTATCTACATATGTATTTGTATATGTAATTATACTCAGCCATGCCAGCTTTTATAACAGGTCCAGGGGATTCAAACCGAGATTCTCATGTTTGCATGACAAAAAAGCTTTACTGACTCAGCCATCTCCCCAGCCCAGTTTAGACCCTATAAGACATCATCCTCTTTATTGGCTTGCAGCTCAGCTCTCTGTCACCTGCTGACATCCTATTAGTAGCAAGATCATCTAACAGGAAAACTTCACAGAGCACCAATGGAAGCTGACGAAGCTCCGCCTGTATTGTTCCAGTCAAAGCTTTTACCATACTGTCCTCGACGAAGCCCTTTTCTGGCTTTGTCCCTCTCATCCTCCAACAGCTGTTAAATCTTCATTCATTACTGAGACAATTTCCCAGCAACACAGTAACCTGTCTCACCATTTCCAAACCAGCACGACACCCCCAAGCCGGCATGACACCCCCAGGCCCTGGGGTTCCCAGATCCATGTATGGCAGTGCTCTCTGCCCAGCAGTGCACTCTCTAGTTGGTGAGGCTCTCCATCACCTCCTACAGTGAGCACTGGTGACCTGCAGAAGGGCTGTGTATCTAAGCACCCTCCCACCTACACCCTCCCCGACAGGGGTGCCATCTTGCTGATCCTGAACCACCACACAGAGCCTAATGGAAAGCCTCCCCTAGGTCTTAAGAGAAAACAATGTGTGTTATAATGAGAGAGGTTTAAAAGGTAAAACGAGTCACAAGTTTTCATAATTGCTTCACTTTTGGCAGTAATTTCTGTTTGATTAGCAGGATCCATGGAGAAGTAAAGTCCAATTAGTAATCTGGCAAGATATGGAACCAGAATTGGCAAGCTCTGATCTGTCTGTATATGCAGTTTTATTTAAATCTTCAAGAGTGCACGTTGCTCGGTTGAACTTTAAGGGACACTGAAGACCCGAACTGGGTTACATGTGCCTAACAAGGTTTTGGAGAAGCCCGGATTACTTATTTAAGAATGTTCTAAAGGCAGAGGGAACATGTACACTCCACACTGCTGGTTCCCACCTCTCTCTTGTGGTCACCAGATTAACTGAACATTAAGTGGCAGATGGTATAGGACCTCCAAGCGGGTAACTCATCAAGCAATGAGGGTTCAGAGTTCTCTGCTTTCTAGAAGGCCTTCAACTCAGCTCCTTGGATCACTTTTCAGTAGTGGCGTTGCTTTAGGCTCCAATTAATTTCTTTTGCTGCAAGTTGAAAGGTATGCTAGTTTTTCATGGAGTTGGCTAAGACCACTTCTTTGTGTTAATAATTTAATTTTGCAATTGCTAATGTGGATGAGTTGAGATGGGCAGGCTTGGTGACAAGCCATCATCTGTAGGTTCACTACTAGTTCAGGACTGCCCAGTTTACATGGTTGGGTTTGTGTACAATATGGTCAGTGTCCTTGTCTCTCAGAATAGCCTGGCTTGATAATAAATTATATTTCCACCCAATTCTTTCCTGTAATGAAATAAAAGGCCCTTTGTCAAGCTAGCCCATTTATCTTCTTCTTGGCTCTCTCTATGGACATTTTAGATTATCAAGGATCTTCCAACATTGTGCTTTTAAAAAGCCAATTTATCTGAGAGCAGTCTTTAATCATTTACCTCTTAAAAACATCACTGTTAGCCATTATAATTTTCTTGACTTAATGTTTATAACAGCTCCCAAGGAAAGTCAGTTAAGCATATATTCTTTTTCAGCTATGGCACCAGGAACATTTTATAGACGTTAACACAAACTTTTCAAAGATTTCCTTATGTGCTTTTCTTGAGACTTTTTTTTTTTAGAATTTTGGAACATTGTTATAAAAAAAGACTGAGGTTGGGCATTATTGAGTCTTGACTTTGAATTTAAAGGCAACAGAAAAAACTATGGATTCAATAGTTTTCAGTATTCAACTATTTTCTAACACACATATATGTGAAAATCTCTGAGCAAAGACACACCTGAAAAATGAGAAGTAAGCTACATAAGAATGGTGTGTGTGTGTATGTGTGTGTGTGTGCATGTGCACGCACGCACTGCAATGAAGCATGAGTACATGCAACAGTCACAGGACAACCTCAGGTGTCAGTCCTCACCTTTTGCCTTGCTTGAGTTAGGATTACCTCTTTATCACTCACTGCTGTGTGTACGCCAGGCTAGCTAGCCTGCGAGCTGCGGGGATTTGTCTGTCTCGGCCTCCCAGCTCGCTGTAGGATCGCTGAGATTATGGGTGTGTGTCACCATGCTGGCTTTTATGTGTGTTCTGGATACTTAGGTCCTCATCTTGCACACTTTACCCACTGAGCCACCTCCCCAGGCCCAAGAGCATTTTTATAACCATGTTCGTGTGACAGGTTTTTACAGCTCAAAGACTTCAAGAGCTTGACTGTTCTCTTCCGTAATATGCAATGATATTCCCGAATCTCCCATCTTATCTGCACATACAAAATGAGCCTTGTCCATATGACAAATCACAGTTCGATAAAAGCATCTTCATCTTATACCAGCGAAGCTATAAACCTATCTCAAAGCATGAGGTGCAAATAATAGTTGTGGGGGAAGGTGGGAGGGGAGAGTAGGCTGCCTAAAGAACAGGTCAGATGTAATTCTTTCTCATTTTTCTTGCAAGTCTTTCCAAAAAAGTGCCAAGCCTTAATGAGACACTCCAGCAATCCAACATTCCTTCCTCCCAGAAGTGGGTACAGATTCACACCAGCGGAACAGCAAGAACGCAAGAAATCCCTCTGTCGAGCCTATAAGTGCCTTTAAGAACTGCCCAGATGCCCTGTTCACATTCCCTGTATATTCCTTACGTTAAATTCTTGGATTCCATTTGAGGTTTCACCATTGAATGATGGTTAGCAGACAGAACCACTTTATAAACAGAAAGAAATATCATTTTAAAAAAGAGTTCACGTCTTAACAAATCCCTCCCTCCCCACTTTTTAAACAAATGTGTCATATGAAGACCATGGCAGTCACACAGAGGAGTGGAAATTTCCAGTTACAGCAAAGACCGCTTCACATTGCAGCCATGCCAGTGGCCCGAGGAAACGTATGACAAGATCTTGGTCTATTTAGCAGCTTCTGGAGTTTTGACCATTTTGGGTGCAGTCCCCCCTTAACAACTCCTAATAATACACCAAGAGGTAGACTATTGCTCTTTATTTGTCTACATCTGGATAGAGCTATATTTTAGCAATATAAAGAGATGCTGTGCTTACTACCCAACCTCAGTATGACCATCCAGCCCTTCTTCTAGCATCATGAACTTAAAGGAAATGTAATTTTAGATGCTCATCACATCTCTGAAATAGAACAATTGCCCAAGTGTGATGACAAAGGATAAACTTGGCTATGTAACAGACCACAGTCAGACTCCGGCAAAGTCATAAAAAAAGAGTCAGTACATATCCAACTAGCATCTGTGAAAATCATGCTTCTTAATAACATTTAATATTTCTGTGTGTATGTGCATAGGCATGAGTGTACGCATCAACAGTGCATGTGTGGGGGTCAGAGGACAACTTGGGGGGCCAGCACTCTCCTTCCACCCAAGGCAATACATTTTTATGAATATATTTCTTGACCCCTTAGAGACTGAAGTCTTTTTTTTTTCCTTCTCCACCATGTGGATTCTGGGGATCCAATTCAGGTTGTCAGGCTTCCAACAAGTACCACCTGCACCAGCAGAGCCGTCTTGACAGCCTGAGGTCCGTTACTTTTAGAGTGCCGTGGGAATCTGGCAATTTTATGTCAGGTGTGAAACCCTACTTCTGTAGAGAAGGTATCTCCCTTCTCTACAGTAAGTAAGTCAGTGCTTCTTTACAACTCCAGTCTGTGAGGTGGAAGAGAATAGACTGTCACAGAGAAATCAGATTCCGGCTGGGTGGTGGTGG
This sequence comes from Dicrostonyx torquatus, assembly GCA_028555095.1. Classification (NCBI taxonomy): domain Eukaryota; kingdom Metazoa; phylum Chordata; class Mammalia; order Rodentia; family Cricetidae; genus Dicrostonyx; species Dicrostonyx torquatus. The sequence goes on along the minus strand of JAQHUG010000104.1, from coordinate 1,145,436 downwards.
TGCATGCCTTTAATCTTAGCACTTGGGAGGCAGAGGCGGATCTCTGTGAGTTCGAGGACAGGCTCCAAAGCTACAGAGAAACCCTGTCTTGAAAAAAAAAATGGAAATCAGATTCCTCCTGACACTGATGCCTGGTCAGGTGTACATGTCACAGCCATCAGGCCTTTTCAGAAGTATTAATTGGGAAAAAAAAAAGTTAAGTGAGACTTAAAATCCAAGTCTTTTAGTAAGACTTAAGATGCTAGATATGAAACTTCCTAAGTTCCTGGTTATGTCAGTAATTTAACTAAAAGCATTAAAATTAAATGAAATCCTCACAGTCTGAGGATGCTACAATAAAGAAATCAAATGGAAACACATCTTTGCAGTTGGTATAAACCTCACTGTTTCCAGCTCCACATCTCAGAAATATCATACATCTTCTTATTTCGATATTATCTCATAAGTAAAATAATTCACTAAAACTGAGCCATCTCTTCAGCCCCAGAAAAATAATTTAAGACAAGTTTTCATTCTGTAGCTAGGCTAGCTTTAAACTTACTTTATCCCAGACTGGCCTCAAACTCACGGCAATCCTTTGCCTCAACTTCCCAAGTCTTGGGAATATATTGTGCACTATCATGTCTTTTTTATATTCATACTTGTAGGCTATGTCTCCGAGCCACATTCGTGTTTATGTGTATTTATATGCACGTGGGTGAACATGTGTATGCACGCTTGTGGAGTCCAAAGGACAACTTTTCATGTCATTTCTCAGGAGCAGGACACCTTGTTTTCAGACACAACTTCTTACTAGCCAGGCACTCAACAAGTAGACTAGACTGGGTAGGTGATCAGTGGGTCCCAGGGATCTTCCTATCTCCACCTCTAGTGTTTTCATTACAAACATGCACAATTATGGGCTCTAGGGACTGAACTCAGGTCATCAATGAACCTCTGAGCATGTGAAGGTATACATTCACTCTCTCTCTCTCTCTCTCTCTCTCTCTCTCTCTCTCTCTCTCTCTCACACACACACACACACACACACCTTTGAAAAAGATGCTTAATCATGCCTTACACCTCTACTGTGTTGTAGGATATTTGTACACTGTGTGAAGATGCATTGCTGTGATGGGTGTAATAAAAAGCTGAATGGCCAATAGCTAGGAGGAGGCAGAGGCAGGATTTTCAGGGAAAGAAAGGAAGAGGAGGAGGAGTAGAGGCATGCAGGAGAGAAAACATGTGGTGCAAGATGGGAGAGAGGTAATGCCATGAGATAGAAAGTAGATTAATCTAAACGTGCCACTTTAATTTATAAGAGCTAGTTAGGAACAAGCCTAAGCTATAGGCTGAGCTTTCATAATTAATAAGAAGTCTTCATGTCAACATCTGGGAGCTGTCTGGTGGACAGGAAAAGACTCATTACGTACCTGACCTTATTTCCTTCATCCAAGAACTGGATCACCCATATCTGAGCTAGGCACTTGTGTGGGTCAGCAAACCTGCCTGGAAGTTTGAGAGATGCTCTGGCTTCATAACCAGCTGCCATTTCAACCTCACTCAGAAGACAAGCTCAGGCTAATTTTCCATTATAACCAGAGGGGAATGAAATTAACTTTCTAGCTCTATATTGGTGGCTGAAGCTACGTCAGCGGCCACCTCGACGGATGGATAACAGGTTCATTTGCTCATGTACTCACTCAATGCTCAGCGGGCTTCCTCAGTGCTGAGGTCTATCTTCAGGGAAAATGGTCCTTGCACAACTCATGATGTCTTTTATCTCTATAAGGAAAATACTCAAATGCAGAAAGCAGATCTGCATTTTCACAGTGTTTAAAGTGAACAAGACAACAAAACTTCAGAATTACTTCTATCAGCTGAAGAGCAATGAGTTGTATATCTTCACTCCAAATCCAAAACCCACATGCTTGTGATTCAGATTTTTTTGCAGTGGATGAAAATATTTGGTTAAGTGCAGCTGAAAGTGTATTGAAGGCATAACAACTATGTTCGATAAGCTTCGGAGAATTAAAACAATACTTTTTCTGCACGTTAATTAAAGTCAGTAAAGAATCTTCCTCCATCGGGGCTGACAATCACCACCTTTCATTTCAACCGTTTTAATTAACATACCTGGCAGCTTAGCAGCATTCTATGAACCGCCACTTAACTCTTCAGAAACACCCATGAGATCCCAAATTAAGGTGTAGCCATGGCTGTCATTTCATTATGTGCGTACTGGGTAAATATTTTTATTTTCCCCACCCACAGCCATCTGTCTGAAGTAAAACAATACATTGCAATGGTTTGGGCAACAGGATGGATAAGGAAAAGACAGCTGCTATTTCTTTGTCGACATCCTCCCCACCCCCCCCCACCAGTCAGTCTTTCATTCTTGAGAAAACAAAAGAACAATAAAAAAGAAATCTTCTTTTCCAACAGCTCAACCTTCTGCACCCATCTCCCCCATGAGAGATTTCATTTCAAATCTTAGCTCGGCCCCAGTATCGGTTCTATTTTCTGTATTCCTGATGCCCAGGCACTTGGAGCCTTGCCAACTCACGAGAACCTGCTCTGGCTGAGACTGGCTAATTCCTAGAGATAGCAAGTGTTGCTCTGGACAGCACACCTCTCATAGACAGACCTTCATTTTAGAATCAGCTTCTCTGCCAACCTCTAGGGCCAGCAACCAGACAAAGAGCCAGGCCCTGCACCTGAAGCCTGCAGAAATTATTCGAAGTAGCCAGGCCTCAGTCTGCTCTCTCTGCCTTGCTTTGCCCACAGACACCACAACAGAGGCGCACAACCATGTCTTCTCCTTGCTCCTGACCACTCTGAGGCTTCACTGTGAGACTCTGCACAGAATGGAGCCAGAAACTGGAGTAATAGATATCTTTAATTGCTCATCTGTTCTGTGTGTATCTGAGTATGCAGGTGTGTGTATGTGTATGTGCGTGTGTGTGTGCATGCGTGTGCGCGTGTGTGTGTACACCACATCACATGTAGGAGCCTGTGGAGGTCAGAAGAAGAGGGTGTTGGGACCTCTTGAGATTGGAGTTACAGGTGGTTGTGAGATACCAAACAGAAACTGAGAAGTAATCCTAGGTCCTCTGCAAGATCAGGGAGTGCTCTTGACCACTGAGCCCTCTCTCCAACTTGAGATGTTTTCATTTTTAAATTTTATTTCATGTGTATGAGTGTTTTACCTACATGTATGCATGTGTGTACCATGTGCGTGTCTGATGCCTGATGCCCTGGAACTGGAGACAGTATAACACAGCAAGAGCATGGAATTAGAGGAAGCCCATAACCCTCCCAACCAGGATGAGAAAAGAGGACTGGGGTATCAGCCAGTCTTTAGGGTCACATTCCCAATGACTAGAAAATAATCCTGCCATCCCCTACCTCTTAACGTGTCTACCACTTCCCAATAGCACCTCAATGGAGAACAGACCTTTACTGTATGAGTCTTTGGGGGAAACAGAAGGTACATAATAAGGTGTTCTCCCTCTGGCTCACCACTACTCATGACCAATACACAATGCAAAATGCATCCATCCATCCCTTCTCCCCAAATCCCCAAGTCCCAATTATTTAGTATTGCTCAAGAGCCCAAGCCTAATGTCTCCTCCAAGAGTCAAGGCATTCTCAGGTGTGAGCCTCTGCAGAAATCAGAAAAATGGCACTAGAGACTGCAGTTCTTGGAACTGTCTGGTGATAGGAAAATGTATAGCCTCTCCAAGTGACTCTGAGTCCTGCAGAGTAGCATGCACCCTCTCCCTGAGCATTAGTTCCTCCCGAGCAGGACAAAAACCGCATTGTCTATCCTGGCGTTCCGTCTGCCGGGAGTAACATGGGTACCACTGTGAGGTAACACGCTTGCAGTTGTTCTGTTAACACATGAGAGTAGATGCTGCTTAATTTATGGTTATCAAAATTAAGTTTGGCAAGTTTCCTCAAGATGACTGGATCCATCAGCACTAAGACATTTTCCAAGAGGGAGACTACTCCCAGAAACTACAGCGAGAGCCAGCGTCTCTCGCCCTACAGTCTCACAGCTTCTTTCATGGCTGGAGTACGCATAGCCTGGCCAACCACATTTTTGTCATAAAACTTACTGTTTAAAAGCCTTCGGAGCCAGGCATGAGGCACACGCCTGTAAACACATCATTTGGGAGACAGAGGCAGGATAATCATGAATTCTAGGCCACCTTGAGATATAAAGAGAGACATTCACACACACACACACACACACACACACACACACACACGACTTACAGATTAGCACTGGTCTAATACAAATTACAAACCCCCTCTGCCGTAAGAATCGATTTGTCGCACATAGCAAAGGCACCCGTGACTGTGGGCTGTCAGCCTATATTGCTGCACAGCTCTCCCAGGAGACTACGGCCCTGGCATCACCACTTTGCAGCTCACCCAAGTCGTCTCCTTTGCATAGACTTGCTCTCCGAGTTCTAGGGACACTGGAACTTAGCTTCAAAGAACTCATGCATAGAAATATGCTTGTCTCTTTCAACTTGTAAAAAAAAAAAAAAATGTGTGTGTGTGTGTGTGTGTGTGTGTGTGTGTGCGCGCGCGCGCCCCTATCCTTAGCTGAACATCTCCAATACCCTTCCACTTTTCGTAATGTCCTCGTAGTACAGGCCCTATATCAAGGATAGAATTAATGTATTTTTAGAAGGAGAAGTTTTTCTTTCAGACCCCAATCCTCTGGGCATGCTAACATCTCCCTCCTCACCCTAGTGAGGTATTGAAGACTTTAGCCTTTTGCTCCTTCTGTTATAGGCTAAAAATATGCATTTACTCTCTTGTGTCAGGATCTACTCAATGAGGGACACATGTGAATCTTCTAGAATGTGGATATGCATTGTGCCTTCCATCGATGTGCTGTGTATACCAGGTATTCAATGAAAATGTATCCGCTTGGACTGGCTGCTCTGTCAGTCTCTGCCTACTCATCCAAATATAGTTGGTAGTTGACCAGTGATTTTCTTTGGTCCATCAAGTCTGAATAGCACAAGGGTAAACAAGGGTGCCAATTCAGTGTCACAGTGCTGTGTGTTCATGTTCCCATGCTTGCACTAGAAGAGAGCCCAGTGTGGAGATAGCTCATCAGTTCCCTTGGAACTGGAGTTGCAAATGGTTGTAAGTTAGCTGATGTCAGGGATGGGAACCAACCCTGGGTCCTCTTCAAGAACACTGAGTGCTCTTAAGCACTGAGCCATTTCTCCAGCCTTATGTGTATGTGTGCATATACATATGTATATATTTATATAGGTATATATACATACATGTATGTACAACCTGTACATATATATGTATATACATACATATATATGTACAGGTTCTCCTATAGGAGACACATCTGTCTGTACTTCTCTCCCAGGTGGACACATCTGCCTACACTTTTGACTTTGATGTACTTAGATCCCTTTTGGACTTCTAGCCTTCATGCTGTTTTAAGCCACCACATCTGCCACAATGTGTTATAACAACAGGAAATAAATGGAGAAACTTTGAGAAATTTGTCTGTTTGATTGTTTGAACTCAAATCCCTGCCAATGGCAGGCACCTGCCTTACTGCGTTGCTCCTCTGCCTCTGAGAAATTTGGTTCAATCCTTGAGTTTTCATTTTCTCCTATGTTAAATGTAGATAATGAGAACTATTGGCTGAAGCTCTAAAAACTGGGTCAGCTAAATTGTTAGGGTGAAGTGCTCGCTGTGATGGAAATGTTGACTGAGAGCATCCCTGCCTCTCTCCACCCTACCCACCTTGCAATTGTGCTCATAACACTAGGGACATGTGTAATTATTAATTATTATAGAATTCTCTTTATGTCTCTGTCTCTCTCTCTCTCCCTTCTCTCCCTTTCCATTTTCTCCCCACTCCCTCTTCAGTTTTTTTTAAAATAAGAATCTTATGTAACCCTTGAACCCCATAAATATCTGAGGGTTACCCTGAACTCCTGATCCTTCTGCTTCTGCCTCCCAGGTGCTGGGATTACAAGCAGGCCCCACTAATCCTGTCTTAGAATTATCTTTTAAAAGAAATATTTGCAATGTCTTTTTTTTTTTAACAGCAAAAGAAATCAAACCCAGTGGAATAGGAACCATTAGCACATACTAAAGAAACACTGTTTACACAGGACTTATCACACACGGATATAACATGACTTCAGAGCTGGCAGATGCTCTGAATAAGCATGCCAGGAATGCCAAGGTCAAAAAGCCATTATAAACTATACTTTCTTTCTATTAATAATAAGGAGACGGCATGGCAGATGGGATCTCGTTCTTATCAACGCTGAAAAAGAAAAAAACACAAGAATGCAGCAAGATTCTACCTGTTAGCAACAGAAGACGGAACAGACTTGAGCGGTTTCAAAATATCCTTCACCTGTAGAGCAGGGGGTGCCATAATTAGTCACACCCAGCAGAGGATGGTATTTAAGCATTCTTATGTGAATGTAGAGTTCTTTTAAAATGCCTGCACTTGTTTAAGTAATTTGCAGAATAGCACCACATAGAGAATCACAAACTTATCATTAGAAACCTCTGGAGGAGGGGCGGGCTGAGGAGATGGCTCCGTGGAGATAGAGCTTTGCTGTGCAAGCATGAAGACCTGGGTTGGAATCCCTAGAACCCAGATGAAAAGCAAGGCTGTGCATGCCTGTCACCCCAGCATCGGGGTGGGACGGCACAGAAAGGCAGATCCCGGCAGCTCACTAGCTAAGCAATGCCACCAGAATGACGACTTCGGGTTCAGTGATAGTACATTTCTCAGGGGAATAAGGGAGAGAAAAGACAACCCTCTCTGGCTTTTGCATGTGTGTGCATGGGTACAGGCACCTACACACTCACAAGCATGCCTCACCAACACACACACACACACACACACACACACACACACACACACCAAACCCCCTCTTGATATATATTCATTGATGTAGAAAATGTTCAAAAGGTACCAAGAAATTTAATAATTCGGCATTAGAACAGACTATATTAAACAGCACCTTTTGGGATAAAACATATGATCTGGGAAAAAATCATAATAAATATATTTTGCTAAATATAATTGTGATTTTGCCTGGTTTTTAAGAATAAGTTAATGTATGTTAGTTTTAGTTTTATATTTAGTACTTCCCTATAATGAATATGCATATATGTGTAAAAAGAACACTTCCAGTGAATCCCATTAGTAAAATTTACTGTAATCATCTTTCAGGTGATAAAATGAAAAACTTTTCAAGGAAAACATTTACAGTTATCAAGATGAGGACCAAACTGTTTTGAATCGGAAAGGTTTCCTCAATGACTCTGGGGTCAAAGAAATTCAGTTACTACCTTCGCCCCTGCTTGCGTCCCACCTAGGGATCAGCCCTAAATTCTTGACAGTGGTAGTGCCATATTGTGCACAGGGTGTAACTGTGTACCCAGGTGTGTTGGGATGACCGGAAACAACAGATACCAGAGAGGATTCCTGTCCCGGCCAATGGCGTGGGTGTGTGAGAAAGATGGAGAAGAAGACACAGAGGTTCTGTGTTGAAAATGTCTGACAATGCCAGGGTACAGAATGACAATGCCATTCCCTGAGAGTGTGGGGACAGGATACATAGGTGCAGGCTGAGCCAATTCTGCTTAAGTACTACTCTTTCACTGAAAACAGTAACCGTGCTATACAAACCACAGCACAGAGAAATAGCCATAGGCGAGCTCATTGGCTGTAGCTAACAGAAATTAAATGAATAAGTGTTAGAAAGAGTCAAGGTGACCACACAACCTCTGAAGAAGGACTAGGCATGGCAGAACCTTCTTGAGCAATTTACAATTCCAAAACCGTTCTCATACAAGGTCTTTATCATGGTCACACAGATATTAATACAACTACTGTGTCATCAATTTAAGATTAAAAAAAAACCCACAAAAGTGGACAGCTTCTAAACTGAGGTTATTCCCAGACACTTTTACTTTATATCATATTATTTAGGGGCCTTGTTTACTTGGGAAGTTCTTTTCTACAAATGTTTTGCTGGTCTACTTTATTTCTGCCAGTATGACCTTTGTTTCCATGCTACATGACTAGGCACTCCGTGTCACTCAACTGACATTCTGATTTTCTCATACGTGTTTACTCTTACCAGGTGCAGAGTGGTCTGAGGTAGACACAGAGAAGGGGCATGCAGCAGCTGCTGACAGAAGACAGAGGGATGTGGGCTAAGGGCGTAATATCAATCCATTAAAATGAGGGGACAACTCATTCCCTTCTCAGTGGGGTCTGGAACATACGTATATACTTGTTATAGCAACCAGCTTTAAAGAGCTGCAGCACGGACAAATGCTGAGACATCAAAAAGCCAATGCCTTTCCCCCATATATGTACACAGACATACACAAGTCAGAGGAGGAATTCTTAAACAGTGAGACACAGCTTGACGCCAGCATAAAAGTCCATGCAAAGGTGGGACTCGGGCGAAGGCTCATCAGTAAAGAGTCCCCTTCCAAAGGACATAGGTTCAATTCTCAGAGCCCACATGGTGGTTTCCAGCCATCCATATTTCCAATTTATTGGCTCTGAATGTAATTTCTATAAATACAGATACTGGTTGTATGAAAATCTCTCCCATTGTGTAAAGTTAAAAACAATTTGGAGTCAGATGGTGGTAGTACATGCCTTTAATCCCAGCACTTGGGAGTCAGAGGTAGGCAGATCTCTATGAGTTCAAGGCCAGTGTGGTCTACAGAGGAAGTTCCAGGACTGCCAGGGTTACACAGAGAAACCCTGCCTTGAAAAACAACAAAAACAAACAAACAAACAAAACAACGGTTTGGAAGCAATCACCTTAGGAGAGTTGAGAATGGACCTAGCACTATGATAAAACAGAGCACTGACTGGTTTATTTGCCTGCCCAAGGCACCTGATTGGTCTAAAAAAAAATCTAACCAGCCAATAACCTGAGAGGAGGTATAGGTGGGACTTAAGGGCAGGGAGAGTAAGTAGGAGAAAAAGACAGGAGGAAAAAGAAAAGAGATGCTAAGGAGATGCCAGGGGCCAGACAGACAGACATGAAGGAGGAAAGTAGAACATACAGAACGAAAAACAGGTAAAAAGCCCCGAGGAAAAGCATAGATGAATAGAAAAAGGTTAAATTAAGCTAAAAGAGCTCATGGGACAAGCCTAAACTAAGGCCAGGCATTAATACTTAATAATAAGTGTCTGTGTACTTATTTGGGAGCTGGTTGGCAACTCAAAGAAAATGCCAACTACACCTACTTTATACCAGCCATTATTTTAAGCAGTTTACATCTGCTGGGTTACTAAATCAATATGCTCATAATGGAGAGTAGCCAGGGAATTAAGTGGGAGTGGAGCTCATCAGAAATCAAAGGTTAGGTAAAACTGGCTGGATTTAGGGTCTAGGTGGATATGGACCAAAATGACTTTGAGGTCCAGACAGTAAGAAAAGGTTTGATAAAACAATTTCCTAAATGCAGCTTTACATGTTTTATGGCCATGATGATATGACCTCTGTAACACGAGGGGCATGCTCATTGGGGTTTCTGTCCCACCTGGTACCCCACTGCCGGCAAGCCCCAAAGAAAATCACACAGAGACTCTACATTAGGTTATACACTGATTGGCCTATTATCTCAGGCTTCTTACTAGCTCCCATAAGTTATATTAACCCATTGTTCCCATCCATGCCAGGCACATGGCTGGTACCTTTTCTCAGCTGGGATAGGGACACATGCTGCTTCCTTGGAGATCTGCGCAGGAATGCTAGGGAAGCTTCCTGATTCCCAGACTTTCTCCTTGCCCTGCCTCTACTTCCTGTCTGGTTTCCCCGCCTATATTTCCTACCTGGCCAATCAGCATTTATTTAAAACATGATTGACTGAACAGACAAGTCTCCTGCACCAGACCTCAATTTTCAGCCATTTCTGCACAAAAGGAAGAGAATTATGGGAACACAAAATGGCTCTCTCCTGCCTCCTGGATTTCTGAAGTCCTCTGACTCTTCGCTTTCTGAAGTGGCTTTCCTGAACACCCTGTGAAACACTCTTTTCTGCTGAACAACTCACAGCTGCCTAGGTGGGGTCAGAGGGAGCAGGTGGCATGACCAAGACAGGATGGCTTTCTCCGTGCAAGCATCCGGCACAGGAGTGAAGAGCAAGGGCCCTCCATCTGAAGGAATGTTGCCAGAGTGGGACTGAGAGACTTGTCGCCAGGGTTCCTTCATCCAAGGTAGCGTGAAGGGTGTTATTTTCCAAGCTTAGATCAAACTTAACATTAAGAACAAAGAACTACTTTAAAAAACAAAACTAAACTAAACACAGCTCTGTAATTATCTCTCAGCTTTTTTTTTTAAGTTTCTTTGTTCAAATGATGCTAAAACTAGTATACCATCTTTTTTATTAAATGGTCATTAGCTATAGTTGAATAATTCATTCTGGAAAGTCCTCCTGGCAACACTGTCAGGATTCTATATGTAAATCAGCTGAAGGTACACTGGCTTTCCTAAATTAAAAGATTGCTTGTATACAGCCACTTCGCAAGTGTTGGTTTTTTTTTTAATTATCAAAGTCCGAGACAAATTAGTAAATTAATAATTTTAGTAAATTTATAGTATCTGTTCCCAAACTGAATGCTGATGATAAAAATTTCTTTTTCTTTACATAAATATTTTAGCCCTAAGGAAATGCACTTAAGAAATCAGTCTCTGTGTATGCAGAAAGGACAAAGTCACCAGTGTTCTATGTGTGTGTGTGTTATTCATTCATTTTTTTCACCAGGTTCAAGCTCAACACATCTTATTATTCCTTATTTGCACTAAGGATTATGTATGTCACTTTGCATCTCTGACCTCGCCGGGATTTCAGAGACATGTGACTTTCACATTTAGAAGGTAAAAACTTTATCATTGTAAATGATAAGTAAAATTCATTTATTTCCCAGTCTTTGCTTACAAAAACCTCAGGATTACAATGTTTTAAATGCTACAAAGTTCATCTCTAATCTTATGCTATAAATCATTTCAGATTTGGCTTTTGAAGGAAGGTGCTGAGTACACACAAATGTATAGGGCTCTCGCCTCTCAATAACCTCAGGAGAGAGTTTCCTATGCTATGTTCTTCTCACTGCTTGCGTTTATGAATATTCTCAATTGTACATTTATTTATGTGGCCTTTACTTCACAATCTTCACTAATATCTATCACTACAGTGGCTACAGCAGTGTGTGTGTGTGTGTGTGTGTGTGTGTGCATACATGAAGCACAATTAGATGATTTGAAGAGCTGAATAAATACAGAATGTTACCATGTACCAGAAATTTCCATATAAAATTACCCTTTGACTGAACATTTGCTAAATAGAGCTGTTTAAGGAGACCTAGTTTTAACAAAATCAAGTTACTCTCTATAACTTTCAATCATATAAAATGTAGACTCCCAACTGTAGGAAAGGAGAAACCAAACAAGTTAACAGAGCTGAAGAGATATGAATTGTATATCTGCTATCTAAACTTGGAGAACATTCCTCACGACAATCTTAGTTAGGGCCATGACACCCTGCAAAGTGATTCTGAAGCATCTGTAGGTTCTGCCCTCTGCACTGAAGAGAAGTTTATCACCTTCCAGTCTTCCTGTCTGTAGATCCCTCACCTGTCAGTCATAATCTGCCAGTCGAACTGTACAGACAGTTGCCATGGCAAAGGCAGAAGGGAAGGAAGAAGAGAAAGAAACAAGAAAAGTACAGAAGCAGAGACATGTGAAGAAGATTACAAAGAGAAGAGAGATACTCTGGGTATGGGCATGCTCCTGTAAATACCAGCACAAGGGAGGTGCGCGGGGAGGATCATAAATGGTGGCATGTTCCTGTAAATCCCAACACCAGGGAGGCTGAGCAGGGAGGACCATGAGTGTGACATGCTCCTGTAAATCCCAGCACCAGGGAGGCTGAGAGGGGAGGACCATGAATGATGGCATGCTCCTGTAGATCCCAGCACTAGTGAAGCTGACGGGGGACGACCATGACCAGCATGGGCTACATAATGACACCTTGCCTCAACAAACAAAAACAGAACAAAGAGAGAAGAGGGAAGTGGGGAAGAGAGGAGAAACGGAGGAGTCAGAAACGCTCCAAGTCCTCCAGGAAGGGACAGCAACTGGACAGAAGCACCTCCCTACAATTCCTTTCGGGAACCGAGATGTACAAACGGTAATATTTCTGTGCATTTTTTACTCAGTCTTCGAAAGAGCCCCATTAGCTGTTCACTGTTCAACTCCCCCTTCACAGTTGTAACCAAGACCAGGCAAGCAGGAGATGCTTGGCTCAGGGTCAGGTCTTCGGTGAAGGAAAGGGCCCCTACCAGCATCTGTTACGATATCTATTTCTAAGATGGGTAGATGAGGCAGAGAAGCAGAATCAAAGATTAGCCTTCTGTACACAGACTTCAAAGAAGTGGGGCTTCTCATAGTCAATATGCCCAAACCATCTGAGCATCAACCTCGACTCTGTATCAGGGCCTTCCAGTCCATTCCATCTTGGTCCACAGCACTGTTGTTCTCCATGTGACACCCAGAATTATGCTCACATCCCACTCTTTCTTTCCTTTTCAATGAACCAACAAGAGGTGCTATGCATTTAGACTCAAAATTGTGGGTATGCTAACCTCTTGTCTCTGGGTCTTGTTTTGTTTTGAGGCAGGGTGCCACTTTAGTGCTGGCTGGTCTAGCACTCACTGTGTAGCTAGGTTGGTCTCAAACTTGCAGGGATTTGTCTGTCTCTGTCTCCCGAATGCTGGTATTAAAGGTGTGTACCAACATGCCTGACCCTCTCAACTCCATGGACATGTATCTCATCCTAAGCCTAAAATTCAAACATCACCTTGCAGAGATGTTTCTTCCAAGCTGCATTTTTATCTCACAAACTCCAGAATGTTCTGTCTATCGCTTTATTCTTGGGATGGACCTATGGTCAAGGCCGTCAATCAACATACTTATTTATTTATATTTATACTGTAGTATATATGTTTATATTTATATATTTATTGCTGTTTTTCCACATCTCCACCTGAAACATTCTGGGAATGTCAAAAGAACTTGTTGACTGATTCAACAAATATAATGAATAAAGACTCTGATGGAAGAAGGGCCACTTGTTTGTTTCCCGGCCGCCCGGCAGCTCTGAAATAGTCACACAGAAACTATATTATTTAAAACACTGCTTGGCTCATTAGCTTTACCTTCTTATTGTAAAACACTTATATCTTAATTTAACCCATTTCTAGTAATCTGTGTATAGCCACATGGCTGTGGCTTACCCAGTAAAGTTCCCAGTGTCTGTCTCCAGTGGAGCTACATGGCTTCTTCCTGACTCTGCCTCCTTTCTCCCAGCATTCAGTTTAGTTTTCCCTGCCTAGCTCTACTCTTTTGCCCTATCACAGGCTAAAAAACAAAGTTTAGCCACATTTATTTTCCCAAATGGGCTTTGCTTGCTGGCAACAGCTCCACCTTCTTCCTCCCAGCATTCAGTTTAGTTAAGTTCTGCCTTGCTATATAGGTCCAAAGCAGTTTCTTTATTAATCAGTGATAATCACAGCATACAAAGGGAAATCTCACATCAACTCCCTTTATAGCAAATAAGTTTGATCACAGAAACTCTGACCTTTCTCCTATATCACACTTGGTTTCTTGGTTTCATTTATTTGACTCTACAAAATACAGAATAAAGCTGATTAGAACAGTAAACTTGACTATAGAAAACAGCTTTCCCTTTGTCTCAGTCACACAGAACTTACAAGATATAGAATAAGATAGCACTGAGTTTTAGAACATGTACCACAAACAAATATTTGATTTGACATTATGGCATTTTTAATTACCTGTGATAGAAAGATTTGTTTAGCTTTTAGAGGGACTTTTATTTCTTTTGGGTATAAATATGGATTCATGTTAAGTCTCTCTAGGAATTCAAACTCGGACAGTAGTTTCATGATATAAGGAAAATAACAACTGGAATAAAACCAAGTGTGTATTAATATGACTTTGGGAATGAATGTAAAGACGTCTGCTAAAATTGGAATTGCATTTTTTTTGTACCAAAAGAGTAGCTTCTTCCACGGAGGCTAAACAGGTGTATTGTTAGAGCCACATCTTGAAGATGATAACTCACCAGAGATGGACTTTGATGACCTGAATTATTCTGACTGCTCAAAGAATAAAGCAGGACTTAAAAGCCATGGCCATCATAGCCAATGTCCTTCCCAAGCTCTGTACTCCAGTGGAGCCTGTTTCCTGTCCATGCTTAAAGCCTTCGTATCAAGGCTTGGCATCACTTCACCATCTTGTAGTTAAGGCCCTGGATCCCCCACCCATCCTCTGCCTCTGTCCTCAGCCTGCAAACCTTTCTTTCCCTCTCAGCTCAATGTCAGGATGATCTTTCAATGCTTGTTCTCACAGTCTTCATTTTCCCACATTTTGTACTTATATTTTTTAGCCCTTTCTCCAAGCTAATTATCAGTAACTACTTTGCCTCCAATCTTGATGTAACAGCCAGATTCAAGTTAAGACTCATAGTTCCTTCTGTCTAGAATGAAAAGGTTCCCAAGACCTTTTTGTATTTGAGTATTTAATTTGTCAAATGTTAAATAAAAACTTGAAAGCTTTGACCTTAACTGATCTTTCATAGACAGAAATGACCGTGACTTCCTGTACTAGCTCAAGGCACTATTTATATCTTTCAGTGGCTCATGAATTAAAGATCGGGCAGATGGGAATTTGGCCACCATAAAGTCAAAGACAGCAACAACACAGCAAATGACCTGGCTGTGGACCAGACACACTGTAACAGTCAACACAGATCAATATTATGTCTGCTGTTCAGTTCCAGTGCCAGGAGGGGCAGGCAGAGTGCAGTTAGACACATGAGAACTTTGATGAGGAACTGACAAACCCAAACCAGTCTCATAAAGGGATAAAAGTAAGATTCCTCTCACATTGCTTATCAAGCCAGCTGTTCACATAGTCAGATTCTAGGCTCATGATAAACATCCTATAAATATGACGCATTCCCCCAGAATCCTCATTTTCCTCCAAGACTATCTTAGATCAGCGACTGAGATCTTTGAGACTTAAATAAACAACAACAAAAGTAAGTTAAAAGATGACACAACACCTTTCAAACGAGTCCTGAGCATCCTTTACATGAAGACAGCTTTCTATTTCTCTAGAAATCTTATATCCCCTCAAAAGAAAGACTGGGGTGACCAATGCAGAAAAGAACTTGCCAAAAAGTAGGATCTGGCTTTAAAAATTCAGTAATGTCGAAAATGCTTATTTCTCTTTAAAATTTAAGTTGTGGAATTGTTTACACAATATACCAAAAACTGCCTCTCCCCCCCCAAAAAAAATGGTTCTTTAAGAATAGTAACAAGAACTCCAAACTGGGGCTCTTTCTGATCTTAAGTCCATTTCACTGAAGATTTCAAAACACTTTCCACAGTACTTGGTTTGCATTATAAACGTGGAGGCTTAACTAAGAATCCTTGTGGGTGCCATAGGGATTTAAGTTAAAGCTGGGATCAGAGAACGTTCTTACAGAACGCTAAGGTTCCCCCCCAGAAACAGCTACAGAAAGGTCCCTTTGGGTACTGTTTAACCGATCCTTGCATAGAGACGGAGGGCTTGACCTTCATTTGTGGCTGCATCCATTTTAACATTGGTCCTGTATGTACCTCATGTTCATCTCTGAGTAGGTCCTGGGACAAAAGGTTACATCCTGAGATGAAGGTGTTCTTTCTGTACGGATGGAGACCCTCACCGTGACCTAACTGGCACAATAGGCATTCCTGCTGTAGGTAAAGTTAGGACTATAAAGCACCAAGAAGGCCGTGGCTCACTTCCTAATCATGGTACAGGGAACAGATTTGGGGAGGAAATGACATTTGAGCTGGTGCTGAAGGGAGATTAGCAGTCATTAGGGCTGAGGGTGGGACATAGCTGAAACAGTTACTTGAAGCTGGCTTTTACATCACAATAAACAGCTAGAGTAGTCCCTTGGAGAGAAAATTACAAAGGCCCCTAAACGACTTTTACATGAGACTACCTCGTAGTATTAACAATTAAATCACAGGGGGAAAGACTACAAAGTTGAGAACCGTAGGACATATGAAGTATTTTAGAATAAAAATTAATCTAGAAGACACTCTGTAGACTGACAGTATTCCAATTCCATTTTTTTTTTTGTGGTTGTTTTGCTTTTGTTTTTTTAGACAGGACTTCTCTCTGTTGCCCAGACTATCCTGGAACCTTCTCTGTAGACCAGGCTGGCCTCAAACTCACAGAGATCTGCCTGTTCCTGTCTCCCGAGTGCTAGGACTAAAAGCGTGCACCACCACCGCTGACCCTGAATTATACAGACCCGAGGACAGAGAGTCTCTGCTTTCTTCGGCAGATCAGCAACAGTGGGAAGTCACGGGTTTCAGTGTCCGGTGGAAGAACCTGGGTTTCATCAGTTCAGCCCCTGTTTTCCTACTTGGACCACTCGAAGAGGCTGGTTGTCATTTCTGTGACTCAGTTTCATTATCTTCCAAATGCTGTTTTGCTGTTGTTACTGTACTGAGTTCAGATGTGGTGAGAGCAAAATTGTACGGGCAACATTAAATCACACAGAAGGGCTAAAGCCGCCTGTGAGATCCCTGAGATCTAGGACTTCGTGTGGCTTGTGTGTTCTACAGTACATCCTGTAGAAAAGTGCTTATTTCTCTTTACAATTTTAAGTTGTGGAATTGTTTATATAATGTACTAACTACTGCTTTTATTTATTTATTTATTTTTCTGAAAAGCTCCTTTAAAAACAGTAATAAGAACTCTGAGCTGGTTTACTGTGTTAAGTTATAACACAGTAGGGGCTTCCTGAGGTAAAACCTAACATTAGCCATCTCTCAGTAATGGTTCCTCCCATCACTGGATAACATCAGAGTGCTCCAAACCCCAAATGCAAAGAGGGAGTCCCAAGAACCATCCCTTGAATGGTGAATGGTCACCCAATCGTGACCACTTCACAACAGGAGAATCCTGTGACCCGCCAAATTCTAACCAACCATTTCTCGATCCTTCACAGAAAGTAATACTTATTTAGTTATTTTGAGACAGAGTTTCTCAGTCTGGCCTTGGCTGTTCTGGAACTCGCTCTGTAGACAAGGCTGGCCTCAAACTCAAGAGATCCACATGCCTCTGCCTCCCAAGTGCTGGGATTAGAGGCGTGCGCAAACGCTGCCTGGCTGTAATATTTTATTTTTAGAAAGATCCAAGGATTATATTTGTCCTGGGAATGTGCGTAGCTAGTCACCATTCTAAAAGCAATCCTGTGGGTTTGAAGAAGATGACTTCAACAGGTTGGGAAGAGGCTTGAACATTGAAAGTCCCTAATCTTAGGCAGTGGTATCTGACAACTGCCCAGATGTGAGATACTGGGAGCTGTTTACACACCTTGCAGGTGACTTAAAGGTGCATGTATCCTCTTCGTATAAAGTGGAGGATCACTATGGCTAATAATTTGTATGTCTCAGCCAAACTGAATGCTTCATCCAAATGACCCTCTGCAAGATAACATAAAACCCTGCTTAAGCTGGGTGGTGGTGGTGGCACACGCCTTTCATCCCAGCACTTGGGAGGCAGAGGCAGGCGGATCTCTGTGTGTCTACAAGAGTGAGTTCCAGGAAAGCTAGGACTGTTACACAGAGAAACCCTGACTCAAAAAAGCAAATAAAACAACAACCCAGCTTAAAAATCGGGTGGACTCAATTCTAAGATACACATATGACTTTCTATTTTTTTTTTTTTTTTTTGGTCTTGTAGATTCCTGTTTATTCTGTCAAAAGGAACTTTTCTTACATCAGGGAGGTTCAGGTACATTCTGCTTAATGACCCTTGGCCAGGACCTAGCTGAGCCCTGGAGGTAATGCTACACCTGTGGAGAAGAAGGCACATCTTCAGCAACCTAAATATAAGCCTGACCTCTTTAACCACACATCCTAACTCACTATTTTGAGATACGGGAGAGAACACAATGCTTTCCAAAGTTTGAATACAGCTTTAGCGCAATTTTTCCATCCCACCCAGCAAAAAAATGTGTGGAAAAGTAAAATAATTATGGGTGTATATATAAATGTGGAGAAACATTTTAAAAGTAGAGGCTGCGACTTTTTTTTAAGGATTTATTTTTTTATTTCATGTGTATGAGTGTTTTGCTTGCACTTATGATATATGTGATCACGTGTGCAGTACCCAAGGCGGTCAGAAGGACCCAAGGAGAGCATTGGATCTCCTGGAACTGGAGTTACAGATGGTTGTGAGCTGCTGTCTTGTGGGTGCTGGGAACCCAACTCGAGTCCTCTGCCAGAGCCAGGAGTGCTCTCAACTATTGAACCATCTCTCTAGCTGCAAGCCATGGGACTTTTAATGTTTTTGTAATTTTAAGAAAGCATATTTTTGTTATTGAGACTTGTTCACTCGTTCTAAAGACAAACCTTTTGCCTGAAATCGATATTTGATCACCTCAGGTCTTATTTTGCCATTTCTTTTGGCAGAGTTTGGCCTTTGAGCAGCAGGCTTTGGAAAGGACATGGCTTTGGGTTTGTCAGTTGGTTTGTCTTTCTTAGGACTTTGCTCCTTACTGAGATTCCTATGCCAGTACGTCAAATACTAAACTATGATTTGGTTCCTTTCAAACACATGCATTAGCTATATTAAGCCTCGGATTTGAAGTAGGAATCAAATAACTCTGCCCATGTTTGGAAACCTTCTTTGGCCTCTCTGGCATGAACAGAATAGACAACGCTTTCAGACACCTGGTCATGCTGTATCCGGTGTTTTAAGCAAGAGCATTTTATGCCTCGGTGCATGTGGAGGGCGAGGGTGCACTTCCTCAATCCAGAAGTGACTAGATGTTTCCAGGTCTGTGTTTGCAGGGTGAGAAGAAAGCCATTGGGAGCAGAAGAGTACCTGAGCAGGCCTGAGGGTGGGTGGTGGCAATAAAGCTTCTTGTCTAGGAGACTTAGATAGTAAGGCGCACAGTTTCTACAGTGTTCTTCAAACTTGGCTAAGGAAAGCTTTTAGCTAGACCAACTCACAAAAATCCCCCAAGCTAAGATCAATCTACACCCTGAAACAGGGGCCATGAGGCCATGTTCATTTATCACAGAGTTCTGGTTGAGTAGAGCCAGCGCCCAAGGGGATCCTGTTTGGGGAAGACCCACCAGGGCAGGTACAGGCTTTGATGAGAGCATGGCAAGATTCCAGCATCTTCCTGCTACTTAAGTAGTCTGAACAGGGCAGAGGTACCCTGTTCATATAGGTCTCTCCTTCTTCTCCTCTCTTCCTGCCACCGTCACTCTTAGAAACCACAAAGGCAGAAACAACACAACATTTCCCGGTATTCCCTAAAGGATAGAGTTCTGTCTGATTGAAATGACCAAACCTTCTATAGCAGACACAGAATTCATTCTGCATAAAAGCAAATGAGCACGAAGTAACATCTGCTAAAGCTTCCTTGTAGCAATGTAGTCCAAGAACAACCAAAATAAATAAATAGTAAATAAGAAAAGGCCTCCCAATTTCACCACCCAGAGAGTGGAATGCTTACCGTCATCTTCCACTGTGAAATGGAACCGATCACTTGTGGCATTAGCTCTCTCTCTTAAGACATAGCATATTTTCAGGTCATCAATGTCAGCTAAAAAGCAATCAAAGGGCAAGGTGATTAATTACTGTATCAAAACTGACAGCTTGTGCTTACAATAAATCCTATTGGCTATTAAGTTTCTGTAAACAACATGTTTAGATCCCCTTTCCGCTGCTTTACCCTCTACCTCTACACCCTAATACCAGTTGTCCTGTAGAAATACGATCCTGCACACAGTAGAACAGAGGGCCAGGCTTAGACTACAATAATAGCAAGGTGGCGCCCCTTCCCACTGAAGGAGTGGCTATCTAAATGTGGCGTGCCAGGCTCCATGACAGGTGGAAAGGAAGATATTTTGAGGCATGGCAGATTTCCTGGGCCTCTTGAAATCACATGCTTTGCCTCCCTTGCAGAGTAAGTTCTACAGGAAGCCAAAGGAAGGAGCAGAGGTTTTCTCCCCCGGGGTAGTGATTTTTCTTAGCTGCTACGGTGCAGTAGACGGCTGTAAAGCTTTAATGCATTGCAGAGGCTTTAGCGCCTGAAAATGGCCCCTTGAATGCTTCCGAGTCCACCAAACTCATGTGCATAAATTTGCTGACATTACTAATACACAATCTTAAGAATTCATCCATTTTACCAGCTCCTCTTTCTAATGATGACACACACACACACAATTTAATGAAACAAATATCTTTCTGTCCTGTGATACTTAAAACATATCTGTCTTGGAACTGGGCCAGTAAGTGAGCTTTTTAAAAGTGAGCATTTAAGGTTAAATGACCTCAGAATGTAGCTAGGAACACTGTCAACCCGGTACGTAGTATTTCTCTGTCTCCTGTGTGTTTGTGACTTTTCTAATTTCTAAAAGCTCTGTGAGGTTTGTGCTACGGAGCTCGCAAGGGTAATAAACAAAACGACAATATGAGAAAGCTGTCTTGAGTAAGCAATGCGCCTGGAGTCAGCACGTTCTGCCAAAGATTTCTGAATCTTTCCTTAGGAGATCTGACATGCGAACTCTATCCTGCCTAAGAAACGCTCCTGGCAATGGGAAAGTCTGCTTTTTAGTTCATAGGACCAAGTCCAAATGTACTGCACCCCGTAGTACTTTATCTTTAGCCCTGCCACAGTGTCCCATTCTTTTTGCACAGATTTCTTTCCTAAAAAATTAAAGTCTGAAGGTTCTCCCCCCCCCATTTTTATATGCCACTGTCCTCTATTGAAGGCCTTACAGTCAGCAAATGCTCTTATGAGTCATAACTTGAAATGAAAGAGCTAGGTGGCCTCACCCACGTCTCCACCTTAACCTGGAGCAAGCCTCTGTGAGACTAAGAGGCACAGTCCCTGCACAGCCCTGTATAGCTCCTGCACCGCCCCTGCACCGCCCTGCACAGCCCTGCACAGCACCACCCCTCCAAGCCCTGCACAGCCCTTGCACAGCCCCTGCACAGGCCCAGCACCACCTCCTGCACAGCCCTGCACAGCACCACTCCTCCAAGCCCTGCACAGTCCCTGCACCACCACTGCACAGCCCCTGCACAGTCCCTGCACCACCATTGCACAGCCTCTGCACAGTCCCTGCACAGTCCCTGCACCACCACTGCACAGCCCTGCACAGTCCCTGCACAGCCCTGCACAG
>JAQHUG010000104.1:1096365-1123771 GCA_028555095.1 Dicrostonyx torquatus | reverse complement strand
CCTGCACAGACCCTGCATTACTCCTGCACCACCACTGCACAGCCCCTGCACAGCCCCTGCACCACCACTGCACAGCCCCTGAACAGTCCCTGCACCACCGCCACTGCACAGCCCTTCCTTGGCCTTTTTACCTGATCAGTAAGCAGTGATGAGCACCCTACTGACTACACATCCCTGTAGTACCCACCATGACCTGCAGCCATGAGGAAAACTTCATTCTAAACTTCTCATCTCCTCTTACATTTTGTATGAAAGTCTAGAGGTACTACTTGGCAATTAAAATAATAATAATAATCACTGATGATGATCATGATAGGGGACTGGAAAGATGGCTCAACTGCTCTTGCTAAGGACCATTGTTCAGTTCCCAGCATCCGCAGCCATCTTAATTCCAGTTACAGATGATCTACAGATCACTTCTGGCCTCCTTGGGCACTGCATGCGTGTGGGTGACATACATGAAGGCAAAACACATATACATAAAAGAAGTTTTTAACTAGTTAAAACATGAAGCTGAGGGTCTGGAGAGACGGCTGAGCAGTGAAGAGCACTGGCTGCTCTCGAAGAGGACCCGGGAATGATTCCCATCACCCACAGAGTGACTCGGCTTCTGGGAACCCCTGTTCCGGAGAAGCTGATGACCACTTCTGATCTCCACAGGGACCAGGTACACACACAGCAAAGAGACGCACTTGCAGGCAAAACTTTCATACAATAAAAACAAAATAAAGATATAAGTTTAAAAGCCCTCTATTGTATAACATGTGTCGATGTTTTCTTTAAAAACCGCAGCATTAAGAAAGAGAGGCACCGAAATTATGACCACTTCAAAGCTTATCACTTTCCCTCCAACTTGGGAGACCCTCGGTGACAATGCTGTCATTGCACAGGTAAGTCTCAAAAACATTAATGAACTATGCACAAACAGTACCTTCCTTAAGTAAAAAGAGAACACAATAATTAAGACAGCTGGACTGTGATAACGGTAATCTAAGAATTAGACTTTCTTCTAATCGCTCTATTTGATGTCTTTATTTCATTGATCTACACGACCATTCCAAAGTTTCTATTCTAAGCAAATATCCTTGATAATCACAGCTGGTACAAAAGGAGGGGGCCTTCATGCCTCTTATGCCTGGAAGCGATTAACAAATTATTCAACCAAAAGATCAGCACGTGCTCATTATTTATTTGTATTTATCTTATATACGTGAGTGCTTTGCCCACACACACCAGGGAACATTGCGCTTGCCTGGACCCCTAGGAGGCCAGAAGAGGGCATCAGATCTGCTGAAACCGGAGTTACAGGGAGTTGTTAGCTGCAATGTGGGTGCTGCAGACCGAAGCTGGGTCCTCTGCAAGAGCAGCCAGTGGCTGAGCCATCTCTGCAGCCTCATTATGTACTCATGGTAGAAAAAAGGAAAGTCTAGGCACTTGAGATGACCGCTTCAGACCTGGGAGCAAGCTGTTCCATTGTAGGCAGGGACATAGTTCTCTAACCGGACAAATTCTGCATTATCAACCTTTCCTGACAGCGTTTTGAAATAAATTTAAAATGTCCCCCAAGGGCCATTTCGTTAATCAACGTAGAAATAACCTCTCTGGCCACCTTTGCTTAAAGTGTTTGACTCAGTCGAAATTTAGTCTCACTTATCTCTTCATGATAAGGCAAAACCTAAACCAGATGGACTGCCCCTACAGTCTTCAAGCCCCGCTGGGCTCCCATTTCCCCTCCAGGAGGAGCAGCCAGCTGTGCAGGAGCCCTCTGCACCCTTAACTACTTATCTAATCTCCATAAATAACTGCTCTGAGCCCAGCTCCGGCCTCAACTTGTTCAAATGAGTGTGGTGTGATTAAATATCAGAAGAGCCCCTCCTTCAAGTCTGAATTTATAGTAGGATGTGATAAGTTTCTTCAAAATGTAATTTTTAAAACTACATTTTTTTGCAATGAAATATAACTACTCTATGATTACAAAGATAATAGGATTTAATCACTGTAACCCTGTGAAAACAAAACAAAATGCCTACAATAAAATAGTTAATTTTTAAAGTTCAATAAATGAGGAATAATTTGGAGCTATTTTTGAGCTGTGGAATTTGGCCTTTAGAATTTAAAAGAAATCCTTAGTTTATCTTCATCCAATTCTTTTTTTTTTTTTTAACAACAAAAATGCTGTGAAAACACATCAGTTTGGAGTCAGGGGGGTGGGGTGAGAAATAAGGTTTTCTGCTCTCGAATAGTTCTTCCATCCTTCCCATGAAAACACGCCAGCCTAACACTACAGAAAACTCTGTGCCGGGCTGGCATGACAGGCTCCGACTCTGGGGTTTTCCTGTCCCTGCAGGCCCGAGATACATGCAGGCTCTCAGCCAAGAGTCAGAGGCTTGGAGTGCGAAGCTGTTTGCCAGCATCAAACAGAAAAGTAGATCGCTTCAACACAACATTCACGTCTATTAAAGTGCTTGTTGTGTTAGAGCAGAAAGCTGCAGCAGGAAAAGAACACCCCCACTGGGATGTCCTGGGGTTACACTCCATTTCCACCCCAGAGCCTACGTGGGCAGATCCAGTTTCCATTCTGGTGCTGAGAGATTTTCCTGAAAGCAACACAAATCCCTTTGTAATGAAAGTGGCAGGGTCTGAGAAGGGAGCCTTCGCCTCCCAGCTAGCCTCTGAATGGCTTCTCCCTGCCCCGCTCTTTGCAGAGGTCACCTGCCCTTCCATCTCTGACCTCATCAGAGCCAGCAGCCTCAGGGCTTCAGGAATGCAGGTGCTTCAGGCAAGGGGTGTGTGACCCTTTGATAGGGACAGGGCCTAAAAGGTGTTGAAGAAATACTGAATGGAGAACAGTGAGTGAAAAAGAGCAATGAAATAAGTCATGATAACAACAATAAAAATAGCATGATAGCAAATAATAAAATAATTAAGGAAAAACATAAATAATAGCAACTAATAATAAAAGAGGTAGAATAAGGAAAAATAATAATGAAATAATTTCCTCCTTTGGCTATTAATCTTCTTTTCCTATTTGTTGACTTTAATGAGATGGGTCACTAGTTAGCCAATGAATGCAGACATGAGTTTCTGTAATTTATATGGCATTGTCTCTCTTTATGGCTCTAAAATGTTTTTAGGGCTATGTGCAGTGTACAAAACAGAGGATGGCAAGAAAATTGGTGAAATGAAACAGCATCGCAAAGTCATCCTCTGTCACAAACCCCCGTGTTCTCTCATTCTTGCCTCAAAAGCATACCTTGCTGCGGTCACAGTGCCTTTATCATCTCTCGGACAAAGGTCTCTCCGATGCAACACCTGGCAATGTGGGTGTTTCCCCAGAGCTGTGGGTATCTGTGTGCTCCTCCCCTCTGTCTCCTCCTCTCTTCTCCCTTCCCTTCTTCTCCCTTTTAACTCAATCTTGATGCTCTACTTATAAGGCTTAGTGACAGGCTCATTCTCAAGAAATAAAGGCCAGCACGAACTTCGGTTGTAAGGAGAGAAGCAGAACATACCTTGAGTAAACTGTGTGATGCTGTGGTTACCTTGGCCCAGGTTAAGGAGGTAGCCATGTTGGGGGGGTTCGGTCACAATGAACCTGAGAGAAGAATGTAAGCTGTCTCTGTCCTCCACTTTCAGTATCTTGCTTGTGATCATGAAGCCCAAGTGGCCAGTGGCCAGAGTCCGAAGCGTTGTAGCTCCTTTGTTCACCACAACTTGGGGGACCCTGTTGTCAACAGCCAGCACCTGGATTTTCATCACTTGAGGTCTCCTAGTTTCAAACACCGTATCCGGAAAGACATAGAAGTCGGAGTGGGTGCCATCAGTCACCACGAAGGAGAAGCTGTCTTCTGTGGACTCTGTGCCATCATGTTTGTAGCTGATTAAGTTTTCGTTCAAGTCTTGTTTGGTAAAAACTGTGACAGACCTCGTATGGTTGAATAGGAGGTGACCGTGAACAGGAACCTGGGTGACAGTGAATTTGAGGAGCCGGTCAGGAGTGTCTCTGTCTTCCACAGTGAGTTCGAAGGGAGTGATCAGCTTGCTTTCACTTTCAGGGACCACCAAGTTGTGGATGGTGACCACTGGCTTTTTATTGTCTACGTCACTGATGGAGATCCTGAACGTTCGGAAGACAGGGTTCCGTCCATCCGTGACTTGAAACTCAAAACTGTCCATTTTGACCTCATCCTCGGCTGTGTGGATGTAGTAGATTTTGTTGCCAGCCAGCTGGAGCTGAGTGAAAGAAGTGATGGCCGTCCCTCTTCGATCTGTGCACTCCAAGTGACCTCTCACGGGAGCCCTGGTGATGGTGAAAACTAAGTTCTCATCAGGACTGTTCAAGTCACTCGTGCTCAGGAGGTCTGTTGTGAGAGTGACTTTGCCACCTTCTTTCAAGGACACTCCCTTGCTTATCACATCAGGGAAGACAATGTCAACACTTCCAATAGACACATAAAAGTAGCGATCTGTAAGGGCGTTCGTCCCATCTGTCACATCGAATTTAATTAGGTCTCGAATGCCCTCTTGCCCCAAATGGACATATTGAATTAAATTTCTGTCCACTTCATCCTGGGTAAAATTCATGCCTAGAGTGACGTTTTCAAAGACACCTGTAGGCTTTTGTCTCTGTAACAAGCCGTGTCCCGGCCCATAACGAATAATATACACCAATGATTTGTCATCAGAGTCTAAATCAGTTGCCATTAGTATTTTGTTGTTGATAACTTTAGTTTCCCCGATTTCTATTTCTAGCCCATTATTGACGGTCATCCTGGGGGTCTCGTCATCCACCGGGATGACCATGATGAGGGCTGTCTTCTCCACAGAGTGCTTGCCATCGGTCAGTTGAATCACGAAACTATCTTCTTGTGTCTCAGAGCCGTCGTGTTCATAAATAATGCTGGAACTCTCTATAATCTGGTCCAGGGTGAAGCTTTCAACCAACACTGTGCCATTGATCAGCTGGTTCATGATGTGACCGTGAGTCGGAAACCGCGTAATGCTGAATGTTAAGTCATCCCGGGGAACGTCAGCGTCAGCCGCATTGAGGATGGGCGTGTCGACCACCAGACTCATGCCTTCCATCACCATGAATTCCCTCATGAACATTTCTGGCTGCTCATCATTGGTAGGAACTATTACAATGGGGAAAATCTGCCTCTCAGAAAAGTTAATGCCGTCAGAACAGCGGAATATAAACCGGTCCTCCACAGGCTCTACCCCTCTGTGGACACTCTGGACATAGTTAATGTGCCCTTGCCTGAGATCCTTCATCGTGAAGGCACTTATGGCAATCCCGGCTCTTGACTTCTCTGAACCTGGTGCTGGAGAAATGTTCTCTACGTAACCTGAGGTGGGTTGGATGACGATTGTGCACAAGAGGTCATCATTGTGGGAGTCCATGTCCTCGGCGCTTAGATGGGTTAGGGTTACCATACTCTTGTCGCCTTCCAGCACGACAAACTGCTCACCAATGGAAATTTCTGGGGCTTGGCTGTCCACAGGGAGGATGGTCACCCAGACAGTAACACCTTGAATAATACTGCTGCCAATTCTCCATTCTTGGGACATCTCTGACAGACTGAGGTTGAAAGAGTCTGCTCTGGGCAACAGGCCAATCTCACCGCTGGTGTGGGCATAGACAACAGAGCCCTCCAGAATGTCTCTCTGGGTGAAATACTCAGCTGGAGCTCCATTGACCAGAATTTCCCCATATAAGGGTGGATCTTCCAATAGGAAAGTCAGCATCAAATCATCACTATCCTGATAGGTCCCCTTAATGATATTGGCAGTGACTTCCGTAGCCCCATTTTCTAAGACATCTAGATAGGACTCCAGAGTGCCAGTCGGAAGGACTGACATGGGACCTTCACGATCCATTGGTCGAACATTCACTCTGAGAGTGATTGGCACCACATGGTGTCTGTCACTGACCTCCAGGGAGCAGCTGTCCGTCAAAGACTCATCCCCGTTATTTGAATAGGAAATTCTGCCATGCTTTATGTCCTCTAAACGGAAGCGTCCTCCGACATGCAATGTCTGTCCGGATATTTGCAGGTGCCCATGCTTGGGGACCTGTGTGAGAGTGAAGGAGATGTGGACCACATCGGTGTCAACGTCATTCACATGCAGCTCCGTCTCCCGCAGGATGTGGTGGCCTTTCTCCTCAACAGTGATGCCAGTGTTGACAATCTCAGGGGGCTGGTTATCCACAGGCTGCAGGTAAAGGGTGAAGGTGCCGGGAGCCGCATTCCCAGCTCGATCCTCTACTTGGAATTGGAATTGCGCCACTCGAGCCGCTACACCCAGCTCCTGACTGGGGGGCCTGTAAGCAATTTTATGATGGTTGACCTGGGCTTGGGTAAAATGGGTCACCACGACTGAGGGATTATCTGTGAAGACCAAAGTGCCTAGCGGAGCTGGCGAGTGGTTTTCATCTGTGTCCATGGGGGGTTGGATCACTGTGTAGTGTAGCTCTCTGTCATCGGTGTCCAGGTCAGTGTAGTGCAGCCACTTTTTCCTCAGTGGTGTGAGCTGGGATTCCTGTACCACCATCCGAAGGGGACAGCCACGACCGAGTTCCGGAGGGAGGCGGTCCACGGGATGAATGCGTATCACAAACTTCTGGATTCCAGATTGATTAGGAGGGTCGTGGTTGTCTTGGACTCTAAATGTGAACTGGTCCATCACTGGCCCAGGGCTGTGGGGCCCGGAATGCCTGTAGAAGAGTCTCCCTTCTGTGATATCCTGTTGACGCCATTCTGTCACCGTCCGCTCATAAAATAGCCCCTGTTTCTGCCACAGCCCCTGCTCTTCCTGGGGAGCATGAGTTTGGCGGAGGAGCAGGTGCCCTGTGGTTGAGAAGGGTGGTTCCAGCACAAAACGCAGCTGAGAGTCATCTGAATCCATATCAGTCGCACTCAGGGTCATGGGTGGGATAGGCACAGTTTCACCCTCTGCCAGCGTCAGCCCAGTGTTGGCGTTCAGGACAGGTGGCTGGTCATCCACAGGCACCAATGTGATGGGGAACAGGAACTGAACCTGGTGCCTGCCTTCTCCATCTGACATGCGAAGCACCAAGTTGTCACTCAGTGAACCGTCTCTGTCATCATGCTGGTAGACAACCTGGCCAGCTTCCAGCTCGGCCACTGTGAAGGTCTTAGGAGCAGAGTCGCTCCTGGGAGAACCCAGAACAACAAGGTGGCCATGCCTGAGTCCGGCCACCACCTCCAGTCTCACAGCTTCTAGATCATCTTCATCACTGATGACCAAGTTCTGGGGTCCACTGCCTACAGGACCCGTGAGCGGCCGATACTGACCCTCATAGAGAATAAGGCCTGTGTTTCGTGTGACCACTGGGGCCAATGTATTCATGGGCTTGACCACCACCATGAAGGCAAAAGGGTCTGAGGCTGCTCCTTCAGGGTCCACTACCTCCAGTTCCAGTTCAAACAGACGCTCCTCGTTAGAGTCTTCAGAGGGAGGCTGGTAGGCAATCTTCAACAGGCGCAAATCCCGTTGTGTAAAGGAGGAGAGAGGCAGGCTTCGGTCATCAGTGCTCACCAAGTAGCCCTGCCCGGGCTGGAAGGCAGAGGTGAGGTTGAAGATCAAAAGATCTGGGTTGGATTCAGCATCCTCGGCCGCCAGCATGTCTGGAGTCAGAGCGGTCAGTACAAACTGGTCCACCTCCATCATCATCATGGCCACGAAACTGGGCTTGGGGGCAGTGTTCTCCGTTCCTCCCCGGATCCTCACAAGCACCTGGAAGTGCTCACGTTTTAAAGGCGGGCTGCCGACAAGGGACCCTCGCGAATGTAACTCCACCACCATAGGCAGCCAGTCCCTGTTAGGTGAGCGACTGGGGGCTGTGTGACGGTAGCGCACTCCCAGCTCTTGGAATTCTTTGCAGTCCATCAAAAGGGTCTCCGAGGTCCCTCCTGTTCTGGCCCCTCCCGGAGATTGTGGGTAGTGAAGGAGCTCTCCATAACGAGGCAAAGCACTCAAACCTGACAAGATGCCCACGCGGCACTCCTCGGTCTCAGGCTGGTAGGCGAACTCTAAGCTCCGAGCGTCCAGGGCATTGCTAGTCCCTAGCAGTTCTTCCACGACCAGAGGTAAGTTCCGAGTCACAACTTCCAGCTGAGTGAAGACCACTTCCACTTCTAGGGCCAACGGCAGGACTATCGCCCCTCCTGGGGCATCGTAGCGCAACTGCAGCCGAACGCGGTCTCGAGAAGGACTGCGAGCACCCAGGTGCGAGTAGCGCACCTCTCCGGGGCCGTAGTCGCACGCGAAGCGCTTGGGACTCAAGCGGCCTGGCCGCTGGGCCAGCGCGTCGTTGTCTAGCACGGTCACATAGCAGCGGTCCCCGGGTTGCACCTGCAGCACCAAGTCACGCAACGGATCCAGCCAGACTTCGCGACCAAAGGGCACTCGGAGCCCGCGGTTCGCCACCACTATAGCGTCCTCTGAAGGTACCCCAGAAGCCCCGGAGAGACCCGGGGACAGAAGTGCTGCGTCTGGGGCAGCAGGCTGTGTGGAGACGCGGCTTACCAGTGACAGAAACAGCAGGAGCAGCCTGGGGGACTGTTTGGGTATCGTCTGGAAGCCGGAGAATTTGACTCTCAAGCGCGCTCGGGTGGCCATCCCTGCAGTCCTTGTGGTGTGCAGGGTCCCGGCGTTAGGGTTCCGATAGTTCACCCCGCGCGTATGCAAAGCTAGTCTGAGTGCAGGCTTCCAGAGGGACCGCTGTGAAGGGCCGAAAACTCGGCGCGGCCCCTGTGGGGTCCTCCCAGTGGCAGGGCAGGACCTAGAGGATGGCCCAGCGCCCCGAGCGGTCTCGACCTGGAGCGGCAACCCAAGATGCTAAACACTTCCAGCGGTCCGAGGCGTGTGGCAGGCAGAATAGTCCCGACTTCCCAGGTCTCGGGACCTTAGACTTTGAGGGAAATCCCTCCCCTTGCACCCCCTAACTCCAATTCTGCCAGGGGGCCAATCGCTGGTCCCTGGAGGAGGCTCTGAGCCCAGGGTTGGGTAGTGACTGCTGTCAATCAGCTCCCAGGCGGGGAAACTGCGCAGAGAGAGGTGCAACAGGTTGATTGGAACAGAGGGGCATCCTGGCTCTGCTTGCTGGAGGATAGATGTCCCTGGACCCGGGACTGTGGCTCCTCCAGCACCCCCCTCCACCCTCCGCGGTACTATGGACTCAGGTTTTCAAGTCTGGGGCCAAGATTAATTCATTTCAGTCCCCTTCCCTGGTCATTGACATCCCTCCCAGGAGGACTACTTCTCGCCGAAACTTTCGAAGCTGTGGGAGCAAAGTTAAACGACCTTACCTGAGTTTGAATAGGAACTCAGAGCAGTTTGGGAAGACACTGGGGATTTCCAAAAGAATCCGAGATTTTAAAATCAGACCCAGCTAGCTAGAGCAGGTTGCAACCCTCACCTCCCCTTCCCCATACTTTACAATGAACATAGCCCGCAGATTGGTGGGTTTTTTAACAAGACCCTCATTTGCAACCAAAGTTCACAGAGTTAAAGGAGGAAAAAAGGCATTTGAAATGTGTGAGAAATGCAGTCTGATCAGAATCTCTAGTCAGCCAACAGAGAAGTTCCAGAGAATGTAGCCCCAGGCTGTCTTCAAGCCACCGCTGGCGGATAGCTGTCACTGCAGAAGCTCTCTGTTCCCTTCGCAGTAATTAGACGAAGTACAAGCTAAACCCACTTGTCAACGTCGCAATTCTTTGCACGCTGAGAGAACAGATAAACACCCGGAGGATGAAGAATTTAGATAGTTTTCGGGTCAGCCAGCCCAGTTCGAAGCTCTCTACCCTGAGCGCTTCCTGCCCCCTTGTGTCGGTTGGTCAGGTTTCACCGGTAGGCAGATACCCCGAAAGGTTTTCTTATCCCTTCCCTACACGGAAGCCCCTAATAATCAAAATCCAGCGCCGTTTTCAGTGGATTTCTGGCCAGCCTTGCTTGTCATGTAGAAATATTTTTTCCAATAACACGAAAATGACTATGAAACAAGAAATTGGAATAATTGGAATAATAGAATAATTCCCCTATTTCTTCAATAAAACACCAAATTTGGAAAACAGGGGTGTGTGAAGAACCCTTTTAAATTTCAGTCAAAATGAAAGATGCGAGGTTTGCGCATGGTGAATTTTAGGAAGAACTGCTAATTATTTTAGCCCTTTCTGTGACCAGCTTGAGCGCCTCTATCTCAGGAGTTTAACTCCTGCCTGATGTATTTACACAACACTAACTTCATTGATAGATTTGTCTGGCAAATGTCAGATTCTGTTCCAAGAAACCCACTGGCCATTGGTCTCTGAGACTCAGAAGTGGAAGGTCCTGAAAGTCTTTTTAAAAAGAGAGGAGACATTTATGCAAGCAAACCAGGAAAGTTTAGTCAGTAGAGCTTTAGCCTTGTTCTCTGTGTTTTGTACTGTTGGGGGGCCTTCAACTCCTGCCTGCATGTCACAGTTTGTTACAGAAATAGAAAGGACACTGCCAGTACTTGAAGCACATGAGAAAATTCCCATCCGACTCCTGGCCAATTTCCAGCTCTCTTGATTTAATTATTTTATGGTTTATCGTGCTGATTTATGGCTTCATTTGGAACTCAAGTGACCAAGATATGAGAATATCCCATTTTCTGTTTTGCAGATGCACAGGGAGACATCAAGGAGGGTAGAAGATCAATTTCAGAACAAGGGTCTTTCTGCATCATGTCATAAATCCTAATTATTGAAAAAGAAGCCAAATAAGCATCCTTATTCAGGTGTGTGTGTGTGTGTGTGTGTGTGTGTGTGTGTGTGTGTATGTGTGTGTGTGTGTTGGCCTGACTGAGAGCCACAGCTGGACCTCTGATGGCTCCCAGAGGCTCCAGGCTTTTCTCTTTCTTCCTTTTAAAGTCCACCAATGTTTGATTTGCCAGCAGTGATAAGATCAGTATTTGAAGTATGGTCGGATGCCTGAAGGGTAGCGTTCAATATATTTTGTTTCATGCTAAGAATAAGGCTCAAGTTTATTTTTAAGTGGACTAAGAAAATCAATAAACTGGGCTTATTGTGATTTTTAATTTTCGCTTTCCTTAACTGAAGTGATGGAATGTTTCTTTGGAAACTTTTTTATCAAAAAAATATTTTAGCTTTTTAAATCAGATAGCTAGCAATGCAGAGTTGCTTAAATATCTTTTATATTGAGGATAAATGCTAAAAACAGTAAAATAGTGCATTTTCATCAGAGAGATTACTATTGATGCTTTGACGTTAAAAGAGATCTGTTGAAGTTAGCAGGGAAATATCATTTTAAGGAAATGTTCTTGATCTTAAAGGTGACCAAAAAAAGCTAACAAATGTTTGTTTATTTTTTAAAAATCCCAACTTAGTTCTTTAGCTCTTACTTTTTAAGCCTTGTGCCATTTCTAGTAGATAACCCAGACAAAATATTCCTTAGGATATTTTGTTTCCTCTTCTTAGAAAATTCACACAAAGAGTCTCTTCAAAACAACAAACTCAAATTTAATGATTGCCGAAACCCTGGAAGATTTCCGGCCTAAGGTTAAGTAGCACGGAACTGATTTCCTGAAGTAAAGGAGGTATTTAAGATGCAGGCAAGATAGTCAGCCGGAAAGGCACCAGCAGGTGTGGAAATACAAAGCCGGGCAGGCGCTAAAGGAGCAGGTGGTTGAATTTGGACATTGGTTTTCATTCTAGAGTCTGCTTCGCTCTCCTCATAGTCTTCTGTCGGCTCCTGAGACCCTCATAGTCTCAGAGGCACTTAAAAAATATGCTCGGCCCTCCTTAAATATCCACGGTTGACTGACTTCAGGATCCTCCCTCCAAAGCCCAAATCCGAATGCGTGTGTCCCTTACATAAAGCAGGTGTACTGTCTGTGTACTCTGTGCACTTCCTCCCGTACAGATAAGTCACCTCTAGTTTATTCATAGTACCCAAGATGCTATAAACATGCAGATGGCTGTGCTCTTTTTCAGAGGACAAACACATAAGAACCATCTGTACATGTTCAGCCCAGACACCAAGGTTTTTTGAGTATCTTCAGTCAGTGGTTTGTTGGCTGAATGGCTATGGAAGTCCTGGGTACATAGGGCCAGCTGCACCTGAGACAGACGAACACAGCTTTGTGCTGACCACCTGCGGGCTCTCAACAGAGTTTTGGTTTTGAGCAGCTTCAAAAATATGGCTTTCCTACAAACACAAAACTGACTGGTTTAGGACATGCAGCAAGGGAGAACAAACAGAATTGGCCTGATTAATCTGGAGGGGCCTCCTTCCTTCCAACTAAGGGGGTTGTAGCAGAAGGCCTCCTGTTTTCCTACCTACGTCTCAGATGTAGAACAGAGAGCTTTACCCTTAAAGTTAAATTCTTATTCTATTCCTTTTCTGCAGATATAGGTGACCTACTATTGCAAGCCCTTGCAATTTTGAAATTTTAATTTTATTTTGTCTTCTGTGCATGAGTGATTGTGTTTGCCTTTTTGTTTTGTTTCATTTTTACATGAATGTCTATGCAGCACACATGTCCCCTGTGCTTGAATTCAGTGGTCAGAGCCCATGGAACTGGAGTTGAAGATGGTTGTGAGCCTCCATGTGAGTGCTTGGAATCATGTCACGGTTGCGAAAGGGTATTAGCACAGATTTCATTCCTTACATTAAGATATGTTCTTCTCCAGATACTCAGGAAATAATGTCTATACTTCATTCTTTACCAAGTATTTAAAGTAAGATAACCCAGAGATAGTTCACAACATCTTTGTAAGGTAGCCTAAGATTTTCTGGTTTTCTTAGCAGCAATCAACAGAACTGACTCTGGCAGAGTTAGGAGGGGATTTTAGATATTGACTCACTCCCGTGATTCTAGGGAGACACAAAAATAAAAAGCCAAGAAAACCAGCAGTAAGATGCTTCATGGGGCTAACACAGTGGTCACTGCAGGACACTGGTCCTTGCAGGTGACAGCGTCTAGCTTCACCGTGAATCAACCACCCTGAAGTCGCTGCATCCTCTGTGTGGGGGCTTGGGGTTTTACCACTAAGCAAATTGGGTGCTCTGTTCCTGTCCCTGCAAATTCAAAGGTCAGGGCATGACTGGATCGTCCATGTGTAAGGCCGACAGAGGTGTAGAGAAGTGAACCTCTATAGTCTCTTTGGTTTCCTAATGCTAAATGACTTCCTTTGCCACACAGTCTTGCCATAGGGATTTCTCTTTATTTATTTTTCTTTTTTAGTAATGCATGTATTTTTATGAGTTTAAGTGCTCTATCTGCACGTATGCCTTCATGCTAGAAGAGGACATCAAAAGCCATTGTAGATGGTTGTGAGCTGTCATGTGGGTGCTAGGAATTGAACTCAGGACCTCTGGAAAAACAACCAGTGCTCTTAACCACTGAGCCATCTCTCCAGCCCAGGGATTTCTTAAGTAGTAGAAAGAGGTTGTCATTCAGGGGAATCAAACAGGACCCCTGCTCATTATAACAGGATGGATATCAACTACATGGCTTCATAATCTATGTCTGAGAAAACTGGCCTGGAATATGGTGATTTTTTTTCAAGTTTGCATAATTACTGTTAAAATTAAAATTAAATAAATTTGATTAAATGGAGGTAAATGAAAATAATCAGCACTGAAATCATCCAATTACACTTAAGTTTTCTTACCTGAAATGCCTGGGACTAGAAGTGTTTTGGAAGTTGGACAATGTGTTTTCAGACTGTGGAATATTTTGTTTATATATAGTTACAAATGTACAATGAAGCATGTTGGGTTGAGGTACACATATAAAGCAATTATACTCATTTATGCACTGAATACACCTTTCCCCCACCATATACATCGTATACACATAGACTGGGAGTAATCTTAATGCACCAACACTTTGATGACAACCTGTCACATGAGGCCAGGTGTGGAACTCTTGTGACATTCTTCAGAACTTAAAAATATTTGGAGTTTTGGAGCATTTTTTTTACACTTGAAGGTTTTAGACGGGGGATGTTCACCCTCTCTCTGGTACTTTACCGCTGCTCTGGGCTTTCTTTTATCTCAAGCATACCTCATTTTCTACTTTCAGATGCATTTGTTCAGACCTCTCCCTTCTTTCTTACCCAGCATGGGGATGAGAGAGGGAACTGTGCAGAGTGGAGGAAAAAGACCCTTGTTTGCCTGTGCACTGGATTTGATGATGGGGATTGCAGGATCATACCGTGGGCAGACTCCTGCATCCACACAGTGAGACACCCTTGTCGTGATGGAGGAGATGTGGTAAGTCCAGGCCAGTGTGGACTCTGAATGCTGGCGGGATGGGGGGGGCAGCAATGGACACAGTGTGGACTCTGAATGCTGGGGGTGATGGGGGGGCAGCAATGGACACTCAGCGTGGCCTGGCAGTCAACACGGAGCCTTTCTTTGGGCACCCTTACCTTAGTTTGATTTCTCCCAACATTTTGGCTGAGTATTCGTTTAGATGTCCTCGAAACCAGGGATCCCAGGGCATTAAAATCACAGATTCCCCACCTGCAGGTTTTCAAACAAGTTCATACTGTAGTCAAATTCAAACAATTTAAACAATGGATCATCAGTGGGTCGAGTCCAGAAACCAACCAACTAACCAACCAACCAACAAAAGCAAAGCAGAAACAAAGCTCTTCTCTTACTGTGATTTTTACTGAAAGCTTTAAAAGATACTGCACATGAGTACTTCGCAGGCTTCTTACTGTAATTCTCTTTCCTGATATTGTGATAGGTGTCCATAGAAACCTCCACAGTGTTGATGGGAGACACAGGTATTTAGCAAAGGTCTCTCAGTGTTTTTCCTTCTCTTAGAAATCATTCGGTTCTACTGAAATAGTCCAAGGGGGAGGGGAACTTGTTAAAATATAATTTGAATATAAGAGTAAGGTAATTTATATTTCTATTGAGGGAAAGAATACAAGAGTTTCAAATCTGAGATATAAAACCAAAGCATATGAAACAAATGCAGATTTAATCTTAAAAATCATCATTCGGATGAATCAGCTTTGAGAATGATTTTATTGGCAGGTCAGTTAACACTTTTTCCAAAATTATTCTTCTTTATCATTTAAAATTAATCCCTAAACATTTTTTTTCCTGAATTTCCCAGCCGTAGTCTATAAAGAGGTAACTCTTTGGTTCAAACAAGCTGGGGCACCAAATTGCTCGCATAAACCTTCTTAGCACGGGAATCATCTAAAAAAAAAAAATCTTCAAGTCCACTTTCCATCTCTCCACCTGTCCAGTCGTCAGTGTTTGTAATAGATTGTCCCTCGGGTTGCTGCTAGACATATACCAACAGCCGGAAGCTTGCCATGCCGTGTGGAGTCGGGCCCTTCCCTGGAAAGCTGAAGTGGCTACAATGCCCATGCTCCCGGAGAGGCCCCGACAGCCTCCTCGAGATTTCAATCTCCGGCATGAAACAGATTCTCCCTACTCCTCGTCCACATGGCCGCTTGTCAGGCATTCCCGCCAGCAGTCACTCCCCAGCCTGTTACCTTTTGTACGGACTAAATATTGCTGCTTCTCCCCACTGCCCCTGAAGACACATCTGGGAACCCTTGCCGCTGTGTTTTCTGTCTTGAGAGTCCATGAGTGTTGAAATAGGGTTGCATATGAACAATGATGGGGTTCTTCTCCACTAGATAAATGTTTCCTCCCTTACCATGCCTCCCTCCATCCTTTGTGGTTCCAAGATGAATGGGGGAGGGGGGCTGGGGATAGGTTCCAGGTTCTGGCTAAAGTGTTTGGAAGGGCAAAAGTGATCCGAATGGCAGAAAGAACAAAGTCTCCACACCCCCTTTTTAAATTATTAACAGAACAGCCACCACTCTTTAAAGTAAAAAGAGAGGAAGTTTAAATTATGGACAGTACAAACCATTACCATATTGGCTGAAAAAGTGATTGACTACTATGAATCTTTTGGGTAGCTCCTTGGGAGAGAATATTTTTTCTTCTTTTGAAATAGCTGTTACAAATCCAAAATTCTATTCTAGTAACCAACCCAAGTTACAACAAGTGCTATATAAGTGATTTTATGACAGTAATATTGATAAAAGGAAAAGAGTACAAAGAAAAATTGTCTGACTAATGGAAATACATGAAATTCAATTGTGTGACCTCAGTGGTGTATGTGTAAGATGACAAATACCCAAAGAGGCAGTGTAGAAAACTTTTATAAAGTATGTGAATGGTGACTTCAATATGAAAGATAAACACATGGGTAAGACGTGGAGGGCACTGGGCGGTGGTGGCGCACACCTTTGATTCCAGCACTCAGCAGGCAGAGGCAGGCAGATCTCTGTGAGTTCAAGATCAGCCTGGTCTACAGAGTTAGTTCTAGGACTACTAGAGCTACATAGAGGAAACCCTGTCTTGAAAAACCAAAACCAAACAAACAAACAAAAAGTTGAGGGCTGTGCAAAACCAATAATTATTATTGGAGTCTATTGATAGGTCTCTGAATTTACCTATTCGTTCTTGAAATTGGGTAGATGAAATAACTGGAGAACGATAATTAGTTTTGCTCGGGAAAGTATTAGTCCATAACAGTTTGGCTCCACTGTTTTTGAGTCTGTCTGTGGGAAGGAAGAGTGTCATGGAAGGAATGTTCTGTGGAACCTGGCGTGGAATGGCTGGGAGTGTGAATGAAGGAGGGATGACATTCCCAATATTCCCCCAGGAGCATGACCTCGGGGAGCAGAACACAGCCACAGGCCCTGCCTCCCTAGTATCCCACCATGCCTCAACAGCACTATAGGCTGAAGATCAAGTCAGGCACACGGACTTCAGGCGACCCATTGCAAACCACACACAGTAGGTGGTACTTCCACTCCTTTGGTTGCCACCCTGCTGAATTTGTATTAAAACCTTTTTAAAATTGTGAGGCTGATTTATATTTGCCTCAAAAGCATTATCAAAGTCTTCTGAGGGATGAACTGATGTCTCTTTCTTGAGCTGAATTTGTACAATAATTCAGATTGTGTAAACAGAAGCTGACCCATTTTTGTACTTATACCCAGCATCAGGTAGGCAGCATGTGCTCTACCTACGAGCCTTTGCGTCATTACAAGAGTGAGTTAACATCATTGAGTATTTTTTTAAAAAAATTTTTATAACAGGTTTACATTTGTATTTTTTTATTTATTATGTATACAAAATTCTGTCTGCATGTTTGCCTGCAGGCCAGAAGAGGGCACCAGACCTCATTACAGATGGCTGTGAGCCACCTGGTGGTTGCTGGGAATTGAACTCAGGGCCTCTGGAAGAGCAGTCAGTGCTCTTAATCTCTGAGCCATCTCTCCAGCCCCCCACCATTGAGGTCTTAACATGTCAGGTATTTGCTCTTCAAATAATGT
This sequence comes from Dicrostonyx torquatus, assembly GCA_028555095.1. NCBI lineage: Eukaryota > Metazoa > Chordata > Mammalia > Rodentia > Cricetidae > Dicrostonyx > Dicrostonyx torquatus. The sequence goes on along the minus strand of JAQHUG010000104.1, from coordinate 1,106,378 downwards.
CAATTTGTGTAGGGTTTTTTTTTTTTCTTAATGAGTATATTTAATGTATGAGTGAAGGTCACTCTACTCTTATGCCATCTGCTTGAAGTGAATAGGGAATGTTTTCATACCAGTCGATCCTATGAGTCTCGGCTTATTGCCACCGTCTTTTTCTAGGGAGCGAGTTGTTTGGCTGGGAGCAGTATTGAATGACATGACAATGGCCAAGATCCTCCAAGGGGCACAGGGGCTGGGGCTGCATAGCACAGAGAACCATCGGTAAACCAGAGCTTCCCCTTCCTTTGTCAACCAGCCGTAGAGAACTCCCCAGGAGCATTACTTTGCCGTCTGAGAGAAGGCAGTGCACCAAGAGTAGGGAACCATATCATCCCCTTCCTCTCGGAACTCCCTTGCACCTTCTTAAATGAAAATGTCAATTTTATAATTTAAAGGTGTGCCAGAAATAAATAAATAAGTAAAATGTGTTTGTTTGACTTTAAATGTCTGGATATTTCATAATACTTCTAAATCCAGTGCTTAAGAAAATAACCATGCCGGGCAGTGGTGGTGCACACCTTTAATCCCAGCACTCAGGAGGCAGAGGCAGGCGGATCTTTGTGAGCTCGAGGCCAGCCTGGTCTACAAGAGCTAGTTCCAGGACAGGCTCCAAAGCTACAGAGAAACCCTGACTTGAAAAAAAAAAAACAAAAACAAAGAGAAAAAAGAAAAAAGAAAAGAAAAGAAAAAGAAAATAGCCATTATTCCTGAGCGTGAGATCTGAACATGGAGTGGTTGATACACCTTCTGTCATTCACACCATGGGAGAAAACTGATTTTCCCTCTGCCAGCAGGTAGAAATGACAGCTCTGTTGTTAATCTGTACCCTAGTAACTAGGTTGCCATTCATTCATTCATTCTTTCACTCACTCACTCATTTTAAAGATAACGAAGTAATATATAATAAGATAAAGCAAAAGCTATCACTTTGAAGTCAGACAAGACAGACCAACAGAAGAAAAAGAGCCCAAGAGGGCTCCTGAGTCAGACACTCACTGGATCCTATGCTTGGGGATCCCATAAAGACACTGAACTGAAAGTCATGTACATGCAGAAGCCCTAAGCATGCTGCTCCAGTCTCTGTGAGTCCATGTCAGCTTTGTTCGTGCTGATTCAGAGGGCCTCGTTTTCTTGGTGTCCTCCATCCCCACTGACTCTCACACTCTTTCCACCTCCTCTTCTGGGGCTCCCTGGGCTCTGAGGGGAGGGGCTTGAAGGAGACCTCCCATTTAGGGCTGAGTGTGACAAGGTCTCTCACTCTCTGCATAATGTCTGACCATGGGTCTCGTTATGTCTTCCCATCTGTTGCAGGAGGAAGCTTCCCTGATTTTGATTGAACAAGGCACTGATCTATAAATATAGCAGAATATCTTTAGGGGTCACTTTATTTTTTCTTTTCTGGCTTTTTAGATAATTATTATTTGACTTTTCCCTAGGTTCCTGCCCAGGTTTTTGCTCACCCCTGTGTTGGATGTGTACCACTCATGGTCTTAAGTCAAATCAGACATTGGTTGTTACTCCCACAGGCTTGTGCCACCAGCACACTGGCATGTCTTATAGGTAGTACGCCATTGTAGATAAAGCGTGTGTGACAGGGTTAGTGTTTATGTTCCTTTTTTGATAGTGTGCAGAGTTCCTTTCTGTACTTTATTTAAAATTTAAGAATAATAACAATTTTAAAATAGGAAAAATAGATTGCTTTAAATCGTATTTTCCCCATTGTTAGTTTATTCTCTTATTAAATGTAATCATTTTGCTTTACAATAGTTTTAATTATTTGAGTTACTTGTTTTTATTTTACGTGTGTATGATTGTATGTTTGTATGTGCACTATGTGTGCGCTGGTCACGGAAGCTAGAAGAGGGCACTGGGTCCCCTGGAATTGGAGTTACAGATGGTCAAAAACTGCCATGTAGCTGTTGGGGACCAAGCCCAGGTCCCCTCAGCAAGTGCTTTTAACCGCTGGCTGAGCCATCTCTCCAACCCCTTACTTCACGTTATTTATAAGAACATTTAACTTTCTTGCCTTCCTTTCTTTGACATCTACAAAACTAGAATGCTTTGTGACTGGAACAACATGAGTCAACCCCACAGAAGCACGTCCTTTTAAAAATTCTTTAGAAAATTTAAATTGGTGTGAGTTTGGAGTTGACAAACTCACTGTTTTCTGTAATATTTACAAGGTGCCAACCATTCACATTGATTGTTTAAAGAAGAAAACTAGCTCTTTTTATTTCCTCCTCACTCTCTGTGCCTGGGCAGATGAAGATCAATGTGTAGCATCGATGAAGCAATAACTATTTTCTCCATGCCCGTGATTCATGATTTTAGCTTTAGACATGATGATTAAAACTATAACCCTGTACGTGAGGATTTACCTATAAAATTGAATGTAACACATCCCAACAAGACATTATGATGAACGGCTAGAGAGAAGTAAGACCAGCATATAACTCCATAATAGATGGTGCTAGGTGAAAGCCAGGCTTGTTCAGAGAGCGAGGAAGAACGTAAATTAAGGAGGAAGGATGAGGAAATCAAAGTCTTGAAATAGAAAGCTTACTTTGGACAATTGAAGAAAAAGAGCTTAAAGGCCGAGTCACCTCAGAGCTGTGGGTTAAGCCCGAGTGTTAGCACCAGCCATGTAAGACTCGGTGATTTACCGGTATAAAGAAGAACATTGATAAAGAGGCTGATATGTTCAGAGTCTTGTAAAAAAACAAACAAACAAACAAAAAACATTTAAAGAGTCTAAAACTAATCCAGCGGTCAGTAGAGATTTTTAAAGTAATAGCAATATTTTAGGACAATTGCTGTGGCATCTAGGTCTGCCGAGTGACCACAGTGCCTAGGAAGCCATGGAATGGATAGCATTACTGGGTGAATGGGGGTACGGAAACAAGGAAAAGGGGGAGTAGGATGTTTGGAGATAACAATGTCTCCACAGCAAATAATTTACGTAACTGATTGCTGAATTCTTAGCACCTGTAGAGGACTAGGTAAGACTAGGCAGCTTAGCAGGTCCAGAGAGACCCAAAGGCAACCGTCCAGCTTCTAGCTGAAAACTGGGTCTCCACCAGAAGGGGAACTGCAGGCTCAAGCATGTGCCATCCACGGACCAGAGAACAGAGCTCATGGTGATGCAAGCCAGTCTTTCCCCCAAAGCTTCTCCAAGAGCTTGCATTAATGCGAATGCACACACACACACCATGTCTAACATGCCGGATCAAAGGAGAGAAATGTAATTTGATTATACACAACACTGCTAAGATTTCTTTGATTTACTTTTAATAAGAAACTGTGAAGTACAAAGATACTTCTGCTGGGGCTGCAGAGAATAGTCAAAATATCTCCAATTTCAGAGGCAAGTTTTTCTCAAGGTCTTTGTAGTTTTATTTTTAACTTTGGAATAATGTAATTACTTTGCCTCTTACATTCTAGAAGTTAGCAACTTTTTTTTCCTTTTCAATTATGTACTCAAACAAATACTCTTTGGCACATTTGTATATATTCTTCTGAACTCCTCAAGATTCCTGTGTGTTGGTGTCTGTCTGGCTCTGGTTTTGAGAACAGCTTTACAGTGTGAGCAGATGGCATTTGTACAAAGACGCAGTTAAGCAAGATGAGTCTTAGGAAGGGTGTATTCAGGGCTTCTCTGATTTTAATCTGGAAACATCCTGCTTTTTTGTCAATTAGGCTGTGATAGCAGAGAAAGGATACCTTTCTTCCTTCAGCTGCGCTGAACTATTTGATTTTTGTGACTGAAAGTCTCTTTCTCAGGATATCAACCTTACAGGCTTCACAGTGCCATGACCCCATATGTGCTATTATAGGTGCATCGGAATGATGCCATGGATACAGGGTGTGCTATGCTGGCTTCTGTAGGAAAGCTCTTAAAGAAATAGTGCTATATATACAATAAATGTATATGAATAATGAATATATATAATAGTTGGGGATCTATCATAGGTGATAGAAAAAATCAAACAGCTTATAAAACAGTCTTTATTTTAATGTAGTATTACTCTGATGTCATCTCTGAATTCACATGGGTGAAAATAGCTGCTTTTCCATAACTATATATATATATCAACTTATTTTGTAAGTATTCTAGGTGATACCAGATAGGGGGAAAATCAGGTTATTAAAAGAACTAGTGACAGAGTGTTCTAACTATGGCTTCTTTCTTAGAATCTGTTGCATGTCTTGTCCTGGGATACAAATAAAGAAAAGCTACTATTAGACTGCTGAACTCCTTCGACCCAGCCTGACACAAGCATTTCCTCTTCCGTGGTTCTGAAATAATATGCTGGGTTTTTACTAACATTAAAGAGGACACTGCTTTCAACAGTGGAACCAGGCCTGGTGGGATGGTTTGCATAAATTCTCCTAGCTACCAATAAGAATAAGCAATCCAGAAGAGGGTGAATCAATACAACACTCTATTTTTTTTAAAATTAAATTGTGTGCAAGTCACACATGGGCTCTACAGTATGTATCTATCTAACGCTGATCAGTGAGGTGTGAGGATTCAGAGCTGTGTTTGTGGCATTCCTCAGGCTAGCCTACCTCACAGACAATGCTCAGAACATGAGGATTTGATGTGACTGAACCTATCCTGGGGCAGCTCTCCTGGGAGGAAACAAGGTTGCCAGAGTCTGTCACAGATAAATAAGGAATGACCCATTCTTATTCTTTGTTTATTTCTCTGTTTTTCAAGACAGAGTTTCTCTGTAGCTTTCGGGCCTGTCCTGTAACTAGCTCTTGTAGACCAGGCTGGCCTCCAACTCACATAGATCTGCCTGCCTCTGCCTCCCAAGTGCTGGGATTAAAGGTGTGTGCCACCACCACCCAGCTCTTTTGGTTTTTTGAGACAGAGTTTCACTGTTTAATTCTGACTGTCCTTGACCTTGCTTTGCAAGCCAGGCTGGCCTCAAATTCACAGAGATCCACTTGTCTCTGCCTCCCAAGTACTGGGATGAAAGGTGTGCACCACCACAGCCCATTTTAGGAATGACCCATTCTTAAGAAAATAAGAGGTGACAGTTCCCTTTCTTGGTTAGGCCAGGGCAGCCTCTTCTATATTATAGTTAAGGAAAACTGAGTGTCACGGTTGAGCAAACAAATGGGCTCCACAGGAAACTTCGGCTGGGTTAAAACTTTCCCCAAACTGCTCTGAGATCTGGAGTTCATCCTACCTGACCTTTCCCTGTCCCCTTCCACATCTGGTGGGCCTGCATCTAGGTCTGGAACACTCTCTGCTTCCTGGTCCCTCCACCCTTCTCATGCTTCCGTGTGTCCCTGGTTTGTCTGTGCTATCTGTGCATCAGTCCCTCAGGAAACTGTTCTGTCCTTTGTGGCTGTGGGTAGAGCAACACACAACTCTGTTGTCAACACACACAAACCTTGGCTCTTTGTCTGTGTCCTTCATGGTCGTGATGGTGGCAAATTGAGATCTCATCAGATGTAGGGGTGGAGGAAGGCTACTTTGGGGGCAATCCTTAGTGAGGCGTCACCAAGACATGATTGAAAGAGTTGGTGGCCCTATCAATTGATAGAGGAGGGAGGGCCTCACTGAGATTGGCAAGCAGGCGGAGGTTCTAGGAAAAAAATGGAGGTGTGGCTTTGGGAGAAGCAGGCATTGCAATAATTGTGCCTACTTTCAAGGGTCAGCCAGGCAAGATGGCTGTTCACGATTCTGTGTCTTTGGCTTCATACTTACCCAAACTTTTTAATTTAATTTTTTTCTTTGTATGTCTAAGCAAAACAAATACTTACAAAAGATCTAACAAGCTGCATTGCGAAGTGCGGTGGTTTGAATACGAATGGCTCCCACAGACTCATGTTTGAATGTTTGGTCATACGCAGTGGCTCTATTAGGAAGGTGTAGCCTTGCTGGAGTAAGTGTGTCACTAGGGAGTGGGCTTTGAAGTCTCAGAAGCTAAAGTCAGGCCTAGTGCTCAAAGTCTCTTCTTGCTGCCTTCAGATCTGGATGTGGCTGCCTCCCCTGCACCATGTCTGCCTGCTTGCATCATGGTTCCCTCCATGCTGACAATGGAATAAGCCTCTGAACTATAAGCCAGCCCCAGTTAAATGCTTTCCTTTATAAGAGTTGCCATGGTCATGGTGTCTCTTAACAGCAGTAGTAACCCTACCTAAGACATGAAGTCATGGTGATTTGTTTTTAGGCCAGCAATGATGAACTTGATTTTTTTGTGTTCTTAGCTCCACTGACAATTGTACTGGGATTTGATCCTTCCACAGGATTTTTTTTCCAGTGGCTCATGCTTATGACCTTTCTGTTGCAAGGGAGCCAGGAGCTCAGAGCTGAGAGTTAGAACACCACTCTTTACAAACGATGTGAGCAAAAGCTGGTGTCAAAGGCTTAGCTTTCAATATAGAAATGCAAATGGAGTGAGGCCTGGAAGCAGAGAGAAGCCAGGAAGAGGCAGGTCCTCCAGAGCTGGATCTTCCGCCAAATCACAAACCCCACTTTGCTTTGTCTCAGTGAACTCTGGTCCTCTTCCTTGCCCTTCTGGATTCTGGATTTAAACGTTCTTTAATCCCATAGCTTGATCAACCCCATAACACCGTGCTTAAGCCATCAGATACACAAGCATGTTTGTTTGCTGTCGCTCAGTCTCCCTGCAGAGGGTGGATGGGGACTAAATGGAAATAGAGGAACAGAACGCGTGTGCCGGTGATACGTGCTTCTGTACAGTAGTTGCCCCTCGTTTGCTTGGCTATGTTAGTTGATGTTTGTATCTTTCTTCAGGGCTTGGCCACATCACTGCACTTCATGTCTGTTGCCTGTCTCCCCAAATGCTGGTGCCTTCCCTCTGTAACACCTGATGGCTGACCCCGCGGGATGGTCTCTTGTTCTTAAGGATTTGGAGGCACAGACATTTTCAGGTACAACTGTGGGCAAAATATCATTCGTGTATTCATGTCCTAATTCACTCCGACACATTTCCTTATGTGAGCACCGATACGACAGGCCGTCAAGTTTGAACATGCACGGGGCATTACTGTTGATCTATGCTGCATGTCTCTGTTCGTCTGAGTCTTTGAAAAGCAATGCTGACAGTCTAGGAGTAGACTCAGAACAGAGGTGGTGCAGGCCGTGTAGGCCATGGGAAATTCCTGTGAGCTAACAGGTGGGTTTGCAAAGCACGGGCTCAGATCTCAATCTGGTCCTTGATGGCAGGCATTTGTCATTCATTGTGTGTGTCCCTCATTCACCCTTGTGTGCTCAGCCTTGAGTTTATCTTGCTTAGTCAGAATGAAAGCAAACCACATTCAAGGAAACCATATCAAATCCAGCAAATGATGTCTGTCTTTGGAGCCCTTGAAATCCCGGTCAAGACAAACACTAGTCAAGCAGACAGTGAATTTTAGCAGTGTTATGAAGGAAACTCAGAGGCCCTCAGTAACCTCTGTTCACAATTTAAAAACTTCAATAAATCTCCTGTCCCCTATAGTGAAGAAATGTAATGGCAATTTAGGGACATATTCTGTAATTTAAATATAAACACAAACTGTTTTTCTTTCATTTAAGTTTCTTCATGCTATCAATAAAGACAAGACCTGGGAGATGAAAGTTGTGGAGAGCATGGAGACCCCATAGTCAGAGCAAAGTGGTTCCTATCTCAGTGGCCAGAACAGGGAGCATGCACACACACACACACACACACACACACACACACACACAAACATGCACGCTTGCTCATATGTTCACATGTGTGAGGTAGATATATTCTCACATCCATATGAGAGTTGAGGCCAGAAGTGGCCATCAGATGTCTTTCTCAATCACTTTCCAGCTTGCTATTTCAAAGAGTGTCGCTTATCCCAGAGTTTGATGATCCACCTAGAATGTCTGCAATGATTCCCTCAGATCCCCCTCTCTGCCTTCAGTATTGGGATGACAGGTGTATGGACAGTAGTTGCAGGAGTTAGAGCGAGGTTGATGGGTTCCTAGCTCTTAAAGATTGCTAACCTATGCCAATCCCTTGAGTAGAATTATTTCCTGAGAAACTATTGCCCGCTGCCCACATGTGTGCCATTTACCAGTAGGACAGAGAAGGCTCGCCTTGGCCTCGCCATCTCATGCTACTCTCTGCCCTTGGACACTGGCTTTTCTACTTAATTCAGCATAAACATTTATAGAAAAATCCCATTATAAATTCAGTATCGACACTTTAAACCAAAACATTTTTGATATATGACTGGCTGAAATCTGTGGCTAAGGACCCTTGTGGATACATAAAGCCACCTGTATCACGTACCAGCAATACAACCCTCCAGATGCAAGGCCAGGGAGATAGTTAGTGGCCTTCTGCAAGTACGAGGACCTGAATTCAAATCTCTAGCACCCACCTCAAAAGTTGGGCATGGCTACTGTGGTCTGCAACCCAGCATTGGCAGGTAGAGAGGAAAGGATCCTGGGAACTCCCTGAGCAGCAAGACTAACTGAGAGGGCAAACACACACACACACACACAACACACTGGTATACATTAGAAATATAAACTTCAGATTATGTCCACATTAATTTTTAAAAGGAGTTTTCATGTGTTTTCTTTGGAAAAAGCAAGTCAACAATTTCTGATCAACTTCAACATGAAGACAAAATTGGCTTAATGATTGCCTCTGGAGCAGAAACAGTTAAACTTGCTGCTCTCTGGAGTTTTCTGTGTTAGCTTCCTTTTTATCACACTGTGGGAGTGGCTGCTTATAAGGAGTTGGGGTCCCGCCTAGGCCGCCTGGGTCTTGCAGCTGACTCTGTAATCTGCCTCCTTTCTTCGCAGCCAGCAGATAAAAAAAGGATATTTAGAAAAAAGACAGCGAAGCTTCTACCCTCTGTTAGTTCTTCCATGGAGAAAAGAAAGAAAAAAAGAAAGAAAGAAAGAAAGAAAGAAAGAAAGAAAGAAAGAAAGAAAGAAAGAAAGAAAGAAAGAAAGGATCACAGGCCTGTTTTTAAAAGCCCCTTTCAAAAGAGACCAGCACACTAGAGACTGTTCATTTGTTGCTGTTGTTTTAGTTTTTATGTGTGTTTCTGCCGTGTGTGTTCAAGAGGCCCAGAAGAGGGCTGAAGTTATAGGCTGTGGTAAGCCATCTGGCCTGGAGGTTAAAAACCAAACTCAGGTTCTCTGGAAGAGCAGTCCAGAACCTCTGACTTGTCTCTCCAGCACCTCCCTCATTTCTTATTTTTTAAAGATACATTTATTTTATTTTATGTGGATGAATGTTTGCCTGCATGTACATAAGTGCACCACGTGTTTGCCTGGTGCCTGTGGAAGCCACAAGAGGGCACTGGGTCCTCTGGAACTGGAGTGACAGGTGGCAGGAAGCCTTCCTGTGGGTGCTGGAAACTGAACCTGAGATCTCTAGAAGAGAAGCAAGTGTTCTTAATGACTGAGCTATCTCACTATCCCCTACTTTATTATTAAGCAAAAGAATCACCTAATGCGTATGGTGGTTAAAAGCAGAACTCGTTTAAAAAAAAAAAACAGCAGAACTCGTGCTAATGAGCTGTGTCTGCAGATGAGAAAATTATGGACAAGAAATAAAGAAGGTAATTAATGTCTGTTTATTCCATATAGATCAAGATCTAGAAAAGTCTACAATACAAAGCATCCTTGTTCTCAAGATGCACCATGCCAACAGCGTATCTGTATGCACCTTTTGTCAAGGTTCCCCTCTGAGTTCCATGTCCTTGGTCAACATGCGATTTTTTAGTATGTCAAGTGCCCCCAAATGAGGGAGAACATGTGATATACATTTCTGAAACTAACTTAATATACTTAATACGATTATCTCTAGTTACATCCTTTTGCCTTCAGACCACATAACTTCGTTCATTTGTTTTTTGTTTTGTTTTTTATTTATTTGTTTTTGTTTTATGACAGGGTTTCTCTGTGTAACAATTCTGACTGGCCTGAAACTCACTGTATAATAGATCAGGCTGGCCTCGAA
>JAQHUG010000104.1:1066428-1083412 GCA_028555095.1 Dicrostonyx torquatus | reverse complement strand
TACCAGATCTCTGGGAACTGGAATTGCAGAAGCTTTTAAGTGGTCACATATGTGATGGGGACCAAACCTAGGTCATCTGGAAGAGCAATCAATACTCTTAACCAATGAGCTGTTTCTCCGATCCTGTCTGAGAAAGGCACATTTAAGTTTGGGAAAATAGTAGTTACATTCAAAAGTCAACGGAGCAAAACTTCATTCTTCTAAAGTGAGATCTTTCTCAGGATCTTGCATTCTCAACAGTGTGTGCATTTGACCGCTGATACTCATCTTAGATCTGAGAGTTTAGTGAGTAAATAAGACTTAGTCATGATGTATTTATACTCTTTCAACAAACGTGTCTTAAATAAATGTTTGAACTGGACAGGGTTGTTTGTTGATGTAACAAAAGAAGTTCCAGGTGGGAGGTCCTCGAGTATCCTGATGTACTGGAATTCCATTTCAAGTTCAGAAACAGATAAGTAAGCGTCTATGGAATGAAGAGTTCTCATGGTGCGTAAATAAATAATCTATGAATGTCAAGCTGTTACTAAGAGGAGAGTCAGGACCCTCTGCCTAAATCTAACATAGCTTGGTCTTCTTGTGGGACTCTTAACAATGGGAGCAGGGTCTGTCTCTGACTCTTGCCAGTTTTGGGGACTGTTTCCCTCATACTGGCTTGCCTTGTCCAACTTTGATATGCCATGTCTCATTGATATTTATGGCAGGTCTGCCCTCCTCTAAATAGAAACAGAAGAGTGGATTGGGGGTGGGGAGGGGCTGAGAGGAAAGGAAGAAGGGGAAAAAAGTGGTTGAGGTGTAAAATAACTAAGAAAAAAATATATTTATTATTTTTTTATTATCAAATAAAATATTTATTATCAAATATTTATTATCAAATAAATATTATTTGAAGTAAAGTGTGAGCTCTCTAGTTGCTAGAGTGTAAAACCTGGTAAAAGCAGAGAATATAATTACTAAGTACCTGTGAAAGGTGAGTGTTCTAAAGTTTGAGGCCATAGGTGCTGATGTCCGAAGCTAAGGCAGACGGTTGTCTGCCAGGAATGCAGCCAGGAAAGCCCTGACTGAAGTTTACAGATCTCCCTCCCGAACTTGAGAGATGGCTCAGAGGTTAAGAGCACTGACTATTCTTCCAGAGGTCCTGAGTTCAATTCCCAGCAACCACTTGGTGGCTCACAACCATCTGTAATGAGATCTGGCGCCCTCTTCTGGTCTGTGGACACTCTATGCAGAACACTATATACATAATAAATACAGACCTCCCTCCCGCTCATCCTTCTGGGAGAACCGTGGTTCTTTGAGACATAAAATTCTACTTTTCCAATAAATACTCTGAATTGTCCTCGATGTGACCACATCTAGCTGGCTGGTGTTTCCATAGCAGAGCACCTGTCAATTTGTGATTATAATTATCTTCGTCACCTTTGCTAGTGGAACACCTGTCAATTTGTGATTATAATTGTGTTTGTCACCTTTGCACCCCAGTTAGACAGCACATTCCCAAGGTGGCTGCATTCCTTCACCTCTTGGCATTATAGTAGGGCAGATTGTCCATTATGCTTAACACAGAACATGTGCTTTTACGTATTTGTTGAATAAATGAATAATTGAGTTAAAGATAACGCATAAAATGGTTTTTATATATTTTTCTTCAGCAAGCACTGACTGAAATAGCATCTCTCAAAATGATAAATTGTTGTGATCTAGCTTTTATATAAAAGGAAGAAGTGGATGTTTGCCTCTTGGGTCAGAAGAAAAGAGATAGTGATTGATAACTCTGTTCCAGCACTTTCATTTCTCACAGTATAAAAATAACCTTTTAAAAATACATCATCTTGCCTCCCTGCCATTCTGGTCTCTACCAATGCTGAGTCCAGAAGTCTTCCATATTTTTCTTGTCTATTTAGGAGGCAGTTTTTCCTTGTTAAGCCCGGGTTTTTTTCTATTTCTGTGAATGCTCATTAATCTTCCCTGAAGTTATGTTCTGCATATCCCCTTGTTATCTAGTGGTGCTTAGACACTCTGCCTCTAGTTCTTTATTTGTTACGGTATTCACAGGGTCAGGTGTGTTAAAGAGAACTTTGTGAACACAGGTTAGATCAGGATCCGGTAGCACAGGCTGGCCCTCATGGGTCTCTGGCAGCCCCTAATTAAAAGCTTTACACAACCTTAGCAAACAGCCTCCCTCATAGTATCCTTAAGATAGTGCGTCCAGCTGTGGGAGCAGAAGTGTTAGCACCCAGAGCACTCGGCTGGCTTGGAATTTTTGCTTTTCCTGCCTCCTGACACTTGGCGATGGTGCAGAATCATTTTCTACTAGAAAAAATGGTTGAGTGGGAATACTTCAACTATCATTTCTCTTTATTCTCTTTATCTGTTTGTTCACTAAACCTCAGGCTTTCGTCTTTCATTCTTATTGTCTGAATTTGTTTTTGTTTTTGTTTTCAAAACAGGGTTTCCATATGAAATAGTCCTTCTAGCTATCCTGGAACTCACTTTGTAGACCAGGCTGGTCTCGAACTCACAGAGATCTGATCCGCCTGCCTCTGCTTCCCCAGTGCTGGGATTAAAGGTGTGCACCACCATCGCCTGACTTTGGAATAATTTTAAATTAAGATTTTTCGGGGCTGGAGAGATGGCTCAGAGGTTAAGAGCACTGCCTGCTCTTCCAGAGGTCCTGAGTTCAATTCCCAGCAACCACATGGTGGCTCACAGCCATCTATAATGAGATCTGGTGTCCTCTTCTGGCGTGCAAGCATACATGGAAGGAATGTTGTGTACATAATAAATAAATAAATCTTAAAAAAAAAAAGACCAGGCGGTGGTGGCACACGCCTTTAATCCCAGCACTTGGGAGGCAGAGGCAGGCAGATCTTTGTGAGTTCGAGACCAGTCTGGTCTACAGAGCTAGTTCCAGGACAGGCTCCAAAGCCACAGAGAAACCCTGTCTCAAAAAACCATAAATAAATAAATAAATAAATTAAGATTTTGCCCTCTTTATCTGTCGTGACTGAGAATGTCAAAGGGCCACGTGCAGCTCATTCCTTGCTTTCAAATGGACACTTTCCATTTCCTGGCCTCTACATACTTTCTTCTCTTGTGGCCAAGGCCGCCAAACAAACCAATAAAACGAATTGCCTAAAGAAATTAAAATAAGTGAGTTGGAAATTAATTTTCATTTTGAGTGAAAGTGTAAGAATAGCCTTAAAATTCAATGTGTTTTGCAAGGCATACAACCAAGAGTAGCCTCTCCGACCATGTTTCTGGCTTTTCCTGCAGGACTTACCTCTGTGTATCCAAATAGCATGCAGCTCCTGATACTTTCGAGTTTTTAGCTTCCGATATTTACTTTTAAACTGTTCTTATCTACAAAGACTTTTATCGTCCTTCCCTAGGGATGAGATAATTTTAAAGATTAAAACAATTTCTTTTTGCACTCCATTGTCCCCCAGCTCTGATTGCTGGAGACTGCTGGTCTTTGATCCTTGGTGCCTTTGATTTTGATCTTTTTTTTTTCCTCTGAGTAATTTTTGTAATTATCTCTTTAGCACAGAATTCTGGAATTTTCCCTGTGCTCTGTTTTCATAAAAGTCTGTTTTTGTGGATCTAGGAACTCAGAATCAGGTCCAGGGATTCTGTCTCCTCTATGTTGCATGGGTATTGGCCACTGACTTTTCACGTAATCTATATTTGCTTTTTAATTTTTTCTTCTATTTCTAAGAGATTTCTTCAGCTTTGCTTTTTTTCATTTTTTTTTTAATTTAAATTTCCTTTCCTTGCTACAGTATAGTCAAATTCTTCGGATTCTTTTCTTTTATCAGAAGGACTCTCAAGAGGACACTCAAGCAGTTTCTGAGGCGAAGGTAGATGACCAACCAATAGATCACGTACCTAATCCCTGCTTGGTCTGACTTTCCACTCCCACCTCACCTGCTACCGTGAAGGGAACTTCTGGGGGTCCCTATCTACCTCCTCAGAGTCCCTCACGAAGACTCTCTACAGTGTAACAGGTAGGATAGCTTCAGGTGCCCAAAGCCACAGAATACGTGATAGAAGACCATGGAGGGGCTAATGGCTCCAATGGCTCTGTACCTCTGCCTCAAGGCCTACCCCCTGGTCTCTGTGGCAGTTAGCGCCTGGTATCACAGCATCAGTGCAGACCTCCTGTGACACCAGCCCTGAAGGCCGGGCAGCCACCTTCCACCGTCTGCCCGCTCTGACTCTCTCAGTGACTAGCGCCCCACTGACTGCCTTCCTTCAGCACTCTGCTAGTCTGGATTAGCGGGGCTCGCTGTTGCATAATTCAACAATTTGAGCTTTTAATGTTCAAAGTCACGTCTTATTAGTCTCCACTAAACATAATACATGATATTTTTGCCAGTTATTAAATATGTATCTATCATTTTAGAAGAAAATACAATCAGAGTAGTATCAAGTTTCAAGTGCAACTCAATGCTTCCTTTGCTAACACCCCGAGTGCTTCAGTAAATTTGTCCAAACCTTTTTTTTAAATGTCATCCCATTTTCAGATGAATGACATGATGTTTTTCTTTCTTTCTTTGAAAGGCCCTTTAGAGTTTTGGAATAATGTTCTGTTTCTGCTCGTTCTTTGGTTGCTTAGGCTGTCTGGAACTATCCCCGTGAATGTGTGTGTGTGAGCTGCAGGAATTTCTCAGGGGCAGGTGTCATGGTGGTGTGACCTGGCTGGATGACTTTGCTGTAGAACCCCTCAACATTCCGCAACTGTGCCTTCTCTTTGCTTGGTCTGGTTGGAGATTCTCTGTTCTGCACAAAAAGGAAGGGACAATGACAATGAGACAGCTAGTGTTTTCTCAGAGCTGGTGGGGAAAGGGTTTGATTTCCTTTTTATTATTTATTTATTTTGCCTTTTCAAGACAGGGTTTCTCTGTGACTTTTGGAGCCTGTCCTGGAACTAGCTCTTGTAGATCATGCTGGCCTCGAACTCAAAGAGGTCCTCTTGCCTCTGCCTCTCGAGTGTTGGATTAAAGGCATGCGCCGCCACCACCCAGTTTGATTTCCCTTTTCTTCATGAACACTTTGCACGCTTTCTCCGAGTTTCGGCGACCCAGCTACCCGCTGGCCAAAGGTGCTGCACTGTGCTGCGCTGTGGACTCCAGGCTTAAGATTTCAAGGAGAGAATCTGAATATTTGGCCAGCACTGGAGTATTTTGCTGGGTCTGCTGTCCAGCTTGGGGGCAGGGATGGTAAGAGGCTGGACTTGGGAGAGACTGTAATATTTGGGTGGCCTTGATTTCCCCCTAAGCTCCCTCCTCAGTGTGGCCTCCTGGTCCAAGGTGCAGAGTCCAGTTCTGAGTCGACCTTGCTGCTGGCTTTGTCTGTTCCTGCCTGCCCGTCAGCACTGCCTCCTTCCAGCCTGCCTAGGCTCCCCAGTCCCCAGCTTCTGGAATTGGATAGCTGCCACATCTTCTTTTCTGGTTGGTCTTTGCTATTTGTGCTTTAAAAATTCCTTTCCCCATCACATTAGGGCATTTTCAGGAGAAAATAGGGGAATACACTGGTCCACCCTGCCATGGTTCTCTCCTGGGTTTTCCTTAGTCAATCTCTTCCTCCCACCTTTATCTCAGCAGGACTCCTATCTGGGCTCTAACCTCAGTAAGTCTGGATTTCTGTCAATAAATCCAGCTCTGCCCACAATCATACACCATCTGTTCTTCCTTCTGTTTACACTGTGTTCTCAAGTGTTCTTTGGAATACGCTGCTCCGTTTAGGGTGTCTCCAAGGGCTCCTACTAACTCATATAATAAAATTCTACCTAATCAGCTCAAATGGCAAGCGTTCATCTTTCCCACCTTCTTTGGCTAATTGTCATAAAATAATCAAAACTTGGGGACACGTGTCTCAGCAGCCTGGGGGAAATAAAGATGGTGGCCATCGCCATACTTTCCACATCATTGTCTATTACACAGGGTTCCAGGATTCAAACACAATACGAGAGCTTCTGCCATCCTTCCGTTTATGCTGTCCATCACACGGGTGGCCACATCTAGATCTTTTAATTAATCAGTTTACTTCGCATTTCAGAAATCAGGGCATATAATTCCCACTGATTATTTTTCTGTGTGGGATAGAAATAAAACCCACCTATCAGTGGTTGTTTGCATTAAAAGATATTAGTTTGGGTTGGGAGAAATGGCACAGTGGTTGAAAGCACTTGCTGTTCTTGCAGGGGACGCAGGTTCAGTTCCCAGTGCCCACACAATAGCTCACAAACACCCATAATGCCAGTTCCAAACGACCTGGTGCCCTCCTCTGGCCCCCACAGCCACTGCGCACACGTGGTGCACATAAATACAGGCAGGCAAAACACCTGTACACACAAAAAGACTTAAGATGAGTATTAAAAATAACTCAAGTACAGTTGAATTTTTCTATTTCATAAGATATATGTTTAAGTTTAATAGATTCCTATAAAAGAGAGCTATTTGCAGTTGTGAGGAAAATTTAATGACATGATTTAAAGATGTTTCTACCCTCCGGCCTGATTTACTTAAGTCATTTTTATAGTAATTTCCAGTAATTTCAGAATAAAATTGTGCATTTGAAGAAAAGCTGCTTTTTTTTTTTTTAATTGTGTGAGGACTTTCCTCCACACAAGTTTTCTAAAGCTTCAAGTGTACCACATCCAGTCTGGCTACACTGGACGGGAACGTTATTTACTGAATACCTGGGAGCAACTGCTGTGAAAATGCACTTCCTGGATGGTACAGGCCACAGCATCTGAGCCCTCTTAGCATGGGGAGTTAAAGTTTAATCTGGCCTTGTTGATAAACCCAGGATGGGGAGTGGACTGACCTGCTCAACCTGTTCTTAGGGCCCTGTAGTTCAGAAGGGTCCAGCCAGCCAGACACCACTGGTCTCCCAGAGTGGCAGGGGATTATCCTGCTCTCTCTTTTAGCCACTTTGCCTTTGAGGACACCCATTCAGAAACTGTCTAAAACCATCTACTAAATACTATGTTGATACCTGTGGAGTCAAACTCCACATATTTTTCCATATATTTTTCTTATTTTATGATATTTCTTTATTTTCTTTTTAATTTTTTTTTGGGGGGAGGGCAGGTACCTGTAGCTAGACTAGCCTGGAACTCACAGAAATTCTCCTGTCCCATCCTCCCAAGTATAGGATTATGCCTGCCTATGGACTTTCAGATTTTATGAAATTTTTGAGAGTTTTATCTGAGCAATTATAGATGGCAAAAAAAATTGTGTGTGACTACCATTTGTCTCTCTGATATATTGCCATTTAACCAGCTTTGTCAGGAAGATAAAATCCTGACAATAAATCTTGAGAAAACTGTGACAGCAAGACAATCAAACTGGAAATACCTACCAGAGAATACACCCCCCCCACACACACACAAAGAAGTTAAATATTTTGGTCCTTAGTCTGCCATAAATTAATACTGAGTGAATTCATTAAAGGAGTCTAAAGGAAGAGCTACAGATGACTCTTCTTATGGACAGTTTTCACACAATATCATACTTGCAATTTAAAAAAATAATTCATGGGATACATATAATTTTTAATTCCCTAGAAACTCAAATCCAAGCTTGAGCCTTGTGTTCGTTTCTTTTCAATTGCTGTCGCAAAACATCATGACCAAGGCAATCATAAAAGAAAGACTTCAGTTGGGTTTAGCGTTCCCAAGGATGAGAGACCATGATGACTAGACCTTTGGTCCACGGTATCATGATGGGTAGAGGGAAGGCATGGTGGCAGGAGAGGCTGAGGTCTCACAGGAGAGGCAAGTGGGACACAGAGAGAATTAGTCCAAAATGACTTCTTTTGATAGCTCAAGTGGCCTCCCATCACAGTTTCCCCTACAAGGCCACACCTCCTAAGCATTCCTAAATAGTTCCACTCAAACAAACACTCAAATAGAAGCCTGTGGAGACCACTCTCATTCAGAGCATGACACTCCCCATGATGATCCGATGATAATGCGGGGATTTGCTTCATGTATAGACACGTGCACATCAACAAACGAACAAAACAAATAGACACACAAATCCCGTGGTATAGCAAGTGATGGTGGACTCCAAAGAAAACAAGAAAATAACGCCTTCCTCTTTGAGGTTCTCCACAAGAGGAGATGGGCATCAAGAAGGATTAAATTTACCCTCAACTCCAGGCCGTATCATGCTTTAGATCTCGCTTCTAGGTTTACTCGCTGAGGAAAAGGCAAGACACGCTTGATTTGTTCTTATGACATGCATCGCTTTAATAAATCACTCTGTTTGGAGTTGATTGAGTAATGGGGTGTGGAAAGCTCAGAAGTCGTTAGGGTGCTTTCCCTAGCATCAAGTCTCATAGCTGCCAGTCTCTGCCAACTGAGCCTCACCCTAGTTACTTATCATTAGTCTCTGCTACAGTCATTTGCTTCGGGTCTTTTTCCAGAGGAGCTTGGTATTCTAACTCCTCTGCCACAGGTGTCTAGCATTCTTATGTGTTGAAGCTGAAGTCCAATGGTGGGAAAGGTCTGTGAGCTATGAAGTGTAGTCTCTCCAGTCCATCACGGGAGACATGTAACAGCCTTCGAAGGGTTCAAGACTTGAATGCTGTGTTCTGAGGAAGGTGGGAACTTCTTGTATGCTTACCCAGAATGCATATATACCTCTTCGGTGTCGTCTAGGACATTTCTCCCAGGTTGATTTTCTGCTTTCTTGCCCAGGTGTCTCTAAATCACCCTATTTCGATTCCACTTACATTATCCATCCCTAATTCCCCATAGAGCTCTGATATCTTCGCAGAAGGGTGGTTAAGTGTGCTGTGTACTTGTTGACCTTGACTGGGTCTGATTTCTTGTTTAGGGAGTATGTGCAGAGGGGCTTCTCTGAGTTCTTAGTGGCTTTCTGTAGTGGCATTTCATTTGTATTTTAATAAATAAAGCTTACCTGAAGATCAGATAGTGAAATAGCCCCACTGGTCAACCTTATTGCCAGGCAGGGATAACAGACACCTTTAGTCTCAGTAGCCACACTAGTTGCCATAGAATACATACCTTTAATCCCAGTGGTGCATACTTTTAATCTCAGAACTAGAGAGGATTTTAAGATGGGAA
Source organism: Dicrostonyx torquatus (assembly GCA_028555095.1). Classification (NCBI taxonomy): domain Eukaryota; kingdom Metazoa; phylum Chordata; class Mammalia; order Rodentia; family Cricetidae; genus Dicrostonyx; species Dicrostonyx torquatus. Next base: position 1,074,312 of record JAQHUG010000104.1, on the reverse strand, counting down.
GAGACAGCTCTCAGACACAGTCTCATTCTGAGATTCCTGGAGGCAGAATTGCCATTTCGAATTGAGGTTGAGGTAAGAGCCAGTGGCTGGCTGCTTTGCTTTTTGGATTCTCAAGTTGAACCCCGATTTCTATCTCTGAGTTTATATTGTGCGTCAATAGGCACCCAATGTGGAGCGTGAACCTATGACCTTGAGATTAAAGGTTCTGTGCTCTACTGAGCTATGTAAATGGAGATTTCACTTTCATTTCCTGCCTGCCCAGGACCAAATAATTACACAAACTATATTAATTACAACACTGTTTGGCCAATGGCTCAGGCATATTCCTAGCTAGCTTTTAAATCTTAAATTAACCCATTTCTATTAATCTGTGTATCACCTCAAGGCTGTGGCTTAGTGGTAAGGTTCTGGCATCCTTCTCCTTTGGTAGCTACATGCATCTCCCTGGCTCCACTTTCTTTCTCCCTGCATTCAGTTTAGTTTTCCTACCTACCTATAGACCAAACAAAGCAGCTTCTTTATTAACCAATGATAATAAAGCATATCCATAGCATACAGAGGGAAATCCCACATCACTTTTCCGCAGATGCATTTTTATATTTACCTGCTATCTCCTTGACTAAGAACAGGAAACACAAGTTTTGAATTTTCAGTCTCCTGGAACTACTGATGAGGGTGAGTGTATGGGGAAAGGAAGAAAGCCAGATGAGGTACTTTTGTGCAGTTGTTTTTATTCGGCAACTATTACCGGGGTATCTGTTGTGTGCTAGACACCGCCCCAGGCCATGCCCTAAACTATGAAACCTACATTAAATCTGAAACTAGATGGTTTGTGTTGAGCTAAAATAAAATCTCCTGTCCATCACCTCCAAGTGCAGAACCCAAAAGGAACAAAGAGGGACAGAAGATGGGAGCTTTTCCAACACTAAAAGATCATTTCACAGACCAGTTCTTAATGATGCTAAAATCCCCAACCCCTCCCCAGGGGTCGTAATTGTCCTTAGAGAAGCTGCCCCAGGAGAAAGTGTGAGCCCTAACTTGGAACACCTGTCTTCATGTCCTCACTGATAAAACTGTAGCTCACTATGGAGAGCAGTCTGAACAAGACTGATAACTCCTGAATCACTTAAATTCTTAAAACAGTAGAACTGAGGAGGCCTTGACACCACTATTCTTTATTAATAATCATTCAAAATTCAGGCCCATCCTGCAGTGCTTGTTACCCCCCTTTTTTTTAAAAAAGATTTATGTATTTATTATGTATGTAGTGTTCTGTGTGCATATATGCCTACACACCAGAAGAGGGCACCAGATCTTCCTACAGATGGTTAGGAACCACCATGTGGTTGCTGGGAATTGAACTCAGGACCTTTGAAAGAACAGCCGATGCTCTTAACCTCTGAGCCATCTCTCCAGGCACAATCATCTGGCGCTTGTTACTCTTTACTGTACAAAACAGAATCCCTTTCAACTTCTTCAAGCCATTTCATTGCTGTGTGATCATCTATCTGGAAAAGGCAAAGAATGACAGCCCTTAGGTCTCCAGCATGCTGCTGGCCCCCTTTTGTGTCTGTTTTTCTATCTGAGAGCAATATAAATGATTCTGGATGATCTTCTTAAGGGAGAACTTATTCTAAAATCATTTTTGAGCAAGAATCGCTCACCAAAAGCTGTGTAAGGTGCTGGGGAAAGTTGGTATTTCAGTAACCTGGTATGCTTGGTGCATACTTCATCTAGTGGGCTAGCCTTGGATATGCAAGGAATAAATCAGTGGTGATTGAAGTAAGCTCTGTGGTAAGCCTCGACAGCCCAACCACCAGGAACTTCCTCTGATGCACTGAGGAAGGTTTTCTGGAAAACCAAAGAGAGAAGCAGTGTTTCTGATGAAAATCTTCCAAGTGACATGAAAGGAAAAATTCTTAAATAGATTCAAACTGGTGGCTTCATCTAAAGTAAAAATAAGAGTAATCTCTTGGATATTGTTACTAAAATAACTTACTGCCATCTGCAGCAGCCACTGACCCCCTCAAAGAGTCCAGAGAGTATTATGAGCAAGGAAAATATCCATCCCAGTGTTGGATGCTTGATTTCATCCAACACTCAGTGTTATTGATGGAGTTCAAGACCTTTGCTGTGTGTCTGGCCCTTTTTTTTTATCTCTGTCAGTCACACTCATGCATTTCACTGCACCGTAGAGCCGTGGCTGGACTTGAGATGTGAGAAGGCGCCGTGCAGGTGGTCTACGGTGCCATGCTGATTGTCCCCTGCGCAAACTAATAGCTTAAAAGATTCGCAAAGATGAGGCAGCTGAGACTGGAGGCTGAGGGTAACGTTTTGGGATGGGAGGTGGGAAGCAAATAGAGAATACGATGAAGAAAAATAGGTGTATTGTACTCACAAATCTGTTCTCAGTCCAAGACTGGCTTCCTGGCTCTCCAGGGAAAGCCATCCAAAGCCACTGCATTTCCAATCTCCAAATCACTTCTTCACTGACTCTTCCATTTGGCCTTCAATATCCTTATTTTATTCAAGTTGTCCTCAAGGCAACTCTTCAACATCATTTTATTTTGAAATACCTGTCCAAAATAGTATGTTACTTAAAGTGACTTGTGTTAACATTTGTAGCATCACATATAATTGTCAATATCTGGGAAAGAATAGGGCTGATTCTGAATTTGCTGGGTAACTGTGGAATGACTTTGAATGTCTGATCTGCCTGTCTCTACCTCTGGAGTACTGGAGCTCAAACCCAGAGCTTCATGTATGCGAGGTGTTGTGCTTTGTATGTGAAAAGTCCCTCCTGGTCTTACGCAGTTTGTACTCTGCGTATTGTTTGGGGAGTTGTGGACCTGCAGGAGGTGGAGCCTCACTGACAGAGGTGGGTCCCTGGGTGTGGGACTTGAGGTTTTGTAGCCCAGCCCCACGTCCTATCTGCCTTCTGCTTCCTGGGAGTGGATAAAAAGTGACCAGCTAGCCTCCACACTTCCCACTCCTTCCACAGCGAGGAACTGTATCCCTGGGAAAGGGAAGCCAGAATACCCCTTTCTCCTTTAAGTTGACTTTGTCAGTTGACTTTAAGTTGACAGCTGTGAGAAAGTAACTAAAACACCCCTCAAGCACTTTACCAACTGAGCCATGTCCCCAATCATCTTACCTTGTTTTAAATTTTCCTTTGAGGTATGTCTAATTACATCTTATTAAAACTCTACAAAAATAAAAGGGCTTAAAGTACAGTTCACAGTGCTGGGAAGCTCACGTGCGCATGTGCTCTGCTCAGCAATGTTCTATGGGAACCTGAGGTCAGTTCCAGTAGAGATATCATAACTGGCCAGCACTACAGTTCAGCCTTTCACCCCCAGGGTCCAGGCTTTCACTCACAAGGCCCCCAGTTAAATATGGGCAGGCACACCACTGAGACAATGTCTCCCCTCAGGATTCCAAACCACCGTCAGAACTTTTCAAAAGGAAGCCGCGGGCACTTGAATCAGATGCTGTTGAAAGGCTAAACACACAGCAGAAGGAAGGTATTTGTAAATATCTTAGAAATAGGGTTCTTGCTTCTTAGACAGAGCGCTTTGATGGGGTGGTGGGGTGGGAGGTCAAACTCGTTCATTTGAAGAACAATGGAAAAGTGACGAGATGGAGAGCTGAGGTATAGTTATTTCAGTAAGCCTGACTACAAAGGAGCAGAAACTTAGATGGTCCAAGGCAGCTTACTGCAGTTCATTTAAGAGGCCAATCGCTAATGATATTTATTACTTTTTTATTAAAGGAAACTAAGCATTTACAGAATGAAAAAGCAAATGTTTATTAGAATCAACGGCATAAACCTCAAGAATAGCTCCTAATAGGGAGGTCTTCAGGGGAAAGAGACTAGACTACATTCTAAATACTTTCAAACATTAAATACGGTAACCCAGCATGGTGGCATAGGCTTATAATCCTAGCAGTTTAGAAGTTGGAGGGAGATAATTACAAGTTGGGGTCAGTTGGGAGCAAGACCCTGTCTCAAAGACAACAGCAATAACAACAAAAAAATCAAAAGTCAAAAATGTAAAAGTAGAAAGGATAGTTTTGTCACTGCTGAACGGAGGTGAGACCCCCCTTAATTATATTTGTGTGATGATATACAGTAATGTGATGAGTTTTGAACCTGAGTTGAGCCAAACAGAAAGCCAGTTAAACAGAGTAAAAAGTGGACCACATCTTAGCAATAAATGACGTATATTATTATTTGGATAGTAGCATCCCTGAGATTAAAATGACAAGGGTAATGGAATCTCTCCAGTCTTACCGCTGACTGGAACAGTGACAGGAACGTGTGCCATCTCACTTTGTCTGCATAGGATCATGTCCAAACTAGCCAGAGCCAGGAACTGCTAACTAGCCCCACCTTATGGATACCTAAGTAAGTAAAATGACTTCCACTGGTTCATAGAGCAGAAAATTAAATGCCAGCAACTTCCTAATTCTATGTGGGTCAAGCTAAAAAGTATGGGCTTTTCTTTTCTGGGTCAAGTGATTGGTTCTGATGTTCCCCTGATTATCGATAATAAGGCTCTAGGCATAGACTCTTTTCTACTAAGGCCCGTCACTGATCAGCATAATGTCTGTACGTGATTAATAAATACGTGCTATGTTGTACTGAATAGTTATTTTAGTGGTTTGGCCTGTCCCAATTTTAAAAATTACTTTCAAAGAAAATATAAGATGTGCACAGTCTTTAATCCTGGGCTGTAAAGTCAACATTCAAAAAAAAAAAAAAAGGATGAACTTCAAGAATGTTGCTATCACCGTCTGCTTGGGAACTTTGCCTAAAATCTGAGCTCCACCTATCATTCCTATCTTCCTTTCCCCAAAGAAACATTGCTAGAGGTTTAACTTCTCAAATGAAATGCATTGGCAAGAAAGAGTTCAAACATTGCCTGAAATCAAAGACGAAAAGATGATTATAACGAATTAAAAAAATAACCCGTGGCTGAGAACACGTCTGATACAGTTTCAAGCTTGAATCACTCCTGCAGTCATGGCCTCTGCGTGTATTCAGTTCCAATGAGTTTTATGCTATTAGGTGAAACGAGTTAAGTACTATATCTGATCCAAAATACATTCTGCAGGAAAAGAGACTCCAGAGTTAGGGTGGGGGAAAGCCATGTTGAGCGACAGGGAAACATGAGAGGAAGTCGGGACACACACTTCTCATTTGCTCAGCTAAGCTCAGCACATCCTTTATCACAGTGTCTACTCCTAAAGACCGAAGGAATTTGGGTAATGACTTATAATGTAAGTATCCATGCCATTGTAAAGAGAAGTAAGGATCAGGCTTGTAGGAAGAAATATAAGATGGGAATTCAGATGACCTCAAAGAGCTGAAGCAGATTTATTTAATGCTCGAGAAATGACAGCTCTAGTTCTGGCCTCCAAACCGGGACAGGACCCAGCTGCTCAATGAACAGACACGGAGACAGCATAGGCTATGAACTTTGGGCTGCGGCTAAGGATAGAGAAGCCCGGAGAGGAGCTCCTTAGGGGCTGGAAGAGGAAGTTAGCTGCTTTCCCAAGACATGTTGGGTTTTGAGACTGCAGGGTCTCTTGTCTCCTGAGACTGCTGCATGCCTGGGGCAGGCAGCAGCTGCTTCTTCTGCAATCCCCAGAGCGTTGGCTCCCTGGGCCTTTGAGCTGGCTTTGGCAGGGTGGGATGGGGTTCTTTCAGCCATGGTGGAGGATTGAGGTCCTCTGATGACTAAGGAATGAAGACAGGAGCTCAAACCATCTAGGCACCAGACCTCTGAGTGCAGTTGAAAGGGAGTTCCTAGAATGAGTCACCTGGGGTAGGAGGATCCACTCTGATTGTGAACAGTGCCATCCTGTATGCTGGGGTCACAGTCTGAACCAGAAAGAGGAAGTGAGCTCAGCACCATTTCTTTTCATTGAAAAGAAATCTCTTTTTAAATACAATAAATCCTGACTATAGTTTCCCCTCCCCCAACTCAACCCAGATTCCTATTTACTGCAGGAGCAACCTTTACTATAGATAGGAATATTGCATTGTCCACTCAAGCATCTCCACCAGTGTGGGTGTCCTTGAAACTCTCTTCCTACACATAGTAGTTATCTTAGCATTTCTATTGCTTCCATAAACACCATGACCAAAAGCCAGGAGGGAAGGAAAATGTGTATTTGGCTTACACTTGCATATTATTCATCATCAAAGGAAGTCAGGACAGAAACTCAAACAGGGCAGAAACCTGTTTTATTATGTAATTTTACTATGTTAAAGCCTTCCTTTTCTTTTTAAACAGAAAAGGGAAAATGGTGTAAAAGGTCCTTCTGTTTATGTGTTTCTTTCATTGGTTAATTAATAAGGAAACTGCTTGGCCTGATAGGGCAGAACTTAGGTAGAAGGAGAAGACAACTGAATTCTGGGAGGAAGAAAGCAGAGTGGGAGAACCCCCATGGAGCTGCCAGATCAGACATGCTGAATCTTTCCTGGTAAGCCACAACCTCGTGGTGATATACAGATTATTAGAAATGGGTTAAATCAAGATGTGAGAATTAGCCAATAAGAGGCTAGAGCTAATGGGCCAAGCAGTAATTTAATTAATACAGTTTCTGTGTGGTCATTTGGGGTATAAGTTAGTCGGGCAGCCGGGACAAACAAGGGGCCCTGCGCTCCCTACAACAATGTATTTATTTTGCACAGTTGTGACTTCATCTCAGAAGATGAGGAAATCTCTGACACTCAGAGGCATCCTGTATAAAGGTACGTAGTGTATTCTTAGGAATGAGAAAGTTAACTGAAAAAAAAAACCCACCACTATTTGTCAAATGAATAAAAGAAAATGTTTTGTGAACAACTAAATTGCATTTTTCTTTGGTTGATTCTTAGAAATTGAGACAAAAAGCATTCTTAAACATTGCCTTGAAGGTCTACCAATAGGGAGTCTTTGAAATAAAAAGAACGTAGAATTTGTAGGCAATGAGGTGCCTCCCCACCTCACCCCTTTCTGTCCTTATGTTTTAGTAGATGATTTCAAGTCTAATTAAAATATATACTTGAGAAACTGTCGTTCTTTTCGATGGGAGTGTCTGAGGAAAAAAAAATCCCCCTGAGACACCGAGTCTCTGTAATTAGGACTCATATGTCAGCAGCAAAGATCATGTAATCTCTACTCACATCACATGGCAACAAAAGCCTTTCAAGAACATTCCAAAACGTCTATGCTATCCCTGTGTCTTAAGCGTGAAAGTGCACACAGACACGCACAGGCTTTCTGACACACAGCTTGCGTCTCCACACCCCTCATGCAGTGCTTCTGTTCAAAGGAACATTGCTCGAAGCCACTTTTCAAAGAAATCCCCCCTGCTTTTTTTCTCATCTCTAGATATTTTGGGGTTGTTCTGGAAAACGTGTAGTATCAAGAATCCTCATTTGACCCCCTCTCAAAGCATCTTAAAAACTTAGGATGGCTTGCTGAATTCGAGCCGTTTAAGTTTTCAGACTATATTTGCATATACTGAACATAAGATTGTGGAAAATGAGTGCAGGCTTAGCATATTTCAATTTTTTTAAAATATTTCTTTTTCAGCAGAGGAAATCCTGAGTCTTATATTTGCCAGGCGAGTGTTCATCCACTGAGTTACATCCCCAGCTCTCAAAACTAAAATCTGAGCTGAGAATAATATGATCCTCAGAGCCTTTCAGCTTGTTAAGTTTTGTAAGATACAGACATAATTAGCTCGAGAAAGATTTGTTTCTTTTTTCTTTAGACTTATTTATCTTATGTAGATGAGTGTTTTGTTCACATGTCTGTCTGCATACCACATGTGGTAAGTGCCCAGTGAAGCCAGAAAAGAGCATCAGATTCCCTGGAACTGGAATCA
>JAQHUG010000104.1:1036602-1055474 GCA_028555095.1 Dicrostonyx torquatus | reverse complement strand
TCTCTCTCTCTCTCTCTCTCTCTCATTTCCCTTACCATCTTTGTCTTTCTTTCTGTCTGGAACAGTACAATCTCAAGTTGACTATCTTCCTCTTTCTCTGTCATCTCCACTAGCTATCACCCAGATCTTGACCATTCTACTGTAAACTCCTTTTCATATGTGCTATGATCAAATTTAAATGATAGTGTGAAGTTAATCCATGACCTTATGAAGCAATAGAGTATTCACATCAAAAGAGAATCTGAAAGCCTGGTGGTGTCGCACACACCTTTTAGTTCCAGGACAGCCAGGGTTACAAAGAGAAATCCTGTCTTGAAAATCCCTTCCCCCCAAAAAAGAGAATCTGAACGGTGCAAGTAGATGTATAATACACACACAGTACAGTTAGGAGTACTGAGATAATGTTAGCAGTGAAAGCAAACTAGCAAATATTCTAGAGAGAAAACTGTTGAACTTGTGTCTTCTAAAGTAGTAAAAGATCAAAAGCACATCAATTATTTCTATATAACAATAATGAAGAAAAAAGGCCTTGGATTTGAGAGAAATGGGCAGGCAGAGGGGTGGGTGGAGACATGGGGGCCACATGGGGGAAGCTGGAGGGACAAAAGGGAAGGGGGAAATGATGTAATTACATTTTAATTAAAAATAAATATTAAAAACCAGACAAAAACGTGTTTGTATTGGAATAGGTGGTAGCTATTATCTCTTCTGTGGCTCTAAGAGCTAACTTCTGCCCCAACAGAGCTACAGTGTACTTGGGCAGCAAGGAGCATATGCCTACTTAAGCGTGTCTAGAGAACAGAGGGAGAGAGCAGCCTTTCCTTCCCCCATCAGACACACAGACACACACCCAGCCCTCAGGACACCAACAGACACATTTACCCGCCTCCTCCCCACCAGGACCGATTCCCAGACCATGAGGTGTGTACCCGGAGAATGGACACAGTGAGCGCTTCTAGACCTTGGAGGTCATGCCCGTTGCTCAGGATACAACGACTGGATGCCTCACTGTTTGCTTTCCTTACTGTGATTCTTCACTGCCTTAGAATTTCTATTTAGCCAAGAATTTTTACCTGTTCTGTTCATGTTCAAATTTTCAGCCTCATCGGTACATAGAAGATGCCCATAAACAGAGTTGAGGTAAATACAGTGCCTGTTGTGTGGCAAATATCCCGGAGTGATGTCAGGAAAGAGAGACTGTGCAAAGAACTTCGGAGCTCATAACCAAAACCTTGGAGGGTATTTTCTTTCAGACTTAAACATTAATTTATAGCTTAATATTTGGTATAGTGACAGACACACTACATCTTTTAAAAATAGCCTCCTCGAGGTATACGATTCAAATGTCATACAACCTATCTATTGAAGCCTATTCTTAAATAGACTTCAGTGCATCATGAATGTGTACAACCACCACTGCTCAGTTTTCAAGCAATGCAAATGCTTTCAAATATGTTTGTTTTTTTTAAAAAAAAAACAACTGAAATAATAGTTCTACAATTTAATATGCAGCTAAAGCATGCCATTTTAGAGAATAAATTATGCATTCGTGTAATTGTTGCTAGAGGCTTAAAATCTTCAACTTAGGTTTTTCAATAGATGTTTCTAAATAATAAAGATTATGTGGGAGGAAGGAGACACCCGAAGCTATAGATGACCTACTTTGAAGCGTTTTACAGCTTACTGTGGCTGCAAAGTCCTTAAACCGGTTGTTTCTGCTCACCTCTTCTGGATGCTAATTCAGGGGCCATGAGAAGGGACCACAGGCACTATTTTTAGTAACTTTATACTTTCCATTGAAGAGCTCCTTCTTGGTGAACAGGATAAGATCATAAATAACTCCAAATGTAAGGTTTTAGAAAATTATATAAAGGTTAAAAAATACATATGTACCTTAGCTAGGCCTTCACCATTTTCACCCAAGCCCTCCTTCCTGGCAGGGCAGGATAAAATTGTAAATAACTTTTAATGATCAAGAGAAAGCCTCCTTCTTGGTGAACGGGGTAAGGTCATAAATAACTTCAATTAACTGCTTATCTAAACAGGGCTGACCAAGCCAAAAAGTCCAGGTGGACTTGCTGATATCCTGTGAAAACGTCCGAGGAGCCCCTTTCCCAGGGATCAAAGAAACTTGGACTGGCCAAATGGCCTTCTATTGATTCATAACGAATACTTATCACCATAGCCCACAACCCCTATACCATGCCTGTGAGCTGTGCTTGTGAGCTATGCTTATGATCTTTTCCCTATAAATACAACTTCAAATCGTAGATCGGGGCTTGCTCTGCTTTGGAGGGCAAGCCCATTTGCAAACGTTATCGGATTAAACCTCATGCTTTTGCAGCAATTGGTGTGGTTCTTGGTGGACTTTGGGGTGCACGCCTGTGAGTTGGACCCCCCAAAATTGGGGTCCAACACCATGACTCTTTAAACCTAGTCAAAGAAGAAACGAGAATTAAGTTTTGTCAATTTGAAGTTTACCTCATAGCTTTTAAATTGCACAGTCGCAAAACAAATGAGGAAAATTTAAGAAACCTGAACAAATTTTTGGGAAAACTCAACTAATATCTTAATTCCAGCCATTTTCTCATTCTTCGATCAAAACCTTTCTTATATTGAAAATGTGACCTTTCGTTATTTTAGAAAACCCTAGGCAGAGGAGAAATCACTTCCCGTTTTAAACCAAGTCTTGCGTTTTTGAGTTCTTAGGAAAAGTATATTCTTGACTTGCAGTTTTCGATTAAATTTGAAAACCAAGTAGAATGCCAGAGTACAGAAGCTTTGGAGGAAGAGGGTCTGTGGGCAGATGACGAAGTGTCCATAGGTCAATGAGGAGAGTGGCCATAGATAAAGCCCTCACTGCCATCTCTGTTAAAGCAACACACAGGCCTCTGAACACTTTTAGACAATGATGTGATTGTGGAATCAACACAGACATAATTTAGCGGAAGCTTTTGTCTTAGGCCTCACGTGCACAACAAAGACCCTGAACGAGTTAAGGGGATCTACAAGAAAATTAGGCTCGATGTTATCTTTCATTAAAAAGCAATAAAAGCAGAAAAGACAATGAAAACTGTGAGTTGATATTAACATGCCAGCCAATCAGGTGCCCAAGACGTTATTTCAACAGACAGGGGAGCGGGGGTAACACAAGCCGCTCTTTGTGGCTTTCTGTTTCAAATACAAGTCGGAGCAAAGCTGATCTTGACAGAATGTCCTAAACACAGTGTTCCCAAGGAGAACCCTAAATCCACCCATTATCTGGGCGTGTAAGTCTAAATAACAGGGAGCTCCCTCAGACTCGCCCTGTCATGGCTGTGTAGCAAACGGAAACCAAATGACCTGAAAACAAAGACAGACACGAAGAGTGTTTTCCCTTTCCAATACCCACGGAAGGATTTACAAATTGGAAGAGGCTGAAAGGAGCCAAGCAGTTATACAGTAACGAGGAATTTCACCATGTTCATGGAGCCCGCATCTTCTGTCAGACCTGTGTTATGTCCTTACCTCACCTAGAAAGAATGTCTCCACAGCCCTGCCTGGCTCCAACCCTGCCTGGATTTAGGATCTCATGGGTACTCAGGTGCCTGGCAGGAGTTCTTTGTCTCTCATCTGTGCTCTCATCTGCCTGGGGAAAATTCTCCTCAGTCTCCTCAAAACCACCCACTCTTTGCCTTTCTAAACTCCATGGAGCCGACCAAGTGCTGGCCAAGGCACTTTTCTTGTTTCTTTGTGCACATTTAAATTTAGTAGACATTTTATGCAGAGTGCAATCCAAATTAACTCATAAGTTAGGCAGTGCTCTCTTCAAACAGATAAGGATATATTCTGAGCGCTTCTATATGAGTGAGACTCATTCATATTTATTGAACACTGGAGAAGTGTTAGCCCTCTTCTAACTTGTTCTTTTTTTTTTTTAAGAATTACTTTTAATGTAACTTTTCAAAGTAGTATAGAATTATTGGATCAGATTTCAAGTTTTATGAACTAGTGAAAAAGTTAAAATTGCTAACTTCTTCAAGACCACTCATTACCCAGGGGTCTCTTATAGGCTCTTATAGGCCTCTCTTTCCTTTTCTATTTTAACAAAGTATATATATTTAACATTTTATGTAGTAAACAAGTATACAAAATGATTTAATTATTTATAATATGATACTAAATGTGTGATTTAATATTGAATTATTTTTATTTTTATGTTTTGCCTACATACATGGATATGCAGTGCCCATGGAATTCAGAAGACAGAGTCACAGCCCCGGAGTTATGACCAGTTATGAGCCATTATGTGGGTACCAGGAACTTAACTCAGGTTTTCTAGAAGAGCAGCTAGTGTTTGTAACCACCGGGCCATCTTTCTCAGTATTTAAGCAATTTTTTTTTTATATTGTCTGGCGATGCCCTTTTTCATTTGCTCTATAAAACCTAATTACAGGAAATTTTTATTCCAAAAATAGTAAGTTAAACTTTACAATAAACTGACAAAACTGGGAGTAAACTAAAAGAAAAAATAACAATAGTAACAAAAACCCCTCCAGAATATTCTTTATTCCAAACAATCTTCCTACTTAACGTGTTCCCTGAACTTCATAAGAAGATAGAAATTAGTTGAAACTAATCTCAAGGGGAGGGAGAGACAAAAGCCACATGTAGGTTTTGGGTTTTTCTATGTGTGTGGGTGTTTTGCCTGCAGGTTTATATGCACACCAGTTGTGTGCAGTACCTGAAGAAGCCAGGAGAGGGCACTGGATACCCTGGTATTGGAGTTCCAGATAGTTGGGAGCAGTGGACATAGACGCTGGGAATTGAACCTGGGTCCTCTGCAAGAGCAGCCAGTGCTTTTAACCCCTGAGCCATCTCCAAGCCCCAGCAAATGCCATTTTATAATCAGAGTACTAACAACTTTTAAAATAGCTGTGCTTGAAGTGTATTATTTGATGTGTTTTCCTCTGCTCCAAGAGCCCCATCTTTACGGCAGAACATGAGAATACAGACTTAGCCCGGTGGTGGTGGCACACGCCTTTAATCCCAGCACTCGGGAGGCAGAGGCAGGTGGATCTCTGTGAGTTCGAGGCCAGCCTGGTCTACAAGAGCTAGTTCCAGGACAGGCTCCAAAGCCACAGAGAAACCCTGTCTTGAAAAACAAAAAACAAAAAAAAGAGAGAATACAGACTTCTCCAGACTGACCACAAGGCAGTCTCTTCCTGTCCTCCCAGGACTTCATTAGTGATACAGTATTATCTTCCGAGGCAACTCTGGCTTTTTGGAAATATCTTAAAATTGGTTTTGGATATTAAAATAAATTTTATTATTGAGTACTTTATGCCTAGAATGTCTATGCTGAGTTTAATTCAGTCTCAGTGCCCTTATTATACAAATGTATGTCTCCATTTCAAATGATATTTGAATGTAATCTTCCCATTGTGAATATTTTTCTTCTAAGCAAACTCTGTCCAGTGTCTTTAGCTGTTTGGTGTGTTTTATGGTTTCATGCTCTTTCAGAAGTCTGCTCATCTTCCTCTGTTTATATTCTGATTTGATCAGTTTCTTCCTAAAGCACTTTGTTTCGATCTGAAGATGATAGCTCAGATGAATTCTAGACATTCTCAAGTAGAGGGAACATGTCCTTCCTATGCTCAGTCTGAGGCTTGCAATCCGTTACAGAGCAGTGTAAGGTGGAGAGCTGGCATCTAGATCCCATAGTGCTGTGTAATCCATCCCAGAGCAGTCTCGGGTGCAGAGCCAGCATCTAGATCCCACAGTGCCGTGTAAGTACCTCCCTTTCATCTCTTGCATCATTATTCAGATGTGGCTTTGTGACACTAGAGCCTTTATCATTTAGAAAAGAACCACTACACAGATATGACAGTCACCTTGAGCTGAAGTTGCAGATGGAGAGCCACAGCTTACAATCCCGCTGCCTACAGGAACCAGTCATGCTCTCATGCTAGAGGAAATACCACAATGTGAGGGGTAACCTTACTCACTTATTTGTTTTGTGTATGTGTCGGGATGGGACATTCATGTGCCACCGCACTCTCCTTCCACAATACGGGTTCTGATGTGGGGTTTCCCTCTGTATGCTGTGATCACCATTAATGAATAAAGAAACTGCTTTGGACCTATAGCTGGGCAGAACTTCGGTAGGTGGGGAAGACAGAACTGAATGCTGAGAGAAAGAAGGGCAGAGTCAGGGAGAAGCCATGGAGCTGACACCAGAGACAGATGAGCTGAAACTTTACTGGTAGGCCACAACCTCATGGTGATGCACAGATTAATGGAGATGGGTTAAATTAATATGTAAAAGTTAGCCAATAAGAAGCTAGAGCTAATGAGCCAAGCAGTGATTTAAATAATACAGTTTCTATGTGATTATTTCGGGGCTAAGCATCTGGGAACCAACAAGAGGCTTCCTCCTACAGGGTTCTGGACATTGAACTGAGGTCATCAGGGTTGATTTCAAGCGCTTTCCCACCATATGGGTTCTGGGCATTGAACTGAGGTCATTGGGGCTGGTGTCCAGTACTTTTATATGCTGAACCATCTCTTTAGCCTATTGGAAGACTTTTTAAAAAAAGATTTCAGTCCAGGGAATTAAAGAAAAGATTGGTTATCAGACCTGGGTCATTCCTTTGATAGATTGCCTCAAAAACAGAGTTTTCGTTTCCTCTCTTGCAGCACAGGCTCTGAGGAGCAAGCTTAGTTTAATGTTAACTGTTGATTCTTGTCTCCTTAAATCCATTTAAAGGGTGAAGTCGACACAGCATGAACGAGGTGGACACGAGAAGGAATTCAAGGCAAGCCCTCAGGCATTCACTAAGGGCAAACAGGCAGACTAACCCAGAGTCGAGCTCTCTCCTTGTGGAAGACAGAGCTGTGGGAGCAGGTATGGACCTGACAGAAGTTCAGAGCAGAGGCTCTCGGCCGGCTTGATGGTCTTTCTGAGTCTGTCCCCCACCGGGCTCCCCACTCTCACATCACAGTTTGACGTGTTCAAAGGCACTCTGAAAGTCGCACCACGTCAGTATGAAAAAAAAAAACTATGATGTGTATTAGAATCCCAACAAAAGGGCCCCATCAGCTGGCTTTGACTGTAGAAAAACAGAAGTGCAGAATGATAATCATAGGGGATGTCGGGAAAAGTATAAGAAGTTGACCTGGGAGGATTGGTTGCAACTCTGAAGGCAGGTGAGGTAGAAGAAAAGAAATCCATGTACAAACAGATAGGCAGGAAATTGTAGGGCTTATGCTGGAAAATAGAATGGATATAATGGGGGCTGGAGAGATGGCTCAGCAGTTAAGAGCATTGCCTGCTCTTCCAAAGGTCCTGAGTTCAATTCCCAGCAACTGCATGGTGGCTCACAACCATCTGTAATGGGGTCTGGTGCCCTCTTCTGGCCTGCAGGCATACACACAGACAGAATGTTGTATACATAATAAATAAATATTTTTAAAAAATAGATACAATGCAGTCATAGTTTGCAGGAGGCAAGGGAAGCAGAGGTGGGACAAGATGTATTATCTAATATGAGTTTTGAAGAGCAAGATACTGAGTGTTACTCTTTTATTTTATTTTATTTTTTTGGTTTTTCGAGACAGGGTTTCTCTGTGGCTTTGGAGCCTATGCTGGAACTAGCTCTTGTAGACCAGGTTGGTCTCGAACTCACGGAGATCCGCCTGCCTCTGCCTCCCGAGTGCTGGGATTAAAGGCGTGGGCCACCACGGCCTGACAGTGTTACTCTTTTGTAACAAATGAAGGGCTATTTCTAAACTGAAGCATTGTGATAGGGGGATCCCATGTCTTGTCCTTAGTGTGGAAGCTGGCTCGGGCAAGGGCTTTTTATTCTGTTTGGCTAGGGTACCAATGTAACAAAATACTAACAAGTAGATACCCCAGGAATGTGACTGAACAGAAGACAGGCGGAACTGACTGGGCATGGGGTTCCGCTGACTGCTAAGGGGAAAGAATCAAAGACAGCTTTGAGGTTCTCTTTCCCAGGAAGGCTTAGGCAGATGCATTTGTAGGGAGCATGGTTTGGGGGACCGCTGTGAAATTTCCGTAGATGCCAGGGTTGCATTTTATTAACTGATTGTAGTTAATGAAGCCCAGTCCTGGCATGCAGTTACTGCTGGATTTCTTTGACAAAAGCAGCAAGGAAATGCATGGGGAAGGGAGGAAAGGTGTGTTCTGCTTGGGGCAGGTTGACCGGAGTTTCCAGTCTTGAATCTTCCACAACACACTTTAAGAGTTTTCTCAGGCACCTGTCTTCGTTACGTCAGCCGGATAGCTAGTTAGTAATTAGCCTTATCTCTCGGACCCGAACACAAACACTTGGGGGTCAAGGTCTGCATCTGATTTATGACTATAGACGTATGAGTATTATAAACACATGTATAAATACATGGACGCAGCTGAAAGAGTTTGATCTTTAGGGATGGCTGCTTCCTGCCTTTGCCTCCTCTGTATGTGTCTCCAACTTAGCTGTGCTGTATTCAGGGCAGATATATTCGGTGTCCTTCACGCCTGACCTTACTAATTCAGCCATATACTTAACTGTTACCTTGTGTTGGAGTATGTACAATAAATGTTAGTCCTGTTAGCTCATGATCAGAATTTACAGTCTAACTGTCCTGCAAACCCGCCTTGTGGCGTTTCTTAGAATCGTAGTGGTTTTTTTCCCCCCTCCTTGTGTAAAACAGTGTGTTGTTTATTTAGGAGGCCTTGAAAGTAGGCTAATTAAAACAGCACGGATTTATTTGCGTTTTGGGTTTGGTGGTAATCTTTGCTGCTGGCTTTGTCTTGACGCATTGGGATCCTGTTTAGCAAAGCGAGTCCCGAGTCCTGTCTGTCGGCCTGGAGCATTAGCCCAAGGAGAGAAGTTGTCTGGAAATGGTTAGACGAGGAATGCTTGGTTTGTGAATCCAGTGGGCTGATGAAGTCTGTCCCAGTAACCACTGTGTTTAATGTTTAAATCCTGACAGCAAAACGACTCACTTGTTTGGACATCACATCTATTATGTAATGACGCCAGTTTGACACAGTTTTGTTTCTTTCTGAGTCAGTATTATAGTGTTCTTGCAGTTTATAGACTAGCGCCTTTCCGCAGTCCAAGTAGATGTCTGATTCTGTACATTGGAAGCTCATTAGTTGTATCAACACAACAACGACGTATTGAGGAGGGTCTCACTTTGGTAGGACTTCTGTGTGAGGGCTTTCAGTCAGCCCGGCTAAGCCCTCCTCAGGGATGTATAGGGTCCCAGCCTCCATCTTTGCTCCTCTCTCTCCTCCCACAGATTTGAAACCGGTGTTCTGGCCTGTGACACTTTCCCAGATTATTCCCTGAGACAGCGGCCCCTTCTCCTAATAAGGGCGAGCTTGCTAGCACCCCTGAACTAAAGCAAACAGCACCCAGAAACAGCTGAGGGGAGAGAGACTCAAGGCTATCTGTGTGACCTGAGGTGTTTCCCCTGGTTGATGCTTGGGAATCTTCTTCTAAAAGGAAGAGTTTGGGGGCAGAAAGGGCTCAGTGCTTGAGAGCACAAACTGCTCTTGTGGGGGTCCTGGGCTCGGTTCCATCCAGTGCCCACACAGCAGCTCACAGTCACGGGTAATTCCTGTTCTAAGAGATTTGATGCCCTCTTCTGGCCTGGCAAGCTCCTGCATGCACATGGTCCATATAAACTCACATAGGCACACATGCACAGAAAAATCAATCAGGAGAACTTACAGTTATTTTACTATTTTTGGTTCTAACACAAAAGTGCCACATGCCATGCTATCTCTCATGCCTTTATATCTCAGTTCACTTATACTAAAACCCAGAACTCCTGATAATGTGATTTATTTGCTTCATCTTGTAATATAGCTAAAATTAAAATACCAATAACACTACTGTCACTCAACACACAGAGTGGTGCAAGGCTTTATTTTTTTCCCAGCTATTAGTGTCCTTAGAATATATTCCCTTGGGGATCTACAGAATACTGTTCTACCCCAGAGGATTCTGCTGAGCTTCTCAACAGCTTCTCATCTGACCCGCGAGGCTGGCCTCGTAGGATGGCTTTACCTTTTCACTCCGTGCTGTGTCGGTCCGCTCTCCGCTTCTGACAGAATGCCTGGGATAACGTGCAGGGGAGAGAGTTACTGACTTGACAGTTCTGTCCCCTGGCCACTTCTCTTTGTGGCCTTTGGGCCGGTGACAAGGCAGTTCACTGTGGCACGTGCTGTGGAGGGAGCTGCTCGCTTCACTAGTGATGGAAGACTCCATGGTCTCAGCACTCCCTTCAAGGGCACAGCCTCAGTGACCTACCTGCCTCTCTCTAGGGCCAACCTCTTAAAGGTTCTAGCACTTTCCAACAGATGATTGAGATGGGTGAGCAGACCTTTAGTTCTTGGGCTTACGGAACATTTCAGACCAGAAGATAGCTCGACTCTGAGAGAGCGGGAACTGTTTTCTCTATGTCCAGAGCCTTCTGTTCTTACTCTTTTGTTGTCTATTGATAATTTGGTCTATTTTTAGGTTAAAATTTTTTCTTTTCTATTTTTAATACTCACTTATATCTCACGAAATTTAGCCATTTTTCCCATACTAGGGGAAACTACAAATATATTTCTTTAGCTTGCTATTTGAACTTTAGCATTATATATTGAGGTCAAATTTATGGATTTGAAGTTTTATTATTTATTTATTTATTATTAATTTAATATTTCTGTCACTTATGTAAGGACCTGATTTAGTCAGTGAGGCTTTGGTGGACTTCTGATATAGACTTGTAAAAATGATAAATTTGTGCTGATTTAGGTCATTCATTGGGCTTATAGAAATTTGTCACAAGAACCACTGAAAACTCAAACTAAGTGTACATTTCTGTTTTTCTCTGTTGTCCTGTCTTAGGCTTTGAAGATTTTAAAGGACGTTTATTTGGTATTGTATAATATGTCTTAATTCTTTAAGCGTAGAAGAAGGTTTAAATTAAACTAAAGCTTATTATGTCAATGATTGTAGAACAATTAATTAAAACCCAAAGAAAGAAGCTGAGGTTCAACCTGAAGGTCAGAAAAGCAACCAGCCACGGGCTTTTCCCTCTACCTCAGTCTGAAATGGCGATGGTGCCTCCAGAAATCTCAGAATGAGACTGTGTCTCAGAGCTATCTCCTTCCATCTCATAATCCTCCCTGCAGACATTAAAGACAAGGCATGTACCACTACACCTGGTTTCCATGGCAAACTGGTGTGGTTACTGGGATTAAAGGTGTGTGCCACCACTGCCTGGTCTGTAAGGCTGACCGGTGGGGCTGTTTTACTCTCTGAACTTCAGGCAAGCTTAATTTATTAAAATACAAATTGAGTATCACTACAGAAGATGAACTCCAGTGCAGGCTGTTACTACAGACTCATATATCATGTGTAAGTAAGGAACAATTAAATCAATGCCTTGACAATAAACACGGAACTCCTGCATTTGAGAACTATTATGAATGGCAACCATAGAAAGCTAAAATGGGGTGAATGAAAAAAGATGCAAACACCCAGAACTGATAAACTGAGTAACCTTAAGAGGAAAAAAAAGAAACCAAACCCCTGGGCATTTATTTTCCAGCTCCTGTGCTGAAGATCGCCACCCAGTGGTGACACGAGGAATTTCAGCACAGTGTGTACTACTAGGACAGGATGAGAAAGGGTAGGGAACCTCAAAGGGGAAGGGGAAGATGTCAGGAGAGAGGACCATAATGGTGGGCAAGAGCTAGGAGAAACACGCAAGAAGAAGCCTTACATTTTTCATAAAGGTGAAAGAAGATAAAAACCCACACTATCTATCAGGTTTACCAACAACAAAAACCAAAACCTCCGGTGAGTGGCATTTTGGTAGAGTGAGGAGCGCGCAGAGGGCCCAGCACTGAGCCTGACACCTGCAGGGCCTCAGGGTGTCTCTCCTCGGTTTTTTCTTAAGGCCATTGGAAGCTACTTGCTTTTCACTGGCCGCTAGGTGGACGCTGTTCTTAAGCCACCGTCCTGGTTTCTGCCAGGAGCAATCACTGATAAGGGCCACATTGGGTTTAGCAACTCCAGGGCACTTGCTCTGCCTTTGCAGATAAAGCGGTGTTGGCAGGATCAGCCCCAATGGTGTTGCTGATAGGCAGCAAATGCCAGGCCAAAGAGGTTTGCTCTCTGGATCTGCCAGGGCCTTGCTTAGTCCGTGCGCATTCCTGCCCAATCTCGTCTGGAGCTTGAATTAAGCATTGTTTGCTAAGCCTGATGCTTGGCCAAAGAGGGACTTAGTGGCACTTAGGGAAGAAGAAGCGATCAAATGACAGCAGGTCTCCAAAGCATCATTATCTCTCCGATGAGTGACATTCTAAGCCTGGGTCCTTTGATGATGGCGCTCCCCACAGTGGGGTCTGAAGGCTGTGCACAATGGCTGGAGAGCTAAAGTCGGTTCATGCCACTCTCTTCTGACAGGAGAAAAGGGGCTTTCTTCGAAGGTGACAATAAGCGCCAGTTAATAACAGCGAGCTTCAATGCACTGAGTGAAATTCAAAGAAGCCTGACTTCCAATTTTGAAGTGTTAGTGAAACACTTATATTTTTTTGTTGTTATATTTCTTTTACATTTAGAAAAGAATCTAGCTGTACATTCTTAGACTCTCATGGGAAGGAAAATTAATTAAACAGCAGTGTGCTTCTCTAGCTGGTCTTTAGAAACTAAGAATTAAAATGCATCTGGGCAGAAGTGTAGCTGCGATAATAGGAGGAGATAAATGACACAAACTAATCTGCATAGATTATATAAATAGATACATTGATTGAATACTGATGAATTCAGCTTCTCTCTGTTCTGGATTCAGCACTTAGTCTTTTTTACAGGATTTACTCTTTATTCAGAAATGAAAGATGGGCATCCTAGCTGGCATCTACAAACATTTTCTCTGAAATTGTAATTTATAAGTATGTCATACATATCTGTTAAACTTAAACAATGAGATCGATATATACTATGCAGATGAGCAAAACAAGCTAGTGAGGAAATAGAGACCTGAAAGACAGACTTCTAAGCCCCAAAAGCGATACTCTCAAGTGACAAAGTCCTCAAGGAGGCAGCTTGGTTGAGGTGAAACTCAAAGGAAAACATTGACGATGTGTCCGAGATCAGCTGCGTGGATTAGGTGTGTGATGGTGGGCAGTCATCTGCAGAGGAACATTCTAGAACATCTGCAGTTTAGAGACCATCAAGGCTACAGTGAAGATAGGTTGGGGGAGGAGCCCTACCAGGGAAGGCACTTGTGGGCTCTAGCCTGTCATCTTGGTGCGATGTAATCATTAGTGGAAGTCTGTGGAGGAGACAGCATCCTGCAATTACATAGGATTATTTTGATTAATTAGGACTTCCCCCCCCTCACTGGTTTCTTTTTACTCTTTAGCTGTGTTTGTTTTTTTTTTTTTTGTTTAGAAGATTTGTAAGATGAGCTCTCTAGAGCAAACCATTAGTGCAGACATCAGGTACGAAACTGACACATTTAAGAGCTGGGCAATCTATTAGCACATTCTTTATAGTGGGGATTGTCTTGTAAATGTCAGAATAAAGACACAAGCAAGACATCTCAGCTCTTTCAGGTGCAGGAAAGGCAGCAATATAAAGAATAAAGGAGAATAACAAATCACAGCTAGTGGGTTACAAACTAGTTATGTATCTCTTGGTGGCATTCTTGTTCGATGAAGCGGATTTAAGCGGGGAGTGCTGATGATGCCTGTTGTCCCAGCTGCCATCTTGAATGAGGCCTATAAGATGAAAGCTTGGTTCCAGGGCGGTGGGTTGAGAAGTGGTGTAGAGTGGATGGAGGCTTTGTGGGGGTGGGGGAGTCGTTTAAGTCATTGTGTAGCAGGGTGAATGCCTGAAGCTGTTGGTGGCTCTCTGGTCTCTTCTCCTCTCTGTCTTCTTTTTACTTCAGTCCGTGAGGAAAGCAGTCCTATGAGGATGGCTCCTCTGCCACACACCTAAAGCCAATGGGCCAACCCATCAGGAGCCGCAGCCTCCAGCGTTCTGGGTGGAGAATAAGGGCTTTTTCTTTATAACTTGATTACCTCTGGTGTTTTGCCATCGTGAGAGGAAGTTGAGTAACACATCTGTCACTCAAGACCACCTTCCGTTTCTGTCACAAAATACTCCTAGCGTCAGACACCACGATGACT
Organism: Dicrostonyx torquatus; assembly: GCA_028555095.1. NCBI lineage: Eukaryota > Metazoa > Chordata > Mammalia > Rodentia > Cricetidae > Dicrostonyx > Dicrostonyx torquatus. The sequence continues at coordinate 1,041,286 of JAQHUG010000104.1, read as the reverse complement.
GTTTTAATGAGAATTTTGGCTTCTATATTGTTTCCTATGTACCAGGGATGCATATCAGGCGCTTAAGTCTGTAAAAGGCATGAAGAGCAGGGGTTGGCATTGCTCCTATTCTACAGATGAGGATGTTGAGACACACAGAGATCAACACGCCCACTCTAACATGATTAAAGCCACACAGCTGGAGAACGCAGGAGCCAGGATCTGGACACAGTACTGTTCTGCATGCCAGGATTTTGTCCACTGTACACTTTTCCCCCAGTTAACATCAACATGGCTTAAGAGTTAAATTCAACTTGGATGACACGAAGAAGTCGAACTTAACAATACCGTTCCGATGATTCCAGAAGGTTCCTTCGATGACGTTGGATCTCCTGGAGCTAGAGTCACGTCTGTGAGCTTTCCAGGTCCGGGATCCGGGAACTGAACAGAAGCGTAGGAAATGCTCTTAGCTGCTGAGCCATCTCCCCAGCTCCTTCATCTGTTCTATTTAAACTGGTGTGATCTCAGCTCTTTGAATGGCACCTAGCATATAGCTGTTAAATGAATGAAGGGAGGAATTAAAAGCGCACGCGCGGGGGTGGGGGTTGAACTGAGGTCTACTGATGAAGATATTCAAGCGCTTTCTTTTCTAGAGTGACTTCATGACAGCCCGCTCAGAGGAGTTCGGCAGCAGCTCTCCCCACACCATTCGCACGCACAAACTGGACTTGGAGGTTAGAAGATGGTTTTCATCTTTGTTTGACATCCCACCCCAGTTCTTTTTTTTTTTTTCTCTCCCAGTGCATTTTTCTCTAAATTTCTTTCTCCCACCAGATGGCACTGTGCCTTCACTCTTAAGCGCTACAGGTATATTTAAATTAGCCTTCTTAGTTCCCCTGCTACATGGACCTGTGTACTTAACGAATGGGTTTGAAGACCTAAGCCAAGTTAACATCATGAATATCGCCTTTTGAAAACGGCAGACAGCCTAGCTATATGAAAGTTCATGAAACATTTATAAAACTCAAAGCAAAAGGCAGTAAAGACATTGATTTCTACAGTCAAAGCTGAAATTTGATGTCAGTGAAAACTAATGTTAAAATGTCACCACTTCCCTTTACTGAAAACCTAAAAGTGATGAAGGCATGGTAAATAAGTCGTGCATATTTACATATGCATATATATGTTTCCATACGACATCATTTATATGACTTCATATACCAGGCAAACTTGTCCAAGTCAGGTTTGATGGACCACACTCTGGAGCCCTCTGGCCCCTGGACCACTGCAGGAAGCTCCGAGTCCTTTGAAGGAAAGTCTGGTTCTTTCCCTCCCACGAGGAAAGGCTCTTTAGGAGTGGGCTAGTGTGTTTCAGCTCCAGGTTTGTGCAGGCAAACGGAGGAACACGGAAATCAACACGACCTTACCTGACAGAGAACCATAGACAGCCTGGGCAACAGCCTTTCCAAGTCTACTTCTTATGCTTTCAACGCAGCTTCGAAGGCTCTGAGCTTCCCCACATACTCCACAGTCAACAGTCTGAAAACTTTTGAGAAGATTTATGAATATCTCGCGTAGAGTTATGACATTCGGTCATAACCCAATGTCTCTTGGGACTTCTAAGTTCCATGTGATTTTCCTATTATTCCCCGATGTCCAGCCTCTTAGGTGGCAAGTCCAAATTCTTCCCAGGTCTGCCTGTCAGCTTCTCTTCAAGTGTGCTTGTTCCTGAGTACATTAAACAACATTAATATATCTTTAGTGCATAGCTTTCTTGGGGAAATACCTCACAGTTTGCTTTTTTAATACTAATAAAACTTTTAGATGAACACATTACAAATCTTCTATGAATCAAATGCTTCATAGAAGGTATTTCCTCTTAACTATATGTTTAAATTCATTTCATGTTGCTTTTTACAGTTCTGCTAAATTCTTATATTATCTTAAAGAGAAGAAATATCAGTAAATTGGTAATAAATTTTCATGTGCTAATTAATATGGGCTGTTAGCCAGTGAAATCTAGTGCATAGCTACTGTGTAAAAATGAACATTTCCACTTCTCCCCCTCAGAGTCATGCTAATGATGCTAATGGCATCTTGTCAGTGGGCTTCTCTCTTTCTCTCTCTCTCTCCCTCCCTCTCCCTTTCTCGTCAGCACTAATTGTCTAACACATACATAGCCCTTTATCTTTCTATGCGCTCACTTTATTTAATAGCAAAGACTCCTACTGGGAACAATTAGCAGACACAAAACTAAGTATTAAGGAAGTAAAAACAGCAATAAATGGCAGAGACTAAGTCATGGTTTGTCAACAAGGCCTTACACACACTGTATGGAGCAGAAACCACAGAAGGCACCTGTGTGTCTAGGATTTGACCGTGGGCTGTTCATCGATGACCTCAGTGGAATAGTCCAGATCTTGTTTACCTCCCAGTCTCAGCCCCAGTGTTTTGTCCTGCCTGCTATTATGAGAAAAGCAGGTTTACTTAGATCCCAGAACACACACTGCCGGGAGATGTTTCCTAAGGAAATTTTTAGAAGATATAAAGAACATGATAACCAGTCACATTCATCTCTTTGTTTTTCTTGTGTTCTTGTAAACCAAAGATGTAAGATGCGAGCCTGTGAACTGTGAGGTCTTTGAGCCTTAGAAATCCAGACCCCATCAGTGGTCCAACTATGCTTTGAACGTCTCTAAGAGTGTGTACCACACAGCTTCCCTCAGGACACATTTCTGCAGCTCAGCCCCTCTGAGCTCAGACTTGGTATCTGAGTCTGCATTTGCCTAGTATAAACACTTGAGCTGTTTCACCACTTGAGCCTGTATTACATATACTCATATTATGATACATGCATGCACGTATTATACACATCTATGTTTAACATCAATTTTATATCTAGTACAGTCCTCTCTATAAACATAACTGTTGGTGTATATATGAAAATACAAAAAAGTAGTCATTAGGGTATTCTCTAAGGATGTCATAATGATCTTGATTTAATATTTCATATTTCCTAAATTTTTCTCAATGGCACATTTTATTTGGAATCAGAAAAAAAATAATACCAGCATAAGATTTTAAGTAGCAAATAATTTGAAATTTTGTGTATACCTTAAGAAAGATTAAAACCAATATTTTTCTGACGTGTTAACCGGTTTGACACCATGATTTTTTTGTGGCAATCTCTCTTTTCTCTACATAAAATTTATCATATGCCAGCTTACCTGGCACTCATCAGAAGGTGGTGAGATTATTAAGGAGGCCATCACAGAAGACTGAATAAAGGGACACTACATGCCACAGAGGGGCCGCATGCTTGCCTTGGTCTTTCATCTTCTTCTGAGCTGAAGGGAACCACAGAGGCTGGTCCAGCATTTGCACTGAACCCAAACTCAGCCTGGAGCTGGTGCTGCTCACAGGAGGGACCAAACAGGCGAGCATTGGGTGGAAAGACGCGGGTATCTTCTAAAAATTTTGGATTTCACCGAGACAGTTTGGAGCAGGCACCTGTTCAGAATCCCCCATGGTCTGACTACCACTCTCTTCCAGGCCCCTTGCTCACATGGCACCCTTTGTTTCCCACATTCCACAAATAGAGGAAACACCCGATACTTGTCTTAAAACCCTAGCTTTTGATGGTACCACAAAGCTGCCTTGTTGGCCCCCATCTGACCCCTGCCACATTTATTCTGTCAGGGTGGGGATTCTGCCAACAGCCTTACTTGGGGGGACTGTCTTCTTGTGAGTTTTAGATGTCTTCCTGTCTGGGTTATTTTAGCTAATCATTGAATGCTTTAATGGATTTTAATAATTAGTAGAGTATAGTCCCCCAGGCTTATTTGGACTGTGTTAGCCTACTTTTTCACTTCCATTAGCTTCATTTCTTTGTATTCAAAAGAAAAAAAAGGCCATTTCCGTGTTTTTATTATAACTAAGTGGTACTAGGAAGGACAGGATGCTTTTGTTTTCTAGTTTAACAGAGCAGTGCATTCTCTCAGCTGCTGATTTGTGACTGTGACAGCCGGTAGGTTTCATGTGATTTACTTAGATTCTGCACATTTCTTCATATATGTATTACAAAGCATGATATCTACTAATTTCTGAGCAATCTGTGCTCATTTAGATTTTCCTGAGTAATTAACATTGACATTTAGGAGATGATTAAATTTGTATGAATTTGTTCATTGGACATTTTTCCCGAGTTCACTTAAGAGTTCACATCACATTTTAGTTGGTTTTTCTTTGGTATACAAAGATAATGTGCAAATGATTATAGTTTATATATACATATATATTCTCTTTTTGAAATTATAATTGCATCATATCTCCATTTCCCATTCCTCCTTCAGACCTCCATGCACACTCCCAATTGTTCTCTTTGAACTTATGGCCTCTTCTTCTTTAATTATCATTATGTGTGTGTATGCCCATGTGTGTGTATCATTACATGTGTGTTTGTGTGTAGGTGTGTATGTGTGTATGTGTGTATGTATGTGTTCAGTGTCTCTAACAAACACAGCTTGAGCACCTCTCCTGAGCCAGCCATCATGGGCCCCACACTGGAATATAGCCATGACTGACAGCATGACTATTTTCCCTTACAGAGAGGAGTTAGCCTCCTGGGGTCTTACTTGGCAATTATCCTTTCGATTAATTTAAAAATATAGCTTAGCTTGTATTAAATGAATTTTCAAAATATATG
>JAQHUG010000104.1:1017502-1029235 GCA_028555095.1 Dicrostonyx torquatus | reverse complement strand
TGTGTGCATGTGGATGCCAAAGGACATCTTTAAGTTCCATCTTCAGGAACACCCCCTGCCGCTTTTTGACAGTTTCTTACTGGTCTAGAGCTCACTAAGTAGGTTAGCGTGGCTGGTGAACCCCAGGGAATCCTCCTGTCTCTACCTCCTCTGAGCTAGGATTACAAGCATGCACCACCATGCTCGGAATTTTCAGATTGGTTTTGGGGCTAGTACTTATTTCTATGAAGGGAACACATTTTACTGACCAGAGGTGAGAACTCTCTGAGAGATCAGAAGTCTTGAAGGTCAAGGAAGTGCGCACTTTAAGAGAACAGAACGAGAGCCTTTTGGCTGTACCAAGCCCCCTTACCAACTGTGTGATATGTCATCTCACCATAAGCTCCAGGAATGGTATCACCTGATCATGGACCTGGGTCCAAATATGTCTTTTCTTCTTACATCCTAATTGCCTGAGGTGTTTGTTATTGTGACAAAGACTCACTAACATCCTTATTCCTGGATACTCTCATCCAATACCCTGAGGTGTTATTGTGACAACGACTCGCTAACATCCTTATTCCTGGATACTCTCATCCGATACCCTGAGGTGTTATTGTGACAAAGACTCGCTAACATGCCCTTTTTCCATACACAGTGCTTAACCTATAAGGTCCAATACGAGGGAGCTCTTCAGACTGGAATTCATATATATGTATTTGATATTTTACATTTTAATATCTTTGATTCCAGTCAAACTGGCAGACTCTATTGCAAATTGAATTTGTGCGAGTTAACTTTATGAAAAGGTAGAACCATGTATGTGGCTTTTCATGGAGAATCAGTGCACCGTAGCAGAAGTCTCAGGGCATGTGCAGGCCCGAACTAGAATTCAGAAACAACTGTTTTACATCTTTGCCTTGTAAGAAATCATATCTCTGAAGATTCCGGCGAGCATCTTGCAGCTTGTTTGTGATGCTTTGACTCAATGCGGTCTCACTGAACTTCCGGACGGGGCTGTGAACAAGGTTGCTTGGCATACTGGCCTCTCCCGGCGCCCTTCTCCTTAAAGCCTGCCCCAAACACATAGAATCTGTGCATCCCATTTAAGTAAACATACTTGCGCCACAACGACTTTTGCGAGCCCACTCAGCATAGGCTCCAGGTATAAACTGTCACTTACATTTGATTCTGTGCCCTGTGGCAGAGCTTCACGGCTCTTTGGAACAAAATGTTTTGAATGTTGTTGTCTGAGAGCTTCTCTGCCACAAAGCAGAAGGAACACAGATGCTTGCTTACACGTCTCATGAGACGGGCTCGCTCCACTCACATCGTACATTCTATTCTCTGGGGAAGGAAGACTGTTGCAGCCAAACTTCCAGCAAACTGGGAGACGTGGACTATAGCACTTTGTCCAAACACGGCTTTATCAAAGATGTAGAAAGAACCAAATGATTGGGTGAATGAAGAAAATATCAGGGTCATGTGGTATAGAAAGAGAAACAAAGTTACAAGAAGAGTGTTTGGATCTGTGATATGGTGAAACAATAAAGATGTGGGTCAAGCTATTTACAGAAAACTCCAGAAAGCTGGGAACTCTTTACAACAGACAGAGCACAATTCATATGTTTACACAGGGATTTTTATCCTACTTCTGAGCACCCTGGGCATTTTTTTCTGTTTTTTCATTTATTGTGTGTGGAATATGAGACTAGACACGAGAAGCTGCTTCAGATTTCCTTGGTAACCCTATGATATGCGTGAGATTATTCATTCACCTTGTGATTCAGTCTCCCTTCAGTTGAGTTTAGTGTAGTTAACACAACAGATTTCAGCATGTGTTTTTTTATACACTTAGTGGTTATAAGAGTTAATAAGAAACCTGAGCTAATGGGCCAATCAGTTCATAATTAATGTAGACCTCTGTGTGATTTCTTTGGGACTTAATGACTGTGGGAACTGGACAGAAGAGAAAAACTCAGTCAGTAATTATTCAGTAGTAATTCATTCACAGAGTTGTCAAGTTTTCAGAAGCATCCACTATGAAATGGAACACAAGAGCAGGTGCTACACACAGAAAACCACGTGGAGACGAACAAAGAAATGAATTTGGGATGTAGTGAGGTGGCTCTGTAAGACAAAGGCACTTATCGGCCAGCCTGGCAACGCAGGTTTCATTCCAAGCACCCACACAGTCAAAGGGCAGATGCAACTCCCAGAAGCCATCCTCTGAGTTCCTCAAACACCCAAAGACTCCCTGTTTGAAACAGCCGCTACCACAAGCACAGGGATTATTGAGAAGCCCGCTCCTCGTTAGCATCGTTCCATGTCATCCCCTTCAGAAAGGCAGGCCAGGGCCTCTCAGACTGTGACGGGTGTGGGAATGTATTCTAGTTCCCTTCTGGAATAACCTCGGTTTAAATTTCCTTCTGTCTGCTCATGATTTCATCTTGGGTGTGCATCTTGACAGCATTACCACTGTTTTGCTTGGTGCATGATATAATCAGACATATTGCGTCTGTCTTTCTGCTAATGGCAGAGATTCACTTTCCAGGTGGAGAGGGTATTCGCAAGAGAGCTGAGACTGATCAGAGTTTGCGTTCCTTAAAAGGTGGTGACGCATAAAGAGCAAACGTTGTCACTCTGGTTCCCACCGCAGGAAGAAAGGGAAAAAACAGGAAAGAGAACTTTTTCTTAGATCCCTACCCTCAGGGGGTTGGCACTGTTCAAAACTGGACTGAAATATAAAATGCAACACTATAAAAGTTCTGAAAGATAACCTTTGTATTTTGATGGATTTAAAAAAAAAAAGACTTATTTCATGCTTGTGAGTGTTTTTTCTGCATGTATGTCTGTGTCCATGGAGGCCAGAAGAGGAAGTCACATCCCCTGGAGTGGTATGAAGAAGCTACAGGCAGTTGTGAGCAACTGTGGTAGCGGGTGGGAAATGAATCCAGGTCCTCTGCAAGGACAGCCAGTGCTCTTGACTGCTGAGCCATCACTCCAGTTCCATGAATTAAAAAAAAAAAAAAGGAAAAATAGTCTTTGAAAGTAATGACGCTAAAGTTTGTGAAAACTAAAACAACCTTTTCTGGGAAAGAATGTGTTAACAGAGCAACAAGAACAACAACAAAACCCGTGAAACTCCCATGAAACACATCTGATAAAAGATTGCTACCAAAAATTTACAAAGAATACCTAAAACTCTGAAATAAGAAAACAAACCATCCATTTTTTAAAAAAAAACCAGGAAAAACATTTTATCTCGTGGAGAAGACATGCAGAATGCACACAAGCTCATGACAAGATGGCCACTGTGTCGTGCTAGGGTTACAAATGACATCAACAGCTGGGTACCAGCATCCACTTATTATGTGTCTGACCAAACAAAGAAAAGCAGCTAGCTGACCAAGTTGAGCAGGGCCACACTGCGACAACCCTTACTCACGAATAGTCTGAGTGTGATAGTTGTTCGATGGTCCCTTACACAATTAGACGCATTCTTATCAGACCAGTCACTGACCATGGTCCTAAATGTTAGCCAGGGCAGCTGAAATCTTATGTTAAAGCAAAGGCATGCATTTGCATGTTTATAGCTCCTTCATTCCTAACCATCAAATTTCAGCAGCAACCGAGGCGTCCTTTAACAGAAGAATGAATAGCATGTTCTGTAATATGGAGCGTTATTCGGTGATCAAAACCCAAGCTATTAAACCATGAAAAGGGATGGAGGAACAGCCATTGCCATCTGAAAGAGGGTGGTCAGGAAAGGCTAATTAGCTATGATTGTGATTACCATATTCTGGGAATAAACAAAACCCAAACAAAAGTCTCAGCTAAAAATTTCATTGGTTGTCAGCATGAATGTATGAATGGTTGTTATCTTCGTTTTCTTTCTCTTGCTATGAGAACACCATGATTAAAGCAGGTCAGAGAGCAAAGGGTTTATTTCGGCTTATTCTTTGCATAAGCTCAAGGGAATCCAGGGTGGGCATACAAGATAGAAACCTAAAGAGTCAAAGCAGAGGCCTTGGAGGAATGCTGCTTACTGCCTTTGTCTCCGAGGCTTGCTCAGCTAGCTATCTTTCTCCTCTAATTCAGGCCCTCCTGAGCAAGGGTGGTACCGCCCACACTGGGCTGGGGCTATTTAAATCAATTAGCAACCAAAAAAACTGCCCACAGTCATGCTCACTGGTCAGTCTGATGGAGGTAATTCCTCAACTGGGTTTCCATTTTCCCAGGTAGGTCAAGTTGATAACCAAGATCAGCCATCATACCCCCTTAGTCTCTGCCATCTTCACTTAGTGTATGGAGCCTGTGTATCAGCACTTTTCTGTCCACATGGGTGATATATGCCCTGCTTCCGCCATTTCCTCATGAAGCTTCCTTTAGACCAGCTGATGCCCTGGTCCAAGCTCTCCATTTCCACTCTGTCATCACCCCAATCCACAGCTGACTGGATGAGCTTCCAGGGAATGGCAAACTCAAGACTGGTAACCTCTGGGTTCCTGGACCATGAGTGATGCAGAGATATGTCCTCATTAAATGGGCCATGGTGCTGGCCTCCTAGGGAAGGAACTCATTGCCATGCCTCTCCTCTAGACCCTGAAGGAAACATGCAAAACGCAGCACCCTTCACCAGGACCCTGTCCAGATGCCCACATGGTAGAGGGCAGCGAGAGATTTCAGGCTTCTACCTATAGATGTGATGTGTCTACTGCCCTTAAGCAGGGGGCCAGAGATCAGAGTAAGAGGACAAGGGGGTAAGGCAAGGGAGGCAGAGTAGCATGCAGGGATGCAGAAATAACTATTAAGAATTCCATGATAGTGGCGACCGTGTACTAAACTTCAAGTTCAAGGGCCCCTTTGGAAGAGGATGCTGTGCACTGTGGATCTATATTGATCCATGAGGTTTGCTCCACTTGTGTCAGTAAGGAAAAGGAGACTCTCATGGTCTATCATATCTCGAGCAGAAGAGCAGTGGCTATATAATCCATGAAGAAGGGGTTTGAGGAAGCCATGGGACATGGAGCCATTTGGCATAAACCAGGTGGAGCAACAGAACAGGTCATGGGATTGACTGACTCTCTCTGATGAGGAATACCATGTGGGGGCGTCAGAGCAGCAGGATGTGTGATGTTTTCATAAATATGACTGCGATCGTGTTTAAAGGACATCCGAGCTGGGTTTGTGGTGTCACTGGTACCTCGCCTTTGATCTAGTCTATAGCTCGTCTCCGGCTGACAGTCGCAAAGACTTCCCTTTGTCTCCGCTATCTCTGGCATGTGCCTGGCACCTGGGAGGTGTTCAACACATGTCAGCAGAACGGATCAATAAACGCCCACACATGTTCAAACAGCGCATTCACATCTCAGTCTAGTTAATATTCCACTTGGTTTAACTCTTAGTAATATGGAAACATTTCTACTTTTCCGCTTTGTTAAATTTTGGAGCTTGGTATCATTTTGTAAGTTGGCTTAAGAAAAGAATGATTATTGGATTTTTTTTTTCTCCAGAACTAATTCCTGTGGAGAACAACAATGACAGAAAAATTCATGTCAGAATTTGGAGCATCCGTTATCACCGGGAATAATGATCCTTGGACCCAACAAGAGCAGGACACTCTCACCAGTGTTGCAGACTGGGCAGAAAAAAACAAAGGAAATGCCACTTCAAATCTTCAAATGGCCATAGGAGAAGGAGCCTGTGTGGCTGTGGGTGGAGTAACAGACACTCAGGAGCTGTAACCTGGGAAGGGTTAGCCTAGGTGTATACGATACTCCCCCTCTATCTCCATATGGAATTCCTGATAGTCATTTTGGTGGGTCAAATCCAACTGTAAGCCAGAGGGAGCCTGGACAATCTAAGCTCATCCTTCCAGGGCCCAGATCAGGATGAAAAAGAGAGTGTGGGAATGGAGGGAAATTAGAAAATCTTACACACTCAGCATTCATTCTGTTTAAAATAGTTTAGCTTACAACACATTTAAGTCAGCCTTGAGGTTTATTTTACTTTAAGAAAAATACTGGAGACGTGGACATAAAGAGTCCCTGGAGCTTCTTGGCCAGCTAATCTTGCTGAAACATTAAACTCTAAGTACGGTGAGAGAGATTGTGTAAGGTAGGTAGTGACTGAGGGACACCAGATGCTGGCCTTGACTCCATACACAAACACACACACACACATACACACAGTACACACACACACACACACACACACACACAGAGAGAGAGAGAGAGAGAGAGAGAGAGAGAGAAATAGACACTCACAGAGATGAGACAGAGACAGAGAAATTGAAAAATAAAGCAAGTCATGGTCTAACAGAGCTTAGGCGTTGAAATGTCTCCTGGATATTCCATGTGGGGGTGATTACAGAGAAGCAACCCCCAGAGTCTGGAGCCAGAGGAGGGACTGTGCCCCATTAGAGGTAGACCTCATTTCCAATTCCTAACCAGCTAAAATGGACATGTGGGCATAAATTTTTTATCATTTCTGTAAACTTTAACACTTTTTTGGAAAAGACAATAAAAATTTGGAATTTCTCTTTCCCCAGTTATATTGAAAACCATGGGTAAATCCCTTTTATTTTACTACTCAACTACTGAGTTACTTTTCTAGCCCCAATTAAGAAAAATTTCAATGCCACACTGCTTAACAATTCATAGTATCACACGATACCATAGCTAACCATGGTACCAATACGTTTTTCTATTGTTTCTGTCTTTTTGAGAGATTGTGTTCACTAGCTTGCACATTTATTAAATGGAAGCGTAGACTGTGGGGTCCTGAGAAGTTCTCTGGGTTTTAGCACGGTGGCTACAGTGTAAGCGTGTACTCTGAATAGTTAATTTGTTCAGAGGAGTTGGAAAGGCTAGTCACTTTGAGGGTTTGTTTTGTTTTGTTGAAAGCAACACAAGTACATTACTTTTGTTTTAAGAGCACACTCAAGTCAAATTAATAAAAATAATTAACTGCCCATTGATGAATTTTCAGGCAGAGAATATGTGAGCTGGATGCTGTAAAAACAATGTCAGGGACTTGGAGATTCACTTGAGAGGCCACAGAGTAGGGCATTCTGTCGGATGCTGTAACCAGTGCACGGTGGAAAAGAAAATACAACATTTCACATTCATAGTTTCATCTCAAATCATTTCTGTTTTCTCTCTGATCCTCCAGGAGTGGGTAAGAGAGGTGATTGTCTCTCTCCTCAGTATCTGAGAATGTGTCTGTCCCCTTTAAACTCCGATGTGAAGACAGCCACCCTGTGAAGTTGGGGATGCTAGCTATAAATAAAAGTTGACAAAATGATGAACTGAAAATTATCTAGAAAATAACATATGAAGTCATCTGTATCAAGGCTAAATTTGGTGATCCTGGAAAAAGGCAGTGATGGAGTCTGTGTCTCAAATACGTCACTCTTCGGTACATAAACTGTTAACTCGATACAGGATGAATCAGAAGTAGGTTTGAATTAAACTTCATTTCTGTATAACTATTTTTTAAGTGCCTAATCTGCTAAAGGGCATAAAGGACTCTTGCTACAATTTCAAGACACAATAAGACTATGAGCTACAAAATGCTGTATTTTTATGAGATTAAAAATTGTTGATGTGGGAGCCTGGGGAACTAGCCAGGGAGTAAAATGCTTGTCATGAAAGTCAGAAGACATGAGTTTGAGTCCCCAGGGTTCATGCAAAAATCTCCACATAGCTGTTCATGTCAATCACCTCAGTGTTGCCAAAGGAGCAAGAGCGTGGGTTAGGGAAAGGCCCTGTCTCAAGGGAATAAGTGGAGAGGGAAAGAGGAGCACACTCAACAGCCTCCTTTGATCTCTGAAGTTGTGTACATTGGTTTACACACCTTCAAACTTATGCACACTCACATCCCACACCCAACACCCAACTGCTACTGTGGTCTGGAAAAAGTATGTCATATGGTCATAGCAGAGCGTTGCTGTGTTTCAGTACAGCAGTAGTCTACAAATGCTCCATATGGGTTAGGATGAGGTCTGCACCAAACCCGTCTTTCATCAGCTAACCCACCACAGTCCATTTAGCTTGTTGCTTGGAGATAACATAGCAGTCATCCAGGAGCAATGCAGCAGGTTGGTGAGTTGTTTGGTAATATGCCCCGGTGGGTAACCACCCAAACCAGAACACTTTATAAGAATAAAACAAGAATGAAATGTTGAGCTTATCTCAAATAATAATAACTGATGATAGTTATTATTTACTTTGAACTTATCAGAGAAATACCGTGTTTAAGAATTATTGGTGTCAGGACCCAGGATATGTGGATTAAATTCTGGCTTTAACCTTACCCCCCATGGGATGGTTCATTCTGGATTCCTGGGTCTCTTTTCTCAGCATTCAGTTACTCTGTGTGGTTCTTGTGAGGATTAAGTTACTTGGTACTAAGGACAGGGCTTGGCCTGAAACACAGTAGATATCCAATTGTTTTAAATTATAGTTTGTGTGTGCATTGTGTGGGACAATGGGGTATGAGTGTGTGTACCTGTGTGGAGGGGGACAATGGGGCGTGAATGTGTGTGCCTGTGTGTGTGTGTGTGTGGAACATTGGGTTGTGAATGTGTGTGACTGTGTGGAGGCCAGAGGTCAACCTCTGTGTCTTCCTCTATGACACTCCATCTTTCTACTTCCCATGTTGATTAGATCCACCTATGTCTCTCTTAGGGTCCTCATTGTTGTCTAGGTCCTCTCGGATTGTGATTTGTGGGCTGGCTTTCTTTGCTTTATGTTTAAAAACCACTTATGAGTGAGTACGTGTGATAATTGTCTTTCTGGGTCTGGGTTACCTCACTCAAAATGATATTTTCTAGCTCCCAAGAGTGTCTTAAAATATATAGTAATAAAAGTCCAGGCATTCTGATTAAAGCCCATGGTTTTAACCTCTGCATTGTGCTGCTCCCCGATTGCTGCTGTTGCTGCTGACAGTGACTGGCATTCACAAAACTGGCTGACTGTGCTATGTATTTTCAGAGCATCACGAATTTCCATGACAGATAGGATACAGTATTATACCATCTACAGAAGAGAACTGCGAGCCATGGGGAGCTAGGCAGCTGAGCTTTCCGAGATAGCTAATCTTGCATATCAACCTGACTGGATCTTGAATCACCTGGAGCACAAGGCACGAGGCACTCCTGGGAGGGATTTTCTTCATCAGATAGTGTGCAGCAGGAAGACCCATAATGTGGGCAGCATTTTCTGGGGGCAGACTCAGGTAAACGTGGGCATAAAAGGGGGAAACTTTGCCTTGTGCCTGCTTGCCTTCACTCCTGGTAGGTCTATCTCTACTGTTACTTCGGCATTCTTTTGCCAATATTTGAATCAGCTTCTTTGGGCTGTCAGCATAGACTGAGGACTAACAGCTCTCCAGGAGTCCTCCAGGCCTTCAGCACCAGACTGGGACAGGCAGAGACACCCAGCCTTGTGGACTGAGCAGAATTAGTGTGAGTTAGCAATGTTGGTCTGTGTAATAATACAGACCACATTCTGTAGGCCATCTAATAATCCACTTCATATATGTTCATTCTGTCTACCCTGCTCCTTTAGAGAAGCTGACTGACACATTTCCCTACTGTTAGAAAGCTCTAGGCGTGTATCTTTATATAAAATTGGTGATGATTGTGTTTATGATACGCATCTGACAATCATTTTCTCATAACAAAAGACCAGTTGGTCCAGAATGCTAATGTTTCTGGCCTTTTGAAAAATCTCTAATGGTCCCTGGCCGAGACAATGGACTGTATTTGCAGTTGGTAGGATACTGTTGCTATGGCAACCTGCTACCTTGCAAAGGTGCCATTCTCTCCCTAAAGTAGTCAGAGGCCCGTTTCCAGTCTCACAAAGCTTGGTTGAGACTGTGCCACTTCCTGGTCACTGTCTGTGAACCTGTTCATTCTCTTCGCTCGACAACAAGTTCCATTCAACACAAAGATGTCTTCTTGTCCTGATTCCTCTCTTCATATGCACTCATCACCCTGACTCTCTCTCAAAATTTGCCTTTGAATCTTCCATTGTCTTCCATTTCACCATCCTACGGCTGGCAACAGTAACTTCCTTCTGAAACAAAAGTTGAGAGTGTTCCAGCTTCTTCTTGATTTTTAAACACCTACAATGGGGTAACGCCTCAAATTTCTTGATAACGTAAGAGCTGCTGAAATATTTCGAACTATAATGAGATAACATAGTGCTCATATACGAGGAACTACATATGAATGGAAACATTTGATTTGACCATATAGACAGTACTAAGCCACAGAGCTAAACCAACAATGTTGAAATAAAGCATGAAGAGAAGTAAAGACTGAGTCGCCAAAAAAAAGGGGGGGGCTGGAGAGATGGCTCAGGGGTTAAGAGCACTGGCTGATCTTCCAGAGGACCTGAGTTTAATTCCCAGCAACCACATGGTGGCTCACAACCATCTGTAATGAGATCTGGCTCCCTCTTCTGGCCTGCAGGCATAAATGCAGGAAGAGAACTGTATACATACTAAATAAATAAAGCTTAAAAAACTTATATATAAAAAAGACTGAGTCGCCATGAGTCTACTTGTAAATCATATTTAAGTATCATGTCTACCTTTTTGCATGACATGGTTAAGGCCGCAGATGCTAGGGCAGGATCAGAGTGTCAACCTCAAGATTTCATTTTTCAGGAAAATAAGCAGCTGACAGAAGATAGATGCCAACAAGGTGACGATAGACTTTCAATAGATACATAAAGTGTTAATGTGGTTTTTCAGTATAATACTCCAGATAAAAAGTCTATCTAGGTAGACAGGAAGAGCTTTCACAACTTGGGTTAGCACGTCTACTCCTGCGTACAGCCCACACGCCAGCCCTGGCTGGGAAATTGCTGCTCAGTTTGAGCTCCCCACCCAGAGAACAAGCCATTATGATGGAATAAAAGGGAAGGAACATGCACCCCACCATGTTCCCGGCAAAACCACACAGCACAGACTCATGCTGCAGGCTCCAAATGGCCCAGGCTATTTTAGAACAACAGTATCTATTTTTCATGCTGAATTACTGCAATTTCAGGCACAGCTGTTACACTGAAAATTATAATGGTCAACATTTATTCAACAGAAGCTGTACTTCCCCCCTTCATCAATCAATCATTTGCTTCGCTTGCCATAAAAAAAGAAAACCCTCAAACTTATTTGGCAGTTAGTAACTTTCAAAGCTTCATTATAATCCGTTTTGACCTTCCGATCAGCCATTATTTCCTGCTGCCCCGCAATGTGTAAGTGGGGCTCCACTTCAGCAGCTCACTAACACAGCAGCCTCCCTCCCCTGCCCACCCCCGTTTCTCACTTCAACAGGACCATCTGTTTTTCCCCTACTCCCTGTAAACGCTGTCTTTTTCACTACCAAGCACCAGTCTCCCCTCCTGAAGAAAGCAATCTCTGTAGATGCTAACTCAGCTTTGGGAGATTTCTCTACTTCGGAGGCTTCTGTAAGCCTCTTCACCCCCTAACTGAATGTTTCTCATCTCATATTCACCGGCATGAGTGCAAGCGAAACACAATTTACACAGTGCATTCTGTGTTCATCCGAGTTCTGTACAGTAGATGGAAGCTGTTGAACACATCAAACTCTTCATGCCGTGATAGGCAAGGGGAATAGAATTCACTTCTTCTTCTTCTTCTTCTTCTTCTTCTTCTTCTTCTTCTTCTTCTTCTTCTTCTTCTTCTTCTTCTTCTTCTTCTTCTTCTTCTTCTTCTTCT
>JAQHUG010000104.1:989882-1011260 GCA_028555095.1 Dicrostonyx torquatus | reverse complement strand
GCCTCTGCTGAGAGGCTCACAGCATGAGCTGCGAGCTGCGTTAGTTCTTAGGCCCAGTCGGGAGGTGAGTTCCTCATCAGATCACACCTGTGCATGATTTGGGTCGTTGTTTCCGACACAGACAAAAGCTTGTTTCCTCAGCTCTCCTGTGGATTCTGTCAAACAATTAATTTCTTTCAACTCGCATAAACCTCAGTCAAGATCCATTACCATTTAACCACACACAATAGTAGCATGCTTGTCATTTTGAGACTATTCTTCTCCATAAGAGGAATTCACAGTTCCTTTGTCTTCATTATTGTAGGACATGGAATTTTAATGGATTGCATAAATCAAAAGAGAACAACCCAATGATCGTCAGAAGGGATATGACTTCAGGCAACTAGTGAGCCAAATTGGATCATGCCATGACTAGAACCAGTGGCCGAGGCTATCTGTCATGAGAAGACACAAGCCTAGACAGGCACTCTCACTGTGAGCTGTCAGGAAGTTCATGAACAAAGGCAGGAGGCTGACTCTGTATGGCCCAGGCAATGTGGAGCAAGATTAGCATCCCAGAGTGTTCAGCAGAACTAACTCAGCTAGGAAAAGGTCCAAACACAGCATTTTCTTGTAGATGAAATAGAAAATCATATGCCAAACCCCCAATAGAGCTGCATGTGATGCTGGGGGATTTAAGTGTAAATGATGGATAGTTCTTGTTAGGTCAAGTAGATATTTTATCATCGACTCTCCGAGAGAGAAGCAATAGACAAATACTGTTCACTCTCTTTGGATTCTGCAAATATACATAGAAGCTTCTGAGACATTCTTTCTGCTCAGTCATGGGGTACATGTCTTTGCATGGTGAACTATGTGTGTGTGAGGTATAGGAGTGTGCACAATGTTGTGGTTGGCTCACCCAGAAGCATAGTCTAGGCAACCCCTCCCGTGTGTGCATGTGTGAGCAGTATTTGTGAACATGTGTATGTGTGTGAACCCTGTACCTGTGACTATGCGTGTGGTATATATGTGTATGTGGAGTGTATGTGTGTATAGGTATATGGATTTTCATGATCATGTGTATGTATGTGTGTGTGTACACACGCATGTGCATGCACATGCACATGCACAGGTATACTCAGAGGCCAAAAGTTGAGGTTGACATCAGTTGTCTTCCTCTATCACCTCCGCTGTATTTTTGGATCAAGGTCTCTCACTGAGGCCAGAGGTAACTGATTGGCTATCCTGGTCAGAGCCCTCTGATCATCCTGTCTCTACTTCCCCAGTGCTGGGATTGCAAGTGAGCACTTCCATGCCTGTTTTTGTGTGTGTGTTCTGAGGATTAATTTAGGGCCTTACACATCTACAGCAGCCCTTTATCCACTGGTAACCTCCTTACTTACGGCATTACCTTTTATTCCTCATCTTATATACACTTCACTTCTGTTAGTTGAATCTGTTTTCCAAGCATTTATTTAGCTGTTGGCTATCTCGTTTCCCTTTCCCAAGAACGTACGCTTGTTTTCAGAGAAGCATTTGTGTTACACGCTAGTATACCATACCTTGTTTGACTCAGGTAACTGAATCCTCAGCAACAGTGCCCATCTTAATACGAAACAGCTCTGTAGGCAAGTCTTCATTCTGTTCTCTGTATGAACATAAGGGGGGCTTGCCAGGGTAGCATTCTGCAAATAGGAAAAAAAAAACACAATTTGCTGAACAAATAGCACGGTTGGGAAATACTAAATAATTTTAGTTTAAGCACGGTCTTCAGTATCAGACTATTAGATCAGTTTTATCTTTCTGTCTTTGCCCAAAGACATATGCTGTATATTACAACAATAACAGAAAAGTCATACATACAAAGGCTTTGGCTGTTCATATTCCTATGAGGAAACAGAGGCGGTATCTCAGGTGAGTTAACAAGCTATGACCAATGGTACGACAATTGGTTTTTTTCTGTATCAGAACACATCAGTCCATATTTGGAGTCTCTGGTTCAGGTGCTTGCTTGCTCTGTCCTGAGGCAGACTGGTCTGCTGTCTAAACTTGCCCTTTTTTGTGTGCAGTCAGCTGGTGGATTTCCTGGGTCTGCTGAGTCTGAGGTGGGCACAGCGAGAGTAGCTCCTCTTCACACAATTCTTCCTCTCTGCGGAAGGCTAGCCTGGGCTTGGCTTCACAGTGCTGAGTTCCTAGTGGGAGTGGGCGGATGCCCGCAGTGCCCACTGAGTACAAGAACTGGAGCTTGTACATGCTGCCTCCCCGGCATTCTGTTAGATGAAGCCAGTGTGAACCTTGATTCCAATTCTCTGACAGAATTGCATTCTGTGCCTTGACAACTTTATCTACCAAGTCACTCTGCAAAGCGACATCGACACAGAAGGGAACGCTGTCCATCACAGATGCCATTAAGCTTGCTTAAGTGATTTGCTTAAGGAGATATTGGTTAGACCCACTAGGTTACCTCCGAATGCATTAATTAATGGGGTCAGAAGCCTAGAACAGTATGCATAGGACAAGGCTTGGATCTCATAGGCCTTAGAATTATATTTGTGTTGGCAACTTTGACCAAGCAAGATATCCACCATGGCTTGAATACAGTGATGTCAGGGTATTCAAGGCCAAGTGCAGAGAGGATATGAAATGAATGACACATCACACTTCCCATGCCTGGGAATGAATTAACTAAAACACAAAGAAATTTCACATTAAACAACTGTTGAGAGCTAGCAAATGTTTGGGGTCTTGAAACTCTATTTTGTTTAAAAGAGTCAAAGTAAGATACGGCTTTCAGTAAGCTGTTCTTTTTTTTCTAAATTTGGCCAAGTTTTAATAATTACCTTGCCCTTAAAATGTGTTTGGTGATAGAGAGATAGGCTGTGAGGAACTCACACTACTGCTGATAACCATCTCTACCTCTAGTTCCAGGGGATCTGATACCCTCTTCCGGCCTCTGTGAGCACTGCAGGCATGTGATGTACATAATGTAGGCAGACAAACACTATTTTTTTTATCAAAACAATATTTATTTATTTATTTATTGGTCTTTTTCGAGACAGGGTTTCTCTGTAGCTTTGGAGCCTGTCCTGGAACTAGCTCTTGTAGACCAGGCTGGTCTCGAACTCACAGAGATTCGCCTGCCTCTGCCTCCCAAGTGCCAGCATAAATATTTTTTAAAAAACAAGTAAAATATTGTGTTCACTCAGATGTGTATATATATATATATATATATATATATATATATATATCAGTCCTGATTTTCCTTCAATGCAGAACAAAATGGAACCGTTTTGAAGGTGGAAATCTCACTGACGGAATCTTTTTCTATTTAGCAGCGTCAACAGTAGTGCTTAAGAAAGGCTTCATCACAGACGGGATGCCTGGCACAAGCAGGTTCAACTGGGGAAACATTTATCTTGCTCGTGGTTTCAGTCTCTCATGATGGGGACACATGGCAGCACGGAACAAGTCACTTCTCAGCGGTCAGGACGAGGAGATGGAGAATGCCTGTCAGTGGGTCTTCTCTGCAAATGCTGTTGTAGACTTACTAGGGGCATCCCTTGCCAGGTGTATTTAGAAAGCCAGTCAAACTGACAGTGACGGGTAGCCATCAAAGGCCCACCGTTTGTCAACCTGACGCACAGATGACATCCTTTTAAGCACTTATAGGAGTGCTTGATGTGGCCCATCGTAAGAACAGAAACTGTTCAGTGAACCATTACATGGCAGGAACTTTTCTTGGCTTCTCAGTTTGAATTGTATATAGCGTGATTTTGAGACAAAAATCCAAACTCAGTTTAAAAAATGCAGGAAAAATAGCTAAAATTGCTTTTGATAATATCCTTCCTAGGGTGTGTTCTTTGTGTGATACCCAGATTTGTGTGTTTCTAATGAAAAGCATAAAATATTCAAAGCCTGGAAAGATGCCAGATTGTTCATGTACAAACAGTGTAACACACACACACACACACACACACACGCACACACAATCTGTGAGAGCAAGAGGAATTTTGATGGTTTTCTTACTCAAAAAAGATTAAGTTCAATAACCACTTTTGGCCAGTTGTCATCATGGACTAGATTTGCATAACAGAAAATATAGTTAAGCCTATGAAGACAAAATATGAGCACAATCCATTTGTAGTCTATCTCCAGAATTGCAATGCTTGCCACTTAGCATTCCTCTAAAGCTGCAGAGGGTACCAGTTTCCAGGGAGTGGGGAGTTCCTTGTTTGGCCAACGAATTGTCTTCAGCAATGACAGAGGGAACCATTTTTTTTTTCTAGTATCAGAGATATTTTCAAGTAGAATATTGAATTCGTTCAGTGTTTAGGTGGTTGGAGAGAGAGAGATCCGACATCTTGATTTGTGTTAAATTTTTTTTTTATGAAGTCAGCTTTTCTGTACTGGGTTTTTAAGATTGCAGGTAACAAACCCCGTTTGCTGTCCATCCTTGTTCCACCCTATGTCACCAGTGACACTAGAGAGGCAATGTGCCTGTGGAACACATAACCTCTACTCTTTCAGATAATGTCGTGAGTTTTTCTAAAATCGAATGTCTTTAATTGCTATTTCTCTTTGAAGTTGTTGAGTGTTTTTTATGGGTATAATTATAAGCCTTATTAATACGTATTAAATAAAATGGCCTTTCAAGTTTATAAAATTGCTTTAATTTTTCCCCCCAAATCATTTGCAGAAAAGGATAAATGGAAAGGGGAGTTTGGTGAAATTTACCAGGAGTTTCAAAAGCCTTCATTACAGGTATTTTTAATACTCAATTATAAGGGCTTAGTTTAAAAATAGCTTTGTAATTAAACTTTGAAATGAAAAAGAATCAAGCAGCTTTTGACTAAAGACACATTTCTCTGGTATTAAGGTTTGCAAGAGTAAAGTTTTAGTTGAAAGGAAATACGGCAGATAGCATGCTGGCAGATAGTGCTCATGCTGCGGACCGGCTGCATTGGAGGCACACTTGCTTTGGATTACATCACATCCATTGCCTTTAGAGGCTGGCCCATGCAGAGGGCCCCACTAAGCGACACTGGGCTCTGTTAAACAGCCCCACTTCTGACCACCGAGCATTTTGGTATTCCTCTGGCATTTTGACTTTTCTATTCATGTCTTCACAATTTTTGCTGATTTTCAGGTATTTAGCGGGCACATGCCATCCTTTAAGACCGGGCCGGTTTCACTGACCTTTGTCGGGTGAGGTATCATCCACCCTCTCCAGGAAATGGCTGGTGGGAGAATATCCATGCTGAGACTGGTGGGTTTCTATGTCTAAGGATGGACTGCCTGTTGCCTTGGTCATCTGTCACTATGCGTTTATACTGCTCTCCCTGGAAGGCTCGGTATGTGGACTAAGAAATCTTTTGCGGAACAAGAAATACAAATCAGGGTAGGGATGGCAGGATGGATCAGGTGGAAGATCCTGCCAGAAATCATGGGGACCTGGTTGAATTACCCAGAAATCAAATATGGATGGAAGGACAGAACGGACCCCACAAAGTTGTTCTGACTGTGACATGCATGCCATAGTGGACATGGACACCCAGCATAAGGTGCACTAGCATTAATAATTAATACATAAAAATCCAAGAAATGTTCTATGACGACCTATAGAAAGAAGAGTTTTAAAACATCCATTCATATCAGAACTCTAACCTAGGAAGTTAGAAAAGAGGGAGACTCTTTAAGGGGGAGTATAAAAGAACAAAGATGATGGAATAGCAGAGGGGATGGATACTGGGAGTGGACATGTTTAAATGGAGATTGGAATGTGCAGGAGATAGGAAAAGAGAATTAACCCAAGTGAAGAGTGTATAAAAGAGCCATGTATTCCTATCTTCTAAGACAGCTTAAAACATTTTTTTTTAAAAAAAAGATAGAAATTGAAGGGAATATTCTGTATTCCTGGTTAATGCTGCTACTGGAAGCCATGGATCAAAAAATATCTAAGAGCTAGATGTAAGATACCTCTTTATGAGTCATTGACCAGAGAGGCCCCAGAGACCCAGCAAACAAGACAAACTCTTGCCATTTCTCTAGGTTGTCCATCACAAATAGATGGTAAGGCACTGTTACTGAAGGCAACAGGTCCTTTGGTGGCAGGACATAGGGAGATGTGAACTCAGATTTGAGCTAGAAGCTTCCTTCCTGTTGGCTATCTATGTGGGCTGTTGAGGGAGAAAAGTCATCGCCGTTCTTACCTGGCTGTTAACCCTGTGAACCACAGCCCATGCTGCCAGGCAAGCATGTGCCCACTGGTGCAATAGTGACATGGATGTTATGGGAGAAAATCTTTGCGTGAGTAGACCCCAGACAGGAGGTTAATATCGAGAAATGGAAAAAACTCTTGGTTTGATTTTTTTTAAAAAAAATTAAACACTGAGATGTAAATGAAAACTGCCGATCAATAAACAGGCCAATGAAATGAGTAGATAGTTCTCCAAAAGAAAAGCAAATGCTCAATAAATATTTTTTTAAATGTCCATCATCCCTAAAGTTTAGAGAAATGAAAATCAAAACTACTTTGAGATTCCATCTCATCCCAGTCAGAAAGGCCATTGTCAAGAAAACAAATGAGAGCAAATGAGTTTGTGGAGGAAGGAGGAACCCTACTTACTCTTGGTGGAACAGTCAGCTAGTTCAACCACTATAAAAATCAGTGTAGACGTTTCTCAAAAACAAGTTTAAAAATAAGACGGCTGTAAGACTCAGCTCTGCCACTCCTGGGTATGCGCCCAGAGGACTCTCTATCCTGCCACAGACACTGTCACAACCATGTTCATTGTGTCTCTTTCTATAGCAGCAAGGCAACAGCAGACCTTCACCTAGATGCTTGTCATCAGATGAATGGAAAATGAAAGCATGGAATCTGTAGGAAATATGTAGAAATAAAAAACCTGATATTAAATGAGCCAACTCATGCTTAGAAATGCAAGTACCACATGTTCTCTCTCATACATGGGTTCTGTTGTCTAATTGTTAAATATGTATACTTAGGTGGGAGTAAACATGGGTACCGGCCAGAAAACTGGAAACGTGGCCATGAGAAGAGAGAAAACAAGGCTTTCGCTGACGAGATAGGAGAACAGTAAAGGGCATGAGATACTAAGTTAGAAGTAGAAGAGAAACGGGTACAGTTGAGGGGGGGCTGGGTAGAAGCGAGTGAGTGTGGAAGGATCAACCAAAATGCCATAAGGAAACCTGTTACATTGTGAGCTAATTCTAAAAATTATATTTACTTTTTTTGGTAAAATATCTAAAAAAAAAAAAAAAGAATCTGAATCCATAGTCTTAAAAACTGCTGGATAATGACAAGAGAACAGACCTTACGGGACTGGAGAGAAGAGAAATGCAAATATCAGAAAGTTTCTTCAAAATGTTCCAAAGAAGAAACTATTAACAAGGAAAACAATTTCTAGTTAACTTCACATTTTGGTGAGAATGTAAGCGAAAACAATGTAAGCAAGAAGTGCATAAATTGGCATTTTTAATTTGAAGCTGTTTTTATGATTCAAATGTTCCTAGATTAGAGGAGCAACCGGAGATAGCAGGACACCATTGCAAAAATGTTCCTTTCAAAGTAGATTCACAAGAAAGAATAAATTATGCAAAATGTACTTGTTGGAAGAAGGCTTTTGAAACTTTTTTTCAGGAACATCCTATGAGAATATTCAACTCCAGCTGTCTTGTATCAAGTGTGTGTGTGTGTGTGTGTGTAATTTTTTTTATCAGAATGTTTTACTGGCCTATAAACTTTTCTTCACAGCTCCAATAACAATTAAATGAACATAAGCAACTCTCAAAAGTAAAACTTGTAAGTTTAACAGTAAGCTGGCATTCTGTATTTGTTAAGAACAGTCATCGCATTCAAAATCTGATCCAATCTGAAGCAGTTTGTATTAAGGGACTAAATTGCAATGACATAATAAATCATCGCAACGTAAGAAGGAAAACTCTAGGGCTCTGTCGACTCTCCGTATTGCTCTAGTGATTCTGTTCCAATATTATATCAAATTATAGCAGTGGTATTTTTAACTATGCAAAGTCTATGTTCTTTCTCCTTTATCTCTGTTATCCTTGATTCCCTAAGTGAAATTTTTTTTTTAAAAAAGCTTCACTCTTCAGTACCATTCCTGATATTTATTATTTTGCTTTCAGAAAAATGAACTCAACAGTTGTCTTAGGGTTTCTATTGCTGTGGCAGAACATGACCAAAGAGCAGGTTGAGGAGGAAAAGGTTTATTTGGCTTCCACTTCAGTATGCTGTTTATCACTAAAGAAAGTCAGGACAGGAACTCACACAGGGCAGGATCCTGGAGGCAGGAGCTGATGCAGAGGCCATGGAGGGGTGCAGCTTACTGGCTTGCTTCCCATGGATTGCTCAGTCTGCGCTCTTATAGAACCCAGGACCACCAGGCCAGGGGTGGCGCCACTCACCATGAGCTGGGCCCTCCCCCATTGATCACTAATTGAAAAAATGCTTTGCAGCTGGATCTCTCATGAAGGCGTTTCCTCAACCGAGTCAGTACCTTCCTCTTCAGTGACTCTAACTGGTGTCAAGTTGACACACAAAACCAGCCAGTACAACAATTTTATGTTTTATCATCGAGTATTTGACCTGGGCCCTGTGAATTTTGAAGCAAGACTCATTGTGACCCATACATTTAACTCTTTTTCAAATAATAGTTTTAAAATTTCTCCCATCCAAGTACTAACCAGGCCCGACCCTGCTTAGCTTCCGAGATCAGACGAGATCGGGCGCGTTCAGGGTGGTATGGCCGTAGACTAGTTTTAAAATTTCTGACTTTCTTTTTTATTTTTTTTTTTTTTTTCATTTCTAATGCTGTGGTCAAACCCCATGGCCAAAAGCAGCTCATGGAAGAAAGAGTTCATTGTGGCGGGTAGCCCACAGGAAAATTCATAATGGCGGGGTAGGCATGGCAGCAGACGGTCAGAGTCACATCTTCAACTGCAAAGAGGAAGCAGAGAGAGCAAACTGGTAGTGAGCAGGCTATGACCTCTCAAAACTCATCACCAGTGATATGCTTCCTCCAGCAAGGCTGTACCTCCTGAAGATCCATAATGATGCCCCAAACCGCATCACCCACTGGGACCTAGTATTAGGTACCTGAGCCTTGGGGGGACATGTGCCATCCAAACCAGCACACTTCCCAAGCCATCTCCATCGTTTCCCTTCTCATCTATTCTACTGATGATTACTCTATTGAACAGGTCCTTGTATTAGTAAAAGTATTTTCCTAGCTTCCAGTCTTCCACTTGGATTAATTACAATTTTCTGATCCTGATCATTTCATTTCCATGACCATATTGTTATGGTCCCTCCTTGTCGACCTTCTTATGTGCAGAAGGCCGGCCCTCTTGCTCTGTTTTTCCTCACAAATCCTTTCTCCCACCATTTCTTTTTAGAATTCCCCTGTCCAGAACTAACCATCTCCATTATTTTTTTTCCATTTTCATTTTCTCAGACAGCAACCACCTTCCCTGAGCTCCACAGATCTCAACAAGCTCAGAAAAGGAGAGGGTAAACAGGTGGGGGAAAGAATCAACAGAACACACCTAGGAAGAACTGCTGCAGAGAGCCGGAGAGGCTGTGTGTGTGTGTGTGTGTGTGTGTGTGTGTGTGTGTGTGTGTGAGCTCACACACTTAAAATATCTTCAGAAGCATTAAAAGACGTTAACCGAACACTTAAGAGACCAGCAACAAAACAAGCAGGTTCTTAAGAGGACTGAAGGATCAGACGGTAGGCTCCAATACTGAGTGCTCTACTTGTTTTTATTGTAGTTTTCAAACAGGGTATTCCACTTTGTGGTCCCTCAAAATAGGCAGTGGAACAGGCATTAGGCTATGCTCATTAAAACGCTTATTTACCAAACTCTTATCACATCTGATAGCACATTCATTTATTACATTAATGAGCTAGATTGAAACTTTTCAGCGTCACTCTGGGTCGTCTACCTGGATTCCAGTCTGTGATTTCAACTGCCTCTTCTCATTCCTCCAGATGGCCTCAAACCTATGAAAGCAATAAAGGAAACATCCTTTGAGAATCCAGCAGAAAGAGCTAGTTGCATAAAGGGCGTTTTGTGCAGAAATAATGCTGGGCTTGAGATGAAAGGGAGAGACAGCAGCTGGTAAGATGTGTCACAGTCTATTTGAGACTAGTGGTGCCACCATCGCAGATGGCCAGGTATGTGTTAAGAGGAATTAAATACCTGAGCAAACAAAGGAAGGCATACACCTTGCTGGCGTTTGTATGTCATGCTAGAAGTCTGTTACCTCTTTGCGTTCCTGGTAGGGCTGGGAAAGACTGGAACAGTGATGACTCAATCAGAGTTCAAGGATGAGGAAGAAAATTGCTTAGGAAAAGGTATTCTGATCAGAGTATAGATGGGAAAATTGAAAGTGGGTGGAGCTTTAGTATTCTTTTGTGTACTGATTAGTGTTTTCTTTAATTTTCCAGGCTCTATTATCACTTTTAAGTTCACCATTATTTTCTTACTAACACACCACAGGGGACATCATTTTGAGGACAGCTTCATCGGAAAGCTTGTAATTTTGCTCAGCAAATTTGGTGTCTTCTAAACAAAACAAATGACTTTGATTTGAATACTAAATTATGATAGGAAACATCCAAAAACTCCCTAAATATGGGTTTTGGAAAAAAGACTTCTAGAGAGGACTTGATCATGTTATCAAAACTTACAAGCAAGAGGATGCCCATAGAAAACTCTCCTGCCCCTATGGTGCTCCTCAAAATCTAGATGCTGGAATCATTTAGAAGGCTCATTTCCTTACATCTCCATCTAGAGCAGTGGTCCTCACCCTTCCTAACATTGAGACCCTTTAACACACTTCCTCATGTTGTGGTGACCCCTAAAACCATAAAATTCCTTCATCGTTACTGTTACCAATCATAATGTAAATATCTAATACGCAAGC
Source organism: Dicrostonyx torquatus (assembly GCA_028555095.1). Lineage (NCBI taxonomy): Eukaryota > Metazoa > Chordata > Mammalia > Rodentia > Cricetidae > Dicrostonyx > Dicrostonyx torquatus. Next base: position 1,000,309 of record JAQHUG010000104.1, on the reverse strand, counting down.
AGTCTCGACCCACTAATTGAGAACCTCTGATCTAGAGTGAGAGGACCAGAAGCATGGGTGTATGGAAACCTCTTCGTCGGGTCATCTGCCAATGACTTTTTGATGACAGCGTCTCTCAGTTGGATAGCTAACATACTGAGAGGATGAATATGAGAAATGGAGGGGACATAAATGACATCTGCCTTTCCAACCGGCCAGAGTTGTTGGTGCCCTTCCCACCAAATGAAAGAGAAAGAATACAACACAGTTCCTAATACAGATAGTGTCTTAAGAGTTTGGGACACTATTTAAAACCACAGCAACTGTTTAAACACATTCCTGCATCGAGGTTCTAGCTGGTACCTTCTGTTTGCCAGGCCCTTTGTCAATTCACCCTTCATCCTCTGGAAGAGGAGTTAGCATTTTTATCCTCAGAAGCATCCTTTCAGCCCGGCAGAACAGATATCTGTAACAGGATTCTGGAGTCAAGGATGGGATGGTGAATTTTTAGACAGAAATTTCAATTAACAATATAAATATTAGCATGCCTCCCTAAGGATTCCATTAAACTAGAAATGGGAAAAAGACTTTAGCAGAAAACTAAGATCCTGCCGATGATGAGAAGTGAGAAGGGACTGACGTGGGCTGAATGCATGTGTTCCCACCTAATGTCTCCACACCACACTAACTCCCCCTGGAGCTAACAATCTTTGCGCTAGCCTCACATTTTAGAAAATGTTGTGTTACCCAGACAATTGGTGCTTCCCTAGAACAGGCTGCCTGGAAACCTTCCCTACTGCAGACACAACCATTCTGAAGATAGATTCTTGTTCAAATGTTTAGAAAGCTTTGGCAAGGCTAATGCAGCAAAAGCACCACAGATCTTACTAAACATTTTGGCCATAACTTTGCCCACTTTCTTGCAGAGACTATAAAGTGTGATGTGAACATTCCAACATTTTTCTTGAGGACTTTTTGGTGTTTTATGCTTGTCTGAAGGGTAACTGAGAGGGCTACAATCTAAGAATTGATGAAATATCCGAACCTTCTCTGTAAAATGAAACATCCCCTTTAATGATGTGAGTTTGAATCTAATGGAAAATTGATTGGGTGCCTTGTCGAAGTTTCCCTGTTGTCTTCAGTTGTTCACATCCGCTCCAGCAACACTTACCTAAAATATTTAATCTACTTTTTCTTCTTTCTGAGAAATTTTTCTGCAGGTGAGAATGTTGCCTGGGAGGATATGGTCTGACACTTGGTTTTAATTAGATAAACACCGGAGAAATCTATCTGATGACAAGGATCATTGTAAGCCAGGCAGTGGTGTCGCATGCCTTTAATTCCAGCACTCTGAAGGCAGAGGTAGGCAGATCTCTGTGAGTTCAAGGCCAGCCTGGTCTATGAAGTGAGTGTCAGGACAGCCAGAGCTGTTATACAAAGAAACCCTGTCTCAAAAATCAACAAGCAAACAAACAAAGAAAGTGATCATTGTCAGGAGAATCATGAGTCTAAAAACACAACAGACCCGACACTGCTAGGCAGCATGGAGGTCTGTGTCTTGACTTTGTTTTTATGTATGCATTGGCTAACAGATAGATAGCCACAGTTTCTTTCTTTCTTCTTTGTAGCCTGCGCTGGAACTAGCTCTTGTAGATAGTGATGTGATAACCATGGAATCAGTTGACCTCTCACTGTTGAAGATAGACAACTACAAAGTCACTAACTCAAAATTACAGCAAGTCAGTGGGGGAAATAAAAAAATGTTCATATTTCAATTATCTATAAACTCTGCAGAAGCCACTTGTGCCCTGCCTGGAATGCCTTAGATTCAGAGTTCTCTGAGTTCTTTCACACCCTTGAGGCAGCAGGACACACAGTGGAAAAGAAGACATTTGTATCAGTGTCCTGAAGTACAGTTGACACAGTTTTCAGGAGCAAGGAGGAGTCACTGTCTCTACCTACCTGGACCCAATTTCTGAGAACATGCAGGTGGGGAAGTCTGTTCTAACAGTACACGAATAACGTTTTCACCTTTGTCCATCTATCATTGTTTTGAGGATAAAATCCCTGGGATCATAACCAAGAGATCTGGGAAGGCAGCAAGAGCAGAGAGAGGGACTCTTTATCCAGTGATATAAATAAGTTCTTCATTTCTTCATCCCCTCCTTTTCACTCCACTTTACTTTAAGCAAAAAAGAAAGTCTCTCCACCCTGTTCCATGAACTGAGGCAGATTTCATGACTCCTTTTCTCTCAAAGAAAGAATTACTGGAAGTTAAGAAGAGTAAAGCTAAACCTGAAAAATTGCAGCAAGATTGAAGTTTGAGAGCTGCATATGTTGAACAGAGAAAGAGCATGGCTCTAGAATGTTGGCCAGTGGAAGAGCACAACTCTAGAATGTTGGTCAGTTGAGGAGCATGGCTCTAGAATGTTGATCAGAGGAAGAACATGGCTCTAGAATGTTGATCAGAGGAAGAACATGGCTCTAGAATGTTGGTCAGTTGAGGAGCATGGCTTTAGAATGTTGATCAGAAGAGCATGGCTCTAGAATGTTGATCAGTGGAAGAGCATGGATCTAGAATGTTGATCAGGAGAAGGACTCTAGAATGTTGGTCAGATGAAGAGCATGGCTCTAGAATGTTGGTCAGTTGAGAATCATGACTCTAGCATGCTGATCAGTAGAAGAGCATGACTCTAGAATGCATTCCCAGCACTGTCAAACAAGCCAGACCAAACCTAACCAAACAACCTAAAGCCAAGACATTTACAGTGATGTAAAACAGAAAAATGTACATAGCAGAGATCTGACACTTGAGTCTGTGCTTGACAGACACTCTGTAAACATGTCCATCAGAACTTAGACCTTGCATAATCTTTAGATTTTCTTAAGCTTGTTTGTGTTTTTTCATGTTTTGTCAGATGCCTTCTTAAAATATAAAAGCATTACATTAGAATTTCCCACCATATGTTCAGCTCCAATTCATTCTTACGTCAAGACAACATGATAAGGGCTTCTGAGGTAGGATGGCACATCAGAACCTGCCTGTGTGTGATGCCTTCATTGACTGAGAAGAGTAGGGATAAGGAATAAGTTATTTTTCCAGCAGAGAACTAGCAGAACAGCCCTGGAATCACACAGGGATGGCAGTGAAACCAGGGCTTCAACCACAAGGTTCCCTGGTGTAGGGAAAGGGAGATAAGCCAGTTAACCCCTCTCCCCGGGGCAAGCCCAACAGTTCATAAATCTGAAAATCCAGTTGGGGTTTTGGTGAGACAGTGACTCTTCCAGTTGGCTGGGTCGGCAGTGGGGATGAGTTTCATGGCTCAGAGGCCGAGGCAAAATGCCATACCAAGGGGAACCTGCTGCATTAAAATTGAACGCTACACTGGGGACCTGGGAATATGGAAGAATCACAAGTCAAGGAGCCTAGGGTCAACTTGTAACAACTGCAGGCAGATGATAGCCACGGGGACAGTCATGGAGGGTGAGAATGCTGGTAAGCGGAGGGGTGACCTGAGTCACAGGCTCAGTACAGCAATGAAGAGGGTAATGGAGTATGAGAGTATGGTATGGCACAGATATGTTACCTGAGAATAATTAGAATAGGGTTTCCCTCACTCTGAGGTTAGTGGCTATATAAACTCGTCCATGTGCCTCGAGGCTGGCTGTCGCAGGTCTCTGAACTCTGAAGCTCCAGTCAGTGATTTGACAGCTGGAGCCTCACCCCTCCAATGGGGTATTTAACGCTTCAGAAGTACAGGGACAAGTTCACCAACGGGGCACTTCCCCACTCCTAATACCCTTCAAAGAGATGCCCTGTCTACAGCATTAGTTACCCCATGGTATAGGAAGGCAGGAAAACATGCCTCAGCCCATAGACTGTAAACCATGTACACACTGCTGAGGTTCTTGATGTTCAAAAACCAGAAGGTAAAAACAGAAGTTCTGAGCATCAGACAATTGTTCAGTGGACTAAGTGAGCTCTGGCTGAATGGGATGTGTGTGTGGGTGCGGGGGTGGGGAGCAAGAGACTGTCCAATTACTGTGGCCCTACATCCATATCTACCTGACAGACTGCAGTTGGAGAAGACACAGGCTGCCCCAACAGGTTGTCTTGTATTTATTTATTTACTGTCTCTTGTGTTTCCCTTTTACTTTTCAGTATACTTTCATTAATAGTTTGAGCATATGAAGCTTTTTAAAATTCTACTCCAGTCATTTATTTAATTTTATGTTCACTTATTTATTGGGTAATCATCTGTAAATCCTGTGGGTTTTTTTTTTTTTTGCCATTCCCCTACACTCTTGTTTGTCCTCCCTTTTACTTAACCTTTTTGGTTTTCTATTCTCTCTTCCCTGCAATCTTTACCTCATTCATTACTATTTCTATTTTAATATAAATTATTTGGAAAACTTCACAGTACATTACAGTATTTTTTGTTTGTTTGTTTTATGGACATTGGTGGTGTCAAACTGGGCTTTAATTAGTTTTAACTGTCCCTATTTCTTTCTCAGCTTAGTGTTGTTGCTGTTAATGGCAGTCTGTTTTCTCCAGTTCTGGGGTTTTGTGTCCTCATGGGTATGCTTGTCACTAATTAGATTCTCAAATAAAACCAGGAGAAATACCTAAGCCAGGGGATGCATAAATCAAAACACACACACACACACACACACACACACACGAAAAAGCAAGGCAACTTGACTTCTCCAAAAGACCATAACTCTCCAATTGTTGAATCCAAAGGTACTGACATAACACACATGATGAAGAATTCACAGTTTTACCTCCAAAAAATTGCCCATCGCTTCAAAGAGGATATAAACCAAGAGATGAATTATATAAGGAAATGACTAACATAGGCAAGAGAGTCAGCGATGTGTCTAAAGAATTTAACTAGAAAGCTGCTATTTTTAAAATGACAACAAAATAGAACAGAAAGTTTGGAAAAGAAAGACCCAACAACATAAACGGGTAACTAGTACAGCATTTCCGAAAGCCACATGGGAACCCACTCTTTTATAATATCTCTGCAGACGTAGTTATAAAAAGTTTAAAAGGGGTTTAGTTGGAGAAGGAATGATTGCGAGTAGAGACACACACCAGACCTTTGTGCTCAATCCTAAGCCTTGCAGACAGCAAGTGCCTTTCTATGCCCTGACGAGAGTGGTTCTTCTGTAACTTTCCTCTTCTTCCCATCTCCCCGTACCCCCTTTCCCCAAATGTCAGACAAATCCAAACTAAGGGAAATTATACAAAGCACCTCAGTATGTATGCTTTGTAAGACAAATGTCCAAAACAAGGGCTCAGTCAGGGGCAGTGTTGAGTTTAGATGGGGTGATGGTTATACCTTGTACTCCCTCTTGGAGCAGGAGAACCTACACAAAATAAACATATCTGCGTAAAATAGGCTATTTAGTAAAAGGTCATCAGTCTTTTATTTTAATGATTAATGAATGATACATGTTTCTAATGACAGAGATGAGATCTGGAGTGTACGAAACTTTCTTTAGTAAGTTTTCTATGATTCTAAATCTGTTCTAAAACATTTAATTTATTCCAATATTATTTTCTATGTTTATATATATATTGTTATTTATACTGTAATATTGTATTATAATAAATAATTCTCATATAATATATAATGATAAAATAATATATATGTAATAATATGTAATTATTTATATTGTTGCTATAAACAAATTAAGACCTTAAACAATGTTAATATTTTCTGATATAAGCCTTACTGGGCTAAGATCAAGACTTCATCAGGGTTGTATCTCTTTAGGTAGATTCTAGTATAATATTTCTTACCTTATCTGCTTCTATAGGTTGATGGTAGAATTAATTTTTCCTTTCCTCATTTTTTAAAATTAAATTTAAGTGGTGCATATAATAAGAAAATGTAGACATGAGTGAGGGGATGTGTGATTCTCAAAAATGAATACATTACATAATGTTGAAACCATTCTACATGTGTCGTTAACATTTCTTCAAGGTAGACACTTTGCAAGGCCTTTTCTGTAGCTGCTTGAGGCTTATAGGCAATGACTGCACTTGCTGTGTTATGGACCTCCAGCTTCTTGCTCCTAGAGACAGCAACATTGCAGTCCTTGAGCCACCAGAGAATGTGTACCCCCCCCAAAAGACAGCTAAAGCGGATGACACCTTACATGGACCTCTGGCTTCCACATATGTGCACGTGAGAAATATATTTCCACACTCACACATGCACACACCTATAACAAAGGCATGTACACATATGCATACACCAAAAAATCAAATGAATAAATACAAATCCATTTCTTCCCAAAATACAGCCCTGGATTAATCAACACCCCTTAGAGACAAGTCCTAGACCTTGGGGGATGTTTTAAAAGTAAATTACAATATTCACATACAGCTGAGTAGCTCTCATTTCAGTCAATCCTAGTTCTTCCTCTTCCTCTCCTACTTGCATTCTGAGACAAGGTCTCTCTACACAGCCCAGACTGGCCTTGCAATCACAGTCCTCCTGCCCTGGCCTCTTGAGTACTGGGATAACATGCATGTATCACACACCAGTGAGAACCTCTGGTCAAGTAGCCTTCTAATGGACATTAACAGCGACCCCAGCACCTCATGCACAGATTTCAAAATCTCTCCAGTCAGGCAGCTGGGACTACATGTAGCCAACATCGTAAGTCTTCAGCTGGTATTTTTCCTTACCATATGTGGAAAATTCTTTGGCCAAAGTCATCAAGATATCTTTAAAGTTATCATACTAAAATATATAATTCTTACTAAAATTACAATCTATGTTTAAAAGGATAAAGCTGGGTCCTGCTGAATTAGAGCCTTGATGTCGTCATGTCTTTACAAACATGTATATGGGCGCTCAAGGCTTCAGCAACCAACAAGCTCAAGAAAGTTCAGTCATTGCAGGAGAGACACTTCCGGTTCTCGTACTCTGACAGAACAGAGACTCAGAGATATTGCTCTGGGCTGGAGCACTGGTGGAATGTGACTATTTTGATGGAATCTTTAACTTGAATGGTGCCTTGGAGACTGAGACTCGAAGCCGTAATTTCCTTTCTGTACAGGATCTCTTACAGGTTAGAGGAGCCATTTTTCTTTGATATGGCTTATTGTTTCCAGACATAAGCCAGACTTAATTAAAGGGTGCAATTGAAATTAGTTATGGCTTGTATTTTAAAACCACCTTGTCTTTCTTGGTTTAGTATAAAGCGAAGGGGATAATAATGTACACTAGGTGTTCACAGCGGGAAGGAAAGCAATGAAGACCCTCCATTTTTACTGCTCCTTCCCCTAGCCTTCCTTCAGGATAACAGAATCATGTTCTCTGAATGAGGTGCCTTTACCTTGTGTGCTGGGGGGCAACTTCAAATAAATTCACGCTCCAGCTCTTCTTTTTAGAAAGAAAAGCTTTTTCCCCCACGTTAAACAGAATAATTCTAAATCGCAATACTTATTTGTGATATTGGTTAAATTATCAGGCTTCCCTCCTGATAAAACAATCACGCCCACTGTAAACAGACTTTGTTGCAAAATTCCTTTAATTCCCCAGACACCTAAGTTATCTATTAGTCCTTTTGTGTTGCTATAGCAACATGCCAGAGGCTGGGTATTTTATGAGAAAAAGAGGCATTCTAGAGATTCAAGATGACTGTATTAGTGTGTTTAGGTCTTCTGATGCTGAAAGACCTGAAAAGTGGTCTTAACGCCAAGGAGCCCCCAGACTCAATAACCAGGCCATAGATGCAAACGCATGAGGTGGTTTATTTCACGATTGCAATCGGGCGCAAAGCTTAGGGATAGCTAAGCACCCCGAGTATCCAGGCAAGCAAGCTTTTATAGACAAAATCACAAGTTTTCCATGAATTATAATATGAGATACAAGAACAATCGGGATTGGTCCAGACATACAAGCCAGAGTTCAATCCAGAACAAAATTTGCATAGTTCAGCCCATCCCTGAGTATGTGACATTCAACAGGCTACTTGATTTCCTGCTGACTGTGATACCCGTGATACCCAACATCCTGCCTATCCCCCCTCCCCACCCCCGTGACTCAATTTACAATTCGATAGATAACCATTTGCTGCTACCGATTCTTGGGTTCTGATAAACATCTGGCTAGAAGACTGCCACTGGTCCTTATTTGCTATCCTCCTGCCCAGCTGGGAAAGGAAGAACCTGGTAGTCAAACCTGTTTGTCACATTCTACAGTTTTATCATCTATCCTTCTAGGCAGGATTGGTTGGGTCCTTTCAGATGCCTATATAAGAATGATATCATAGTGGTGGGGGAGTGAGAGGAGGGGTGGGTGGATAGTCTGAGATAGTATGTAAGTGAGGTAGGTGCTTATTCAAAGCCGGATTTGCTTATAATTACTCTCATCCTGAGAGAACATTATTCTCTTGTCAGGGTGTGGTCTTATTGCCTAACCCTCTACTGTAGGACCACTGGTTAAGGCTCCATAATCCAATACTGCCACAATGGTGAGTGAGCTTCCTACACAGGAGTCTATGGGGGACAGCCCCATGCCATATCTAAACTGTAGCAGGCCCTACCCGCTATTGAACGTGCCTGGAAAGAGATTCCACTAGACGAAAATTTGGAACTCATTCCAACAAATAATTGACAACTTTGGCTTGAAGCCAAGTCAAAGCCACAAGGATATATTATGTCATGCCTATCAGAATGTTATTAACAAAGCAGAAGATAAACACTGTCTAAAGAGCACTGGTGCACTGTTGCTGGGAGTGTGAGATGGGCACCTGTCATGCCACACACTCTAGTGGTTGTTGGGGTCCGATGCCTCAACATAAACTACTTTTCCCTCTCTCGACCGGCATGGCATGGCATTGCGAGAATAATAGAGACACAGTTCACACAGCAATATCGGAAGGGAGTCTCAGGCTTCATTCATTCCTGAGGATCACCCACGCTTATTTCCCAAACACCTTTTATCCTTAAAGGTAAACTAAGGTAGAAGTTCATTAACAGAAATTCTCTTTCAGGGAGTAGCAGGACTGCAGTCATGTCAGCAGCTTGGAATTCACACTTCTTCTCAGGCGATCTACATAATTACAAAAGAGAAGGAGCAGTACCATCCTGAGCCTTTGTTAGATAGGGACAGCCTGTCTGGAGGGTACATGATTGCTTCGGATACCAATGATGGCCCGAGAACTTGGCTGTAACACCATGTAGAAATATGGGTCTACAAGTGGTTCCTCAGAAAATTAGAAGTTGAATCATCTTATGATCCAGTTATTCCCACTTTGAGTAATATCCAAAAATAGAAAACACATGTGAATCCCCTGTGCCCACTGCAGCATTAAACAAGTCCACCATAGATCCTACAAGATATTCTCAAGCCTCTAAGTTTGAGGGGTAATTTGTACAGACATCTTACCTGAAATACTACTACTACTACTGATGATGATAATAACAGTAATCACAATGGATTCATATTAGTTCTTATAGGATACTTAGAAAGTAAATTATTTAGGCTGAAAAACATCCAAGTAGAAAACATCAAGGCCGTTTCTGAAAGATGCTTCTGTTTCACAAGAAGGAATGCACATTAACTCTGACATCTAGAAAACAGAACTTTATAGCTTTTCTCACACACACAGTCCTGGGAAGGAAGATAAGAACATCCCAGCTGGTGAAAAAGTTTCATACCCCATTGGCTAATAAAATATTTCAAAATATTTGTCCATTCCAAAAAATATATTTTTTATAGGTTTTGTTTCTGTTTCATAGGCAACATTGTGTTTAGGCCTTAAAAATCTTCATTCTTAAGAAAAATCTTTTTATTAAAAAATGCTTGATGCTTTTTCTTCAATAATTTATTCATTTATCCTTCCCATGGGGAGAGAAGTCAGTTCTGTATGAATCAAGCCTCCTGCAGCTAAAATGAAGTAGGGTGATGCCTGGGTAGACCAGAAGTACAAATGAGGTACCCCAAGAGAGATAGGTGCAGCTCTCCCCGGGTAGTTGTGTCAATGGGTGGTAGAGTTGAAGCTGCAGTTGGGATGCTCCTCTCATGTCCTCAAGGTGCCGGGCTGCTTACTCGTTTTCCTACATTTACACTAACGAAGGCCTGTACTCTCAAAAGGTCATGGCATTGTTATAACTTGCTTTCACCCAATAACCCTTGTGAGATTTTCAAGAGAATCATGGGAAGAAATACTTGAAAATGGAGATTTTGTCTACTCTGACCAGAACGGGAAAGGGTTTGCTGGACCTCCCAAATATGCCTTGCACATCATGCATATACATGAAAAATATATAGCACAGACCTCAACACTCTGCCGCCCTCTTCCTGCAGAACACTTTACTCTCGTCTCACTAAATTTCTGCTTAAACTGTCTGTGTCTCATCACTGAATTCTTCAAGAAGACAAGGACGGAGGAGCAATCTTCTACAAGTTACTTGGGTA
>JAQHUG010000104.1:976513-988093 GCA_028555095.1 Dicrostonyx torquatus | reverse complement strand
GGGAAGAGGCTAGAGATAATGGGCAAGGCAGTATTTGAATTAATACAGTTCTCCTGTGGTTATTTCGGGCATGGGCAGGCAACCAGCAGCTGAGCGGGCCAGCGGCTGGCAGCTGGGGAACACAACACGCACCTCTCCCCTATTTACAACAAAGAACAATTTTTTCATTGCCTGCTTAGCAACCTCAATTCTAAGAAGTAGGTAAAAGACCATTTGACAATGTTTCTTACAGAGGACTTGAGCCATCAGCAGCTGCTTCTTCCTTCTTCTTCTCCTTCTCCTTCCTCCTCTTCCTTCTTTTTCTTCTTCCTCTTCATTTTTTCTTCCTTTTTTTCTATTTTCAAAATTTCAAAGTGAATAGCACAAGAATATCTATATCCTGGGTAAATTCAAAGGGAAAGGTTTGCTGATGTCAACAGCATGTAGGCTCAGTGTGAACACCCCCAGAACAGCAGCCTGTTGGTAATTGAAGGCAGCTCACAGTGTCGATTGAGCTATTTATAGATTCTAAAGCCCATTTATATTCAACGAAAAGTCCAGCTGTAGAGCGAAATAGTTCCTAAGGAGCCTTGAAGTACCAAGTAGAAGAAAATTATAAGCTTGCAACTCATCCATCTGGGTGTAATAGGTGAAGAAAAGATGAGCTAACCAAGGGAATAAACAGAAGCATTGGGTTGTAATGAGTCTTTTTGTGTCCCACCATCCAGCTCCCAAGTAATGACATGGAGACTTATTATTAATTATAAAAGCTTGGCCTTTAGTTTAGGCTTGTCTCAACTAGCTTTTATAGCCTAAATTAATCCATCAATATTAATCTACGTTTTACCATGTGGTGTTACCTCTCTTCTATCTTTACCTCCGTTTTCCTCTCCCTCCCTCTTGCCTATCCTCTCCTGCCTAGCTATTTGACCATTCAACTCTTTATTAAATCCATCAGAATATACCTTAGCAGAGACACATTTTCACAGTGTACAAGCTCTAACGTGTCTTTTTATTATTATTATTTATTTTTAATTAATTAATTTACTTATTACACATACATTTGCCAGGAGAGGGCGCCAGATCTCATTACAGAGGGTTGTGAGCCACTGTGTGGTTGCTGGGAAGTGAACTCAGGACCTCTGGAAGAGCAGCCAGTGCTCTTATCCTCTGAGCCATCTCTCCAGCCCCCTGTAGCCTTCTGTCATTGATCTGTTCTTTTAAAGAAAAGTGAATTCCACCATGGAGAACGTTCTCTATTTCCTTGATGTGGGAATATCAAAAGCAAGAAAAGTGGAGCCGAGGAAGTTCTTCCTCACTGCAAACAGTTGTACCTGGTTTACCACAAAGCACTGCCAGTCATTTGCTTCAAGTCAGTTCCCATGAAAATGTCAAGAGCTAACCAATGGGAATAAGAAGGGAACCCACTGGACAGAATGGAGATGCATGCATCTTAATGAGTCACACCTATGATTCAAAGTAGATCAGAAATGACAGGAGCTAAACGCTCACAAACACTGATGTTAGAAAATCTACTTCTCTTGCTAGCTGGTGTAGGCCTGGTAAGAGCCTCTGATGCTGAAATGCAAGGTTAAAAACCCGAGTCCTGGTTTTCCAAAGCTAGAGCCTCTTCAGAAAATCTGTAAACGGTTGTCAAAGCCAATGACATCATTCTTAAAGGATTTCTACCTAAATTCAAGCTGGAGGGATTAGTGTTTCCACATGAGCAGCATAAGAACTAGACTAATAATATTCTCTTCTGGTATTTCATAAAGACCCACAAGCAATATTTGTGACACTTTGAAATGATGAAGTCATCACTTAAAATGCTTTTAGGAAAATACTTGACACCTGGGAGAATTTCCTCACATTTCAAAACTGGTTTTGGGGTTAATGTGGAGTAGTGATGGAACTTGGTGTTCATGTGACCTGCTGGCTCCCAAGATGGGGGAAAGGCTTTTTCTTGATAATTATTGGAAGACGTATAAACATAAGTTTTAAGTGACTACCTCAAAATGACTATGATAAAATCAGTTCAGACTATGTCTGGGAGATATGGGAAACTGAACAAAATGAAGAGGGGCTGAAGGGATAAGATCCCAAAGAATCATGTGCTGAAAAGCAAAGAAACACCTTTTCCCAAAAACCTGTGTGGTGGTTTGAATAAGAATGGCTGCCATGTTCATGTATTTAAATGCTTTGGGAGTGGCACTACTTGAAAGGATTTGAAAGTATGGCCTTGTTGGAGGAAGCATGTCACTGGGCATGGGTTATGAGGTTTCAAAAACCCAAGCCAGGCCCCGTGGCTCTCTCTTTTCGCTGCTTGTAGGTCTGGATGCAGAACTTTCAGCTATTTCTCCAGCACCATGTCTGGCTGCCTGCCACCATGCTCTCCACCATGATGACAATGGCCTCAACCTCTGAAACTGTAAGCCAGCTCCATTACATACTTTCCTTTATAAGGGCTGCCAGAGCCATGGTGCCTCTTCACAGCGATAGAACACTGACTAAGACATTCTAAAATCAGAAAAAAATTAAAGATCGTATCGGGATATGCAAATGTTTTCCTTTTCCATTAATATACCTTGGGGGATGGTCTAAAAACTAAAAATAAATAGCAGAAAATAAACAGGTCTGCAAAATGTCATCTTACAGTTATCATACTTTGGACACATATTTATGAAAGAGAACCCAAACTTGAAACAACAGTATTGTTCAATTTGGAAAACCACTGAAGAGTAAAGTACCCAGTGGAGAATTAATAGTGAGTCTATTTCATTCATGAATTCAAAAACGTTGGGGGGAGGGTAAGATCGCTCAGTAGGTAAAGACATCTGCCCTTGAGCCTGAAAATCTAACTTTGATCCCCAGAACCCATTACAGAAGGGAGAACCAGACTCCTAAAAGGTGTCTGATTTCCTTTACGTGTTCAACTACTTCAAATTGAAAAGGTGAGGCATGATATTTAATCAGAAACACATTGAAAATAAGATGTTTTAATTACTATCATATTTTAATAATGTATTAATGCCTAATTAAAATCATGCCTTAATTGCCAGTGTCTCCATGTAGGCAAGCAGCAAGGAGTTTTTAGAAATAGCACTGCTATTTCCACTTCTCCATATTCATTTCCTCCCTGACTCGGCCTGACTTCCTGCTGATTTACACGGCTGACAAGCAAAGGCGTTTCAATGCCATATGAACATTAGAATATGTTAAGCTAGTCAATCTGTTCCTTAATTTAATTAGATCCAGATTCAAACTACAATGGAATGATGAATATAATTTTCCCCTTCTGGAATCTAAAGGGGGCCTCGTCTCGGGACTACGGAAATAGAAATCTCTGGCACTCTGATTTATATGGGTTATGTACTTTGGGGACAACTTGGCCTCTGTGTGGCAGAGTGTTTCGTTAGCTGCATACATATGATTTACAGTTTCATCACAGTTTGCTATCTGTCAGAGAACTTCTGGTATTAGCAACTATTGGAATTTGTGTTCTGGAAAGATATTTTCATTCATAGTCCATGCTTTCATTTATTTTTTGCCATCCTATTTCAACACTTCCATAATTGTATCACACCTAGAATTTCAGCTTCAACCATTCTATTCGTAGACTATTAATTTCTGGCTTTCTGTCTCATGAACTTCATCTCCTCACGTTCATGTTTGATACACTTGATCATCTATAAAAGTCTCCAATTTATTTACTAATTTAGTCATCCCCCTCCCAACCTGGCAGTTGGAGTTTTACGAATTCAATTGCCTTCTCTCTCATTATTTCAATTATTTCAAGCTCCTATGTGACTTCCACACAGTTCCTTGTAATTCTGTTTGTCTGTGTCTGAGCATGGCTGGGGAAGGGATCACTCCACAGAGCACACAGTGTGCTCTGCATCTTAGCACTCAGCTTTGCCCAGCAAAGTGATGCTTTCCCTGTCTGCTGACTTCTCAGCCCAACAGAACACAATTTTACAGTGGCCCCTCGCCCCCTCCACATTCAAGTCAAACACTTTTGGGTGCTGAGTAGGAGCTTCTGATGGCCTCATGGTGATCCTGACCATGCATGACCTCATGAAGATGCATGAGGTAAACCTAGGACTCTCTCTCTTTCTCTCTTTGCATGTGCACATGTGTGCGCGTGTGTGTATTGTGCAGTGGATGGTGTTTCTGGGGAGTATTAACAGAGGAGCAGAACTCACTCTGAATGTGTGCAGGATGGTCTCACCGTGAGCAGGCCTAGGTGGAATGCAAGGGAGAGGTTATAGGCGAGCAGAGCGCTGACTTTTGACCTGCCATGGGCTGAGCATTCTCTGCTCTGACACTTTTTCCCACCATGATGGACCAAAAACCCTCTGCACTCCAGAGCCAGAGTAAATGGTCCCTCCCCCAGTCTTATGACTTTCAACAGCATCAGTGAACTCTGGGCCTGAGCCCCATGTCTGCGGTTCAACATTCTGTTGAGCTTTAAATTCATGTGTATAACTTAATTATTCCTATTATCTCGCGTTGATAGCTTTGTAAAGACATTTCAAACTTCCATTGTATAAAATAGCTTCTGGCTAATGAGGTATTTTTGCATAATAAAGATACTGCGTAACATTTGCATATATTTAGAAAGAAAATCAATGTGAAATTCATTCTTGACTTTGCTTACCTTTATTTATGTATGCGTTTTTGCATGTCATGTGTGTGCCTGGGTGCATGTATGTGTATCACATGCATGCAGGTGACTGCCGAGGCCAGAAGATGACCTTGGATCCCTTTGCGTCAGAGTTATAGACTTGTTAAACAGTTAACTACCATGGGTGCTGGGAATCAATCCACAGGAGCAGCTAGTGCTCCTAGACACGAGCCAGTTCTCCAGTTCCTCTGTCTGTCCATTTCTTTTTGCTTACAGTTTCTTTTTCTCCTTCCTTCCTTCCTTTCTTCCTTTCTTTTTTTTCGAGATAGGGTTTTTCTGTAGCTTTGGAGCGTGTCTTGGAACTAGCTCTTGTAGACCAGGCTGGCCTTGAACACACAGAAATCCACCTGCCTCTGCCTCCGGAGTGCTGGGATTAAAGGCGTGTACCACGATGGCCTGGCATGTTTACATTTTCTTAATGGCCAATCATCAGTGAGATTAACTAGAGCCACTGGTGTTGGTCTGTCTTACAATCACTTTGGCCTCTTGGTGTCACACGTCTGTGAGAAGAACCCCAACTCTCTGCTGCATCTCAGCCACCACAGGGGCAGACCATCTTGCAGCAGCCCTGGCCACTCCAATCTATCTCGACTTGGATGAAATGTCACATCACATGTTTCATGGTCTGGTTTCTCTTGTGAAGATTTTGGTAATGCTGGCTAGACGGGCTGGTGGACCTTCTCGTTAGGGAAAATTTTGACAGCTAACAAAGGGAGTCACAGTGAATCCAGTGAGCACTTGGTCTTTCCTCCTTTCCGTGGTTGGCTCAGAGGTAGGTCCCACACTGTCCAGCTCTTAGCTAAGTGTTGACAGCAGATGCTCTTTGCAGTGGACAACTGTATGCTCCTCAGGACTCAGGGTAGCACAGGAGCAGTTCTCAATCACGCTTCACTTCTTCTCTTTTCCTTTGAGTATTGCCTTCCGAAGAAGACAGTTTCTGATACATTTGATAAGTGTGTTTACTGCTGAATTTGCAAATACATTGTGCAGTTAAGATTTGAATCTGTGTAGGGGGATGGAGATTAAGCATCTCCTTTTGTGAATGGAGAGATCAAATCCCAGAGACAGGGTGATGTAGCCAAAGTAAACAACTCAGTGTGTGCGGATGTGGCTGTTAATTCTTGTTCTTAGAGGGAAAACACAACAAATACAAGCAATTCCACTATAGACTAGAATTACATATAACATATTTAAATCCTCTAATTAGCATTGGTGGTCTAGAAAGAACTAGGGAGGGATGTAGAGAGATGGCTTAGCGCACTTCACGTCTTTCCGGAGAATCCAAGTTCAGTTCTCAGAATCCAGGTCAGGTGGGTTGGCTCACAACTGTTTTTAATGCCAGCTCCAGGGGGATCTATTGCTGCTGACCTCCATGGATACCTGGGCTCATGTTCACAAACCCACTTGAAGACACACTCGTACGCATAATTCAAAATGATAGACATAAGCCTTTAAAAGTAAGAGAGAAAGGTCCTTCAATATAGCCAAGGAAAAAAGAGCAAAATAAGAATGAGAAAAAGAACAGAGAAGCAGACTTTTCTTCAGGGACTATGCAAGCTAGAAAGCAACCAAATCACATTTAACCAGCAGAAAAAAAAAAAAAAGATCTATTAACCTCCACAACTGATTTAACAAAACACCCCTCCAAACTGACTGCAGTCAAAGGCAGTGTAAGGAGTAAACACGGGCAGAAGGAATTGGGAGCTCAGATGTGAGCCTTCCTTGTCAGGGCTATCCATGGTGGCTCCAGAGCGCCCACCAGGCCTTGTTTTCATGCTGCCTGAGATTCCAGTTCAGGTATCTTCTAGATGGAAAACCCCAAGATCCACGATTAAAGCACCCCATAAAATGAACACATGAACACTTACTTAAAGGAATGAGGGTCACACTGACAACCTCTTGAAATGTTGACGGACACTTCCAAAAATTGGCCCTTTGAGTTATTTTGTTAAGAAATTTTTAGAAGCGGAGAATTCTATCCCACTGAAAGGACTTTGATCTAGAACATTAGAATGACTCTTTAAATTCTATATGTAGAATAAATACTCAATGCAAAAATATTATGAACAGAAAAAAATTTAATACAACATATGTAAAGAATATATGTATGATGGGGAAAGGTTTTAGCCTATCAGGCTAATAACCACGTCCCGCCATTAACCATTAGCTAATTATTCTGCCCCATCATTAGCCATTAACTAATTATTCTGGGTTGGACCATCAGGTCCCAATTAGGTATAAAAGACTGGGTCCACGTGAGAGGGCTCTCTCTCTGCAGATCGTGGGTTGGTGCACTCGCGGGATCCAGGGTCTGGTATTGTAAATCTGTTTGTATTCTTTACCCCTATTAAAATATATATCTTATATGTAGCTGGCTTGGGTGATAATTTACTAAATTCCACATATGTACATACTCACAGTTACCAAGAAAAATAAACACACAGTGGGGTGCTCCCTTATACCCACCAGAAATGTTTCTTTGTTTGTGAAGATGTCATCCAAGATTCATCAGGATGTGCATTTTATAAATATGTAGTTTGTTGGATGCCATAAAGTTGTCAATAAAAGTCAATGCTATTCTGTGACCAAATGGGTAGAAATCTAGAATGAAAATAAATGGTTCCATGTCATGAAATACATTTCCATCAGTCTCAGAATACTATAAAGAGAAATTTTCTTCATTTGCTGGAAAGTCAGTAAAATACAAAGTTGAATTTCAGTTGTAAGAGCTCGTATATAACAAATAGATCAAACCTAACAGCATTCTGTAAGTATAATCCCATCGCTTATACACAAAGACACATATCATAGAGCATGATGATGGGATATGGTAAGCCCCAAGCCTGATGCATGAATGAATGGCAGAAACATTCCTGCTCAACTGAAAATGAGACAAAGATATCATTATCAGCACTTCAACATTTTTCTAGAAGTATTACCCTGGAGAACAAAATTTGAAGATTAAATAAAGAAGCAAGTCAATAAATGATAATCAATAGAGATCAATATAATAGAACTGAAAAACAAAGGGAAAAAAGACCACAGTTCAGAGGACTTTAGTTGCTATTCTTTGTGCTGCTGAATGACCAAGCATTATTCTGAATGTATAATTTATTCTCATAGGATATTCAAGGAACTTTTAAAGAAAAATAATATATCATAACACAGGAAATATCTCCTTAACATACACACTTTTCATCAAAAAGGCAAATTCTTGGGTTGACTGCACTGTGTCCTGTCACCTGTGAGGCCAATTACCATCATCCACTGTGTGTTAAAGAGGCATTGGTGAGTGCCACCACACACTACTGGGTAGGAGCCCACTCCTAATAAGATGATTTGCTTTTTCATACGAAGCACTGCTCTAAGACAGCCATAAACAACCAGTCCTTTTAAGATCTACAAACACCAAAACCAAGACAGCCTTCAGCATAGTGTTTCAAAAAGAGAAAGTTGGGGGAAAACCTTCGTTTAGGCATTTCAAACACTGATTTCACCTTGCTACCTGTGGTCAGCTATTCCATCTTTCATAGTGATATGTTGGACAGGAACAGGTCTTTGAAAACTAATTGCTTTATTAGTAGATGAGTCTTTTAAAAGATAATATTGTTTCCCATTAGATGGAACAACATAAAACAAAACCCACATGTCATATTTCTTATTTTCTTAGCTAGCCATAGTCATGAATCTCAGTTATGTGTTTGCATTAGCTCAAGGAAAATGATGGCTTTAGTCTCATCAGCAATTTTCTCTAATTATGAGCAAAGAAGAAAACGGATCTTGGTCTGCAAGCTCTCATGATCGATTGCGCTTCCCTCACCTCGAGGAGCAATTTTAAAACTAACAGGTATGCCTTTGAAACTTGATATTTTTCACAGTTACCCAATATGAGAAGTAGAGAAAAGAATTGTGTGGTGTCAGATATGTTTTGTAGGATATAAGATAGAGAAAAATCACTAACTAGTGGAACACAAACTAGAAATTCAGAGACGGTTTTTATAAATACTGATTTGGAATTTCTTTAGAGAGAATTTAGTTACTAATAAACATGAGGAGTCCAGGCTGGAGAAATGGCTCAGTGCTTAAGAGCATATATTGCCCTTCCAGAATTCAGGTCCTAGTGTTCACAGGAGGTGGTGTAAAATCACCCACAGCATCAAGTCCAGAGAACCCTATCTTCTTTTGGTCTCTGCAGATACCTGCATGACCATGTGTACACACAGACACATACACCACACACACACACACACACACACACACACACTCACACACAAATCTGGAAAGCACAATACAGTTTGATAAAGAAAGTTTAACGTGGACTAGAAGGCTCAAGTGGAGTTAATATAAGTAAAATTAGCCAGATCAATTGCCTGAAAATCAACCTCGATTGGTTGCACACTGAGATGTGAATCCCAGCGGGACCGAAATGACACTCATGGCTCTCCATTGGCGGTGACAACAATCCAAGCATTCTTCAGATAAAACTCAAGAATAACCATGGCCCTTTCTCGGAATAACAATTATCCAAATGTTGCATCTGCTTTGTGTGAAATGAGTTTAACTGATCTTGTGGGGAGTCCCAGGGATATCCGAAACACAACGGAGTCATTCTGTAGAGCTCACCCATTTACATCTGCAGGTTACTGCTCAGCTGCAGAAGTCAGAACAGTGACTGACAATAGGAGACTCTGCAGATCGATGAAGAACAAAGACCTGCTGGGTCCCACTGCGCAGCCACCTGATCAGGAAAGCAGCAGAGTAATCCAATAGGTGAAAGAACAGCCTTTTCACTACGCAGTTTAGAGACAGACTAAAGTAGGAAGCTCGTCTTCCATGTCACAAACAAAAATTAACTTAAAAAAAAAAAACCTGTGCCATTGGCACAGAAAAGTAGAAGCTAAAATTATGAAGCCTGAAAATAAAATACTGTAGTAAATGTGTTTCTTGGGCTAGAAAAAATTCTCCTAGTTATTGAACCAAAAGAATAAATAAGAAAGTAAGTATAGGTCAATGGGCTTCATAATATCATTAAAAGCACCAAAAATATTATCAAGAAAGGAAAAATATCAATGGATATGTTCATAGATGCTAAAGTTGGCAAATTGGTTATCAGACTCATACCTAAACTTGAATCTAAGCAAACAGGAATAACCCTTATATCTGCATAATGAAATGTAGCTCGCTGCGTCTGCCAGCGGAAGAGACGACCACAACAGGATTCTTCTCAGAATGCACTTTATTGGGACACACTGTCTTGAGGATAGGAAAGGCAGAAGGACCCAGATCCCAGGCCTGGCTCACTTATAAGCAGTGCCAAAACAAAGCCCTGAGCTGTCATTGCCTGATAGGCTCAGGCCAAATTGGCGCCATCGTATGATGACCGGATTGGTCGATTCATACGATGTCCTATACGAGTGTGCACATGCGCAGAAGCTGTCAGGAGAGAAGGGGCAAATGGAGCTTTGGCTCTGAGCCAGCGAGCTCACAGCACGGCAGTGTGCGAGGTGCCTTACAATAAAACAAAACAATTATAAGTTGGGTAAAGCCTCAGAACAGTTATTTCTCCATAGAAGCAGATAAGGCAACAAGCTCACCAAAGGATACCTAGTCACTAGAGAACATATTCAAAATAGTAGCAGGATGTAACTCCTTACCTATAGGATTGGCTCTATAAAAAATATTGACAACAGCAGTGTTGACAGTGAATGAGTAAGCTGGAACTCTGATGGAATGTTCATGTGGATCCAGAATGTGCTAGCCACACTGGAAATCAACCCGGTACATTTGAAGAGTTCAGTGGAGCTATCTCATGGCCCAGCAGTTCTTCTGGTACTTCATACACAGGAGCTGAAGTATCACCTCGGGGGAAAAGAAGTCCTCCAGAAAAAACTCGGTGGTGCAGGTGCACTATGATCTGTACAAAATGCTTGCAATAGGAAGATCCGTAGAGAAAGACCATAATGGCGGCGGATTCCGGGAGCTTTGAGGGCAAGCGGGAGTGGTGGTTGTGAGTTAGGCTTTTTGTTGGTGTATGTTTGAAGGAGATGACAACGGTCTTCTAAAACTGACTGTGGTGATAGCAGTTAAATTGTGGGAATACACTAGAAACCACCGGACTCTCCTTCAAATGTGTAAATCAGATGGAGTGTGAGTACCATCTCAATAGAGCCATTAAGAACGCTTTGTGGGGAGTCGGCTGCAAATCCTTTATGATTGTATATTTGATTCAAAGGGGAAACAAATGGTTTCAAGATCAAGTCTTATTTTCAACCTTGAAACTTCCAAGACTTTTAAAATGTTTGTTTCAAAGGTCAAATAAACCCATTAGTGGTCAATACACACATCCTGACAGCACTTTTATTTTGTAGCATTTATTTTCCAAATATTTATATGCTTTTATAAAGCATTGGAGGGTTGATCTAATGTGTGGGAATACCTTAAAGTAGTTAAAATTTTTCTATCATAGAAACTTAAAATACATAGTTTTAATAACTTCCAGAATATAATCTTTGAAAAGATCTTCTGCTATAATTTATAGTAAAAATAGAATTCTATCCTCCTATGTTTATAGAGTTTAAATTATTAAATCTAGTTAATTTCTCTAAGTGACTATGTTATATCTGAAGCTTGAAGCACAAGACAGTATTAAATGTCATCATTTTAATTGGTTATCAAGAAAGATAAATTAATAACGATATGTTACCAGAATGTGTTAATTAGTCACTGATGTTGTAGCATTGAAGGGAGGATTTTACAGTTAGCTGAAAGGGATTCATATCTAAAAGACAGTTAAAATCAGAATGTCACATTTTAAAACTTAGGACTAAGGGTATCATGAGTTGGAAACAGCAGCTGTAAGGTTCAGGAACGGATTCCAATTCCTGTACATGGGAATAAGATGGTCATTGAGCTGGCCA